>JBAMNC010001146.1:600000-1015208 GCA_037902135.1 Cetoscarus ocellatus
CTGGGTGTATTCTGAAAACCCAAAAAGACGAGCATAATGCCAATGGTCCAGTGCAGCGCTTTATTATAAATACTAACCCTTTTGCTACAATGAATAAAAATGGCTGCCTGGTCTTTTTTTGCCTTTTTTGTCAATAAATGTGTCAGAAAATGCCCTTTGAGTAAATTATTTTGCACCTTTTTTCAGTTAAAAGTGAAACATTCTAGCAAGTATTTGTCATTATTAAGTTATAAATGCCTAAAACAGTGTGTAATTACAATAAAATAAAATAAAACAGATTTGAATTCACTCCAGCATGATACTAATGCTGTTATTTACAGTATTTTTTACATTATTTACACAGAAAACACTAGTAAACCCCCGATAAATGACTAACATGTTTGTCTCTGAATCCTCTCTCTCCTCTCCAGCTCAGTCAGCTCACTTCCCGTACCTCCCCCCTCAGGCAAGCCTTTACCGTAATGTACCATATATTACTGGAAATCTGTTGCAATTAAATGGATAGCCTGGATACTCGAGGAGTTACTGTGGTTTGAATCATGGATGTCTTTTTCTGTCGCCGGTGACAGCGCTGTCTGTAGAACAAGCTGAGGAAAACCCGGACATTTTAGGGAATTTTATAAAATCCCCCCTGACATAATTTTATGACCAAAAAGGAGGACATGTCCTGGCAAAAAAGGACATGTGGTCACCCTACAGTAGGCATTCTGTACCGTGCTCAAGCATGCATTGTCCCTATACTCGGGCTTGTTTGTGTAGTGGGAGTGACAGGCAGAGCTCGCCCACTGCTAATTAGCTTAGCTCAAACACTGGGAGTCAATGGTAGTTATAGCCTGCATCTGCCTACAGTCATCAGATAAACTCTTCAGCAACTCCAAACAGTCCTGTGTGCTTGTTGTGACTCGTCTTTTTACCACAATACATTACGTTACGTCATGTTATCTTCTACTGTCATCATTTTATCCTCTGCTCATAAACAGAGGCTTTGTTTTGTTGACCTACTTCTACGGTGATTTGCGCGAGAGATGTGACGTTCAGGAATGAGTTAAGTCTTTCTGCTTGTCATGGATTCGGTAGTGAGGCAAGACACGAAAAGAAACAACAAACTGTGGCATATCCTTTTTAAGGTGGATCCTGGGCCACAGTTGCCCCGGTCCAGAACTTGGACACCCCTGCTCTAAATCATTAAAAGATAAATAATGATATCATCTTAGACTAAAGATTCAGTTAATAAAAACTGTTGAGACAATTAAAAATTGAGTTTACACCATGATTTGTGATGGATGATTTAAAACAAGTCTGCTGGGGCCAAACACAATCATCTTCTTGGTTAAATTTAGATTTATAAAGTTAAAGGCCATAATATCTCCTAAAAGGCAGGTAAATTTGTGTAAAATTTAGGTATGAGAATCAAAAACCAATTCCAGTTGAGAATCAATAACAACTTCCTCATGTAATCAATGTCATCAGTGTTTTTGCTTAACAATTCCCTTATCAAATCCTTTTACTACTCTCATCAGAGGCAGTCAGCAGAGACGATAACCAAGTAGCCAGATATGCCAACATGGCAGACAAATTATTGAGGGAATTGTTAATCGATAAGCTGAATCGATAATGGCATAGGCATCACTCAAGTCTTATCAATTTCTATGCTTTGTAAAAGTAAAGGGAAATTATGAACAATTGGCTACCGTGGCGTTGATGTGGATTCAGGGCAACTTAATCGCTCTTTCTCAGAGACATTTGAAGACATAATTGACCAGACCAATTCCTTATTGCTGAAAGAGAAATTACCCATAATGCATTACCTTTTCTTGTCTGATAAGTGCCACAGCTGGACATGACAGCAGGTGGTATAAATGGGTCATTTTACTGGATTGAACCCAAACTGCTTTAGCTTTGTAACCCTGTTTGTGTGGCATTTAGAGGAAACTGACAAAAAATGTACAAAGGAGCAGAGTTGTAAATATAATAGAAAGGAGTCAGACTACCAGTGAATAAAAGAAATATCCTTAAAAAACTCCTGAACCATGTAGCCCTGAGATTTTTATTCAGATATGAGTGGGAAAGAGTGAATAATCATGCATCTACTGGCTGGTCTCATGTCGTATGCAGATGATACTATTATTTATATATCAGATAAAAACTACTTTAAATCCTTAAACAGCACAGAAATGTTAGAGCATTTACACAAGATGGTAAAATTATTTGCTTGTGATCAGAATTTCTCGCTTTTATTGTAATACATAAAGCATACTTTCATTTTTTCCATCAAAGTGAGTCACAGAAGCTGAGATGGACAGCGGGACCCCAGGGTGCATTATTAAGACATGGCTCAGCCGCTCATTGGTATGGCCCTAAGTAAAATGAAGAGCGTGATCACCTTCAGACAGAGATGTGGTATATTTCCCTTGTCATAAAATAATCAAGAATCACAGACAGTGAGTCACAGTCAAAGGCATGCAATGAAAATGTGACCCATGCCGCACTGAAGAGCAGGGACCCTCTGGTAGGCCTTGTTTAATTGGGTCTGTGGGGAAATCAATGGGAAAATGCTCCTCAGTATCTGCAACGTAGGCCAGACAGCCTGGCACCGAAGGCCACAGCAGATCATATCACCTAATGCCACCGCCCCGAGCCCAGCCTGCGCACGAACAAAAGAAGCCGGAGAATGAATATTAAATGTGAAGTGAAGCGCTGTGGTTTTTGAATTACTTAAGCGAGTATGAAATATTTGTCAAAGCTGAGGTTGTCACAGTTAGGTTTGAGTCAGCTTTTGTTCACATTTGTGCTGCGTGATGAATGTCTGTCTGAGTGTTATAAAACTGTGATAATCAGCTAAAGATAGAGGTTCTGTTTGTATTTGCACACACTCTCACGGCCTCTTGATTAGGTACATCTTACTGGTACCCTCTTTTGCCTCCAGATCTGCCTTAATTCTTCATGCATAGATCAGTGGCTCAACTGGTCTGGCTTCAGGACCCACCATCACCCCTTAATGACAAGCTGTGACCCAAATCGACAAAAATATTCAACTTGATTCAATGAAAAGATGCTGCACTTTGAACCTGAGATAGTACAGAATATCAAACAGAAACAAGTTAATGAGAGACCAAAATTACCTGCATGTGGTGATGCTAGGAAGGGAAACATTCCCTTTTATATTCAATTCCCGCAATTTCTCGATTATAACACGCATGTGATTATAACACACGCCCCATATTTTCATGATTTTTGCCTGAAAAACACTGTACTCGAATATAACATGCACCCAAATTTTCAAAGTTTTAATCAATGAAATTTCAGTATTTATACAACAAAGATGGTCCACGATTTTCTCTCTCAAACGGATGTGGAAACACATTTGTTTCATGCATGCGCAATTACTCGATTTCTGCCCGAGCGTGCTCAGTCGTAGTGTACCGACCAATCAGAGAGAACCTATCAACATGCCAATGTTAAGCTATTTTGCGTCCCCTTGCTCACAAGATGGCATCTCTCTGTGTTTGCCTGTGTTTTCGCAGAGAAAGAGAATATTTTGGCTTTTTGTATCAGATGTGTTGCTATCGCGATGTTGGCGAGATGAAATATAGTAAATAATTTTCTTATTCTCGAGTATAATACACACCCGAAAAATTTGAGCTTATTTAAAAGCAAAATGGTAGCTGCATTTTAATTTAAACCAAAATGTGCAGCTTAGGAACACAAGCTTTCAAGACTATAAGTGTAACTTTAGCTGTGGTAACCCTGCATCAGCGGATTCAGACTGAAAAGCTCTGTATAAATAATATTTAACCAGTAACACTAAATAAGCCGTTGCTCATGAGGCTGTCACGAAACACTTCAGCAATTTCAGCCTTTTTTTTTTTAACAGACTCAGTACTTTCCTGCACAAACATGAAATAAAAAAGTCCAGCTACCGAGAAGTTGTTTAAAGAAAAAAAAAGTTGGTCAATTCGCATTACAGGCTATTATTGCCCCCTGCTGTTAAGGAGGGTGAATAGACAGAACTCCACTGCATAAAAACTATCTTCAAAATAAAAGTACTGGAATTTTTTTCTAACAGTTTTTTTGCCCAGGCAAAGGCTCGGGATCCACTGGAAAAGGGTCCGCGACCCACTTTTGGGTCACAACCCACCAGTTGAGAACCAGTGGTGTAGATTCAACAAGGAGCTGGAAACATTACTCACATATTTTGGGCCATATTGACATGATAGCATCACACAGTTACTGCAGACTTGTCAGCTGCACACTCATCTCATGTTCTACCTCATAAAGGTGCTCTTTTGGATTGAGATCTGGTGACTGTGGAGGACACTGGAGTACTCACCTGTTTAAGTGAGGTGCTGGGTCGGCAGAGCAGCTATACATGTACCATATCTTAAGGCTCTTCCCTTGTGCCGCTGGCCTGTTTTCGAGTCCTGCCTGAGGCCCATTTACCCCCTACTCTCTCAACCTCATTCTGAGTCTATTCACTGTCTTCCCTCAGGCAATATATATATATATATTAAATAGATTAATTTTCTTTCTTTCTGTCTTTTTTTGTGCATATTTAATAATTACAAGTCAAGATATTTTTTCCATGACCTACCTTTACTCCATGTGTAAGTAGTGGCACTGTTTGAAAATATAAATACACAAAATTTGCAGTTTTCAAAAACTCAGATCTAGGCAAGTCTGTTTGTCCAATTTCAAGTCAGAAATATCTAAAACACTTATTCTAATCCACATTTACTTGCTTGTAATGATGTTACAATATCTGCCAATGAAACAATCAAGTTTGACTCAGTGAGGGTCTTGAATTCAGGTTTAAAGTCTGCCCAAGATAAAAAAAACAAACAAAAAAACATTTTAAGACACCCTGTAAGTTAAATTTGTCTAATCTAATTGGCAGATTACTTTAAATATCACAAGCAACTCAGGCTTTGTTTTTAGTTTGTATATCTTCAAATAAGACCTTAACCCAGACATATCAGGAAATTATGGCTTAAAGAAATCTACTGAGGTATTTTTGACTTAAAATTGGAGAAATACTCTCACTTGGATCTAAGTTTTTGCAGTACTGTCAGGTTTGGCACAAGCTCATTTTTAGGCTTGCATTTCTTTATTTTATTTTTTACTGTGAAAACATGGCAGCTCTCAGTCTTCATGTAGGCAAGCCTACCTTCGTTCAAACTACAAATTTAACATTTGACAAATGTTTGGCAAAATTAGAGCATGCAATTAAAGTATAAGAGGTAATCAGTTTAGTTTTGGAATATATTTGACAACATTGGGGCAAACTTGTTTATAGCAGTTTCCAAACCAAACCTTTAGCACGAGCAACCATGCCAAGTTCAAAATGACTTAAATCCTCTTTCCTCCTCATTCTGATGCTCAGTTTAAACTTCTGTAAGTCCCATTGGCCATCTCTACACATCTAAATGCATCTTCTTGTTGCCTTGTGATTGATTGATTAGTGTGTCAGCGAGCTGTGGTACCTAATAAAGAGGCCTGTGAGTGTATACTTTATATTCTCAAAAGTTGTGTCAGAGAAAGCCTTTGTTTGGTCTATGGAAAGCCCTGCTCTGCTAATTTGGGTTAAAATGCTCAGCTGACTTCAGTGTGATTCTTTGCTTTGAGAATATTTTAATAGCTGGTGGAGATAAGTTTGATTCATGAGTTGTATCCTGCAGTAGAATCAAGTTTACATATGGCCCTCGTGCCTCAGTCAGGCAGCATTTTAACGAGTGATGTGCAAACAGTCTGCAGTGATTGGACTGAGGGCGTCCTTTTCATCCAAGAGGAATCGCCTTACTCTAAGTTCTTGGTCCTGAGACTATGCTTTTGTTCTTTTCAATCAAAAGTTACCCACAAGACGTACTAAGTCACAAAGTACCTCAGTCAGACGGCTCATGTTTGTTTTGACTGAAAACATTTTTTTTTTGCGGCAAAACGAAGATTGAGTTTGGCTTCAAGGCTCCAAAATCAACCCATGACGAGTTCTTTAGTCATTTTTTGGTTTTCAGAGAGGCTGAATGAAGGACCCAGGATACACAGGACAACTCTTCTCCATTTTTTGACTTTAGTTAAAAAGTTTATTGTCAATTATTGTGATCAATATCAGCAGAAGAGAGAGAGAGAAATAAAGAAAACATGTCAAGGAACACATTTATTTAACACTTTAATGCCTGAAAACACAAAGTATAGCCAGAAAATTCTAATTTGTTGGAGCTGAAAGGTTTATTTCACTTTCTACTGAAATCCTAAAAAGAATCCAAATTTCCATAAAATTTAACATATATATTTTTTGTATCTCATTTGATACATTAGGGAATTTTTGGCAACTGATAATCCATTTGAGGACATTTTTTTTATCATTTATCTGATTGTATTCAGATATTTTTTTAGTAATTTGTTGATCATATTGTTTAGATAGAGGTATCATAAAAGTATGTATCAAATATGATACAACAGATGTTAAAGGGTTAAAGGTAAAATCATGCTGGGTTATATTTATCACTTGGTTTATTTATACACTCAATGTCCACATTACTAGGTACATCTCTTCAACTGCTCACTAATAAAAACAGCTAATTTTCAATCACATGGCAGCAAGTTAATAAATTTTGGCATGTAGACGTGGTCAAGAGGACCTGCTGATGCTCAAATCGAGCATTGAAATGTTGAAGAAAGGTGATTTAAGTGTCTTTGAATGTGGCATGGTTTTTGGTGCCAGACAGGCTGATCACCTCTTGGGTTTACAGAGAAATGTCCAAAAAAAGAGAAAATATCCAGTGAGGGGCAGGGCGCTAGGTTAAAATGCCTTGTTGATGCCAGAGGTCAGAGGATTTAGTAAGTAGGTCAACAAGACCAACCATGTCCACAGTGGTTTGTGCATGTGCCCTGTGGTTTAGCTTTATATTTATTTCTTTTGACAATTACATAAAGTGCTAATCTTTGTCTAAAAATAGATAACGTAACATATCGCAGTTAAAAAAACAAGTCACAACAAGCACACAGGACAGTTTAGAGTTGCTAAAGAGTTTATCTGATGACTGTAGGCAGAGACAGGCTAACGCTACCCATTGACTCCCAGTGTTTGAGCTAAGCTAATTAACGGTGGGCGAGCTTTGCCCGTCTCTTCCTTGTTACTGCATGCTCGGTCAAAAGAATGGCGTCTATTTGCTTGTCATGGACTCTGGAGTGAGGCAAGACACGAAAACAAAAAAATGTTGGCATATCCCTTTAAGGTACAAGGTCAAAGGTGAGGTTCACTTGGCCTGATGTTCATCCCTCGGTCAGAAGATTTCTACATATCACACTAGTACAGAAACCACCATGGTTATGTGAGTGCCATCAGGTGTTTGATTAGTAATTAATACAATGCGAATCAATCTGATATGATACTGAACAATATGATAGATTTTTGGTCCTAATGGTAAAATTTGTCTTGGGCTTCAGTGCTGGTACAAAGCTATTACTAAATGTTGCCACAAAGATGGAAATACCATCGTGTTCTGGGTAAATCATTAATATGGGGGGGATATGGTACAGTGCAATAAAAGGCAATGTGATAAAATCCAATGAAATGCTATGCAACAATTTCTCTCTTGGATTCCTTGCAGAAAAGATTAAATTAATTTCTTCCTCTGCCTCTGAAAATCCACCATTTATCACCAAGGTCCATCATTTAAACAGCAGTTGAAGTGAAGGCAGAGGCTCACAAGAAGAGAAGTTAATTGAGTTTTGGTGTCCCATTCAGTTTGTATTAAAGCTTTTATATCAGGCTTCTCCTCCACCCTTCTTCATAAAATATAGGTCACAGTTCATCAGTCCTTTTTCAGACCAGCAGGGCTGAAAGACATTTACCAGCCTATAGCTGTTCTGTGCTATGATCACTGTGTGTGGGGCCGTTCACAGGGGTCTGTAATAGATCTGGGAATGATTCCTTATCAGCGGAACTCCCACAGATCCATTAAAGCCTTGTTTTTTGCCATGGCTGCAATTTAGTGCCAGTGATTGCTCTGCACTCTATCTATCAACCATCAAGTGAAGACTCAGGAGCTGGAGAGTGAGCTGTCCGACCCTGACTGTGGGGTAGAGATAGGGAGGGAAGAATATCCTCTTTTAAGGGTTAAAGATCATGTTTATATTAAGATGTTGTTAATTGCTGCCAGGCCTCATGCTCAGTAAATGAGCTCTTAATTGTAAAAACCACTGACAGTAACATTCTTAGATTTTTTTCAGGAATTAAAAAAAATATATTTCCTAACACTGCAAGATAGAAGAAATTTTCTACATTTTTGCTATTAACTCAAAAAGTTCTCGATGGATTTTGATAAAAAAAAATTTCATGGAATATTGGTCATGGTGCAAAGGACCAGTGATCTAATTTTGGTGGTTATCTGTTAATGGCACAAGAAAGAAATGATTTCAAGATTTCCTAACATAGCAAGATGGAGAGTTTTCTAAATATTTGCTTATTACTCAAATAGTTCTCATAAGACTTTTATGACATTTTCAGAGAATGTTGGTCATGGCACATTTTGATTTCGGTTGTGATACGAATCGGATGTGGATCCAGGAATTGTTTTTAAGGATTAATTTCCACATTTTCAATAATAACTGAAAAAGTTCTCTACAGATTTTGATGAAATTTTCAGGGAATATTGGTCATGGTGCAAGGGACAAGTGATCTAATATCTAATTTTGGTGGTGATCTGATTTGCTAACATTTCAAGATAAGGCAGTTTCCCATCTTTTCTATAACAACTTAATATATGGTTTAATTTTCAGCATATATTTGTCATGGCACAAGAAAGAAGTGTTTTCAGCTTGTTGGTGATCCACATCCGGACGTGAATCAAGAAACTTTTTTTGAAGATTTCGTAACATAGCAAGATAGGGAAGTTTTCTACATATTTGCTAATTACTCAACAAGTTCTCAATAGACTTTTATGTCATTTCAGGGAATGTTGGTCATGGCAGAAGGAAGAATTTGTTTGATTTCGGTGGTGATCCCAATCAGATGTGGAACCAGGATTTTTTTTAAGGATTTCTTAACATTGTAAGATAGGGCAGTTTTCACGTTTTCAATAATAACTAAAACAAATTCTCAATGAATTTTGATAAACACTGTTTATTAACATGTAAGGTAGGGCATTTTTACACATTTTAGCTAATAACTCAATAAGTTGCAGACTGATTTTGCTAAATCTTTTAGGGAATCTTTGTCCTGGTATAGTAAACATGTGATTAGATTTTTGTGGTGATCTGAATCCAGATGTGGATCCAGGAATGTTTTAAAGGATTTCTTAACATTGCAAGATAAGGCAGTTTTCCACATTTCAATAATAACTCGAAAAGCTCTTAGCAGATTTTGATGACATTTTCAGGCAATGTTGGTCATGGAACAAGGGAGAAGTAATAAGATTTTGATGGTGATCTAAATTTGATGTGGATCCAGGATTTTTCTTAAGGAATTTGGTAACATTTAGAGATAGGGCATTTTAAGCTAATAACTCAGTAAGTGCTCAATGAATTTTGTTGATATTTTCAGGTAATATTGGTCATGGCATAATAAAGAAGTGATACGATTTTGGCGGTGACCTGAATCCAGATGTGGATCGAGGAATTTTTGAAAGAGTTCCTAACATTGCAATGTAGGGCAGTTTACCTATTTTTCAATTATTTCTCAAAAAATCATTGGCAGATTTTGTTGAAGTTTTCAGGCAATCTTGGTCATGGAAGAAGAAAGAAGTGATGAGATCTTGGTGTTGATCTGAATGAAGATGTGGATCTAGAAGCTTTTTAAAAGGTTTCCTAACATTGCACGATGGGGCAAGTTTTTGCTAATCACTCAAAAAGAATTTTGATGACGGTTTCAGTTGATGCTGCCATGGCTGAACTAAAGTCTGATTTTTATCCTCCATATTGCCCAGCTGTGGCCATAGATTGAAGAAAGAGAGCTCTTCTTCATAAATCTGAAACCAGATGCGTACAAGCCCAAAGGTCACTCAGTCAAACTTGGTGTCTTCCTTTGAGGTGGTGGCCCAGACTCCCATAGGCAAAGCGGTCGTCTGGATTATCTTTACGCCACTACGAGCCCCAGATGTGCCCACTGCGAGCGGCCCTGGATGTTCTCTGGCCTCGGGGAGTGCAGCTGCTAAATGCCATCCACTGTAACTCATGGATGCCTCTGCCTTTTTCACAGCCATTACCCCTCCTGGACCGTTGCAGGGCAGACCAATTATTTCTGTATTGCCTCTCATAAAGAACAGCTGGATCCCAAGCCACACATGTTTCCTCGAGTTCCAGATTTAAAAAAAGAGGGATGTTAGTGTTTATCATGGGTTGTATGGCCTGGTAACTGAAGAGCAAGGCTGAGTTCATGGAAATTGAATAAATGCAGGAACTTAAGAGGGCAATTTCGACTCTGGCTTTTGGGGGCAGAGAGGAAATCAACAGCAGTTGCGAGGGAAGAGGGCCGACTGTTGAGCAAGGCTTGACAGCTGTTCGTCATCGCAAGATGTTGAAGGAGCGGGGCAGTAATGGTTGTTATTACAGCTTTTCCTCATTGCTGTTTCCTTTTGCCATTTCGTGTCATTACACATCCACTCAGATCTCTCCCTTTAATCCAGAGGGTTTAGAGATCTGCCCCGCCGTACCCCTCTTTCACCCTAACACAACCTCAGCAAAGTCCTCGTGTAAGAGAGCAGTGGGGTACGTGAATGAGGGGGATGGGGTCAGCAGCAGGGGCTGATGTAAGCTGCCTCTGCTCAGGATGGGAAATCAGAGGCAAGCCGTGAATGAGGTCACGTCAAAACATTCGCAGAGCGCCGTGACATGTTTGGAGCCGTTATGGATGTGGAGCCCAATCAGATGGAAACTCAGTTTGAAGGAGTTGTCTGGATTGAGCTGCACTGATGAGAAAAGTCAGCAGAAAGTTTGTTTTATTGCTTTTGTTCTGATTCAGCTGATGGGTACAAGTTCAAGGCCCGATCTGAAGATGATTCAACAAACCCACAACATGTAATCTTCTTTATCACTCAGTAAAACACCTCAATTACCTGCGTTTATGTGGCTGTAAAAGACTATTATTTATCACTGAATAAAATCTAATCAGCTCCGGCTGCATATGTAAGAAATTTCCTTGACATTTCGCTCCTTGACTGATTCCTTAGTTTCACCGATTGTGTTCTGCCAGAAACATGTTTACAGCCTTGTCAGAGCCGTCACTGTCAGTCCATAAATGCCTCACTTTATAAGATGTCAATTCCCTCTGCTGTTATTACAGAAAAATAAAGCCAGGTAGTCGTTCAATCAACATGACTTTTTCTTGCTGCAATATCAGCAAGATTGGGGGTGAACCTCTTGTTGCAGCAAGAGTCATTTCACATACAAAGTACAAAGTCAACTTTCTCACGTCTTTTGTTTGTTACGGCTGCCCATAAGTTGATGATAGTCTGTTGTCTGTTTTTCTTAGTAATGTTTGACGGCACTGTACTTTTATAAGAAGAAAATATGTTAAAAAGAAGTTCAGTCTCAATAAAATTATGACTTTCCACAACTATGAATACAAGATAATTAAGATAAGCCTTAATTTAATAAAGGCTTTGTCATGAGGGGTCAATGATTGCTGTTTGTTTGTTCTGTTATATTTTGGCAGAAATAGTCCATCAATTCCACTTCAAACATGTTAATTTAGTTTTGTTCATTAATTTAGTTTTATTCGTTTACTTATATTATAGGGTGGCACAGCAGGTACGGTTGCCGGTTTGGCCCCGGATCGGTCAGGGCCTTTCTGTGTGGAGTTTGCATGTTCTCCCTGTGCATATGTGGGTTCTCTCCAGGTGTTCAGGCTTCCACCTATAGACCAAAACATGATCATTAAATTGATTGGTGACTCCAAATTGCCCTTAGGTTTGGGTGTGATTATGACTGGTTGTCTGTCTCTCTTTGTGGCCCTGTGATTGGCTGGTGACCAGTTTAGGGTGTACCCCGCCTCTCGCCCAATGTCATCGGCTCTTGCCCCCCACAACTCCTAAAGTGACAAGAAGTATAGATAATGTATGGATGGATAATTGTATTATATGTTATACATTTTTTAATTATTTATTTTTTTACGTGTTCATTTTTATTTATTGTTTGATTTTTAAAGTTATTTTTTGGGGGGGCTTTTTTGCCTTTAATCAGATAGGAGAGAGTACAATGGATGGAGTAGGAAACAGGGTGAGAATGGGGAATGACATGCAGGAAACAGGTCACATGCAGGATGAAAACCCTATCCATCTATCTATCTATCTATCTACCTATCTATCTATCTATCTATCTATCTATCTATACAAACATATATAACTGTGATCAATCATTAAAAATCATTGTGATTTTGATCTTTGCCATAATTGGGCATCCTAAAGCCTCCTCCTATCAATGCACAGACATGCTCAATTTCTACCAAAGCTTCCCTTTACAAGTACAAAGTTCCCCTGTGACAGAAGTTAAAACTGGCTGGTGTACTCATGAGAGGTTTGTGGTCCAGGCGATGACGGATCTGAAAGAGCTGCGCACATGTTGTGGTTGCAGCACACTTAGTTATTCTATAAATCAATCAGTGTTTGGAGAAGTTCCTGGAGCAACCTAAAGATCATCACCACCCCTGTGCATGTAGTCAATTGACATTTTTTACTGCAGCTAACCATTAAAATGAATGCCTAATAAAGCTTTACTAGCATACTTATTCCCTGTGTCCTGTAGGCCAGCTGTTGGGTGTGTTTGAGCACTAAAAGAAACATCTGAGGGTCCATACTGACATCATGTTGTCTCATACCTGCGATCATGTGTGTGCACAGAGAACATGCCTGGATTCAAGTGTGAATATTACGCACAGGCTCTCCCGCTCCGGCCTTGTTAGACTCAATTTTATGGTTTGGGTGGAGGTCTTAAAAATCTCATATGGAGCTTTATTATGGAGAGTCACACTGAAAACAAAAGATAAAATCTGCACATTTTCATGCACACTTGGCGCAGACACGTGTTGTCATCGAAGGCACTGTATTATCACAGAAAAGCTCAATAAAGCCACACGAGGTCCGTAACAAAGCTCTTGGCAGACCGAGCCCTGGGCGGTGTGCTCTCCCCGCGGAGCAGACCACCCCCTCGGTCCACTCCAAAAACAATATTAGAAGCACACCATCCCCTGGTTCTTCCAGATTTATGGGTGTTGCAATTCTAGCGAGGGAAGCACATTTTTGGTCTGAGTTTTTATGATCCCCTGTCTCATAAAGTATGTCTTATCAGATCTACCTCTCTCTGTGAAGGAGAGAAGTCGGTGCTGTTTGCATGCTGATGGAGCTCTTGAGAGGTTCCTGAGCTCCAGTGGTTAATTGATTTTGTGATTAGTGGCAATTAGCACTGATTAAATCAGACTGAAGAGGACCCCTGCAGGAGAAAGGAGTCTCGGATGTCCTCTTTTCTCTTTTTATGCCTCTGCAGCGGCCAGAAGGATTCATGTTTTCAGGGTTGTCCATCTGGTGTTTGTCGATTCATGTGAACGTGATGACAAGAACAAACTTTGAGAGGTTTTCCTCAAAGTTAGCAGAAATGTCAAGTCCAATTCAGACATGAAATACTTAAATGTTGAAGGTCACAGGTCAAAGGTAAGCTTCAGTGCAGTATCTTAAGAGCTATTTGGAGATTTGCTTACCAAACTTTGCACAGATCTGACTCAAAGCTGAATCCATTACGTTTTAGAAGTCATAGTCAGAGGTCATAGGGCCTCCTGTTCACCCTCCTGTTGGTAAATTTGATATTCCTTTGCAGGAATATTTTTCAAAAAAGGATAGGGTGATTAGGTTTTGGAGGCACTTGAATGTGGCTTTTTTTCATGGGTATACAAGTTATTACCTGTCGTTCTCTGAACTCCTTACGCAGGTCTGGGTGCTTGTCCTTCAAGTGTTTTGCCAAGTTGGAAGTGTTTCCACCCTTGGCCAGACATATTTTGTAACACCGTTTGCACAGTGGTGCTTCAGTGTTAATGGCTTCACCTGGTCATTTGTTTTAAAGTCGACTAAGTAATTCCACACAGCACTTCGCGTACCTGTTTTTTTCTACGAGTTGCGGCGTGGTGAAGGTTGCAGCAGTTGCTTGCTCGTTTGCTCACTCACTCGGCTCGGATCAAATTACAATGCAGTGACGTCACGCGGCAACGTAAAAGAAAAAAGAATAAGTCTCATTCAAGCACAGTATAGTACCGTTTTAAATGCCTCATGACCCCGGTACAAATTTAGTGCTGGTATACCAAACAAGCCTAATTGGCAATGATGATTTCAGAACTATCGGGCATCGGCAAAAATCCAACATCGTGCATCCCTAGTGCATGGTCATGGTCATTGTACCTTCAAATTTTGTGACATATTGATCATTAACACCATTACAGATATTTTGTCTCTTTAAATCATGGTGCCAGAATAACAACCAGACCTCCTTACTTTAGCCGTGCAACCATTTTATACCTAATGGAGACATTTAACCATCAGCTTCTTCGTGTCACTCAAAAATCCACCTCCGTCCTCACAGGTACCCTTTCCCCACGGTGTTCAGCAGCTGCAGCAAGAAGGACCTGACGGCCAGTTTTGAGAAAGGCGTAGGGATGTGTCTCTTCAACATGCCTGAGGTCAAGGTGCTGTACGGCGGGCAGAAATGCGGCAACGGCTACGTGGAGGAGGGCGAGGAGTGCGACTGTGGAGAACTGGAGGTGAGAGCGCTACAAATCACAGCAAAGTAAATGTTTTTGGTCTCAGGAATTCATGTTTTACGCCCTCTCTGCCAAAAAATGAAATCTCTTCCACTTCTCTCTCCCATAAATCATTGTTAATTATGTTTCCCACGTTTCGAGAAATGAAATAAGCCGAAGCACTAGCGGGGGGGGGGCTTTCTGACAGAAGCATGGCACAAACCCACATTTCTTGAAGTGAAAACAAACAGTTCCTCTCGCCTTCAGAGCCAGCGACGCCGAGCCGTGGTAATGCAAACACTGTCTGCAGAAAAAGAGCTCAGAGATATGAGTGAGGATTTATTCTTTGTGCTCGCTGAGGAGGGTTGTCTGATCGCGGTACAGTTCTCTGTGAAAGGAAGTGTTGCTGACAGTTTCACCCCGTCAACTGCTGAATTATTTAAGGGAATCTGCATTGGCGTGCACACATGTGGCAGAGGCACGCTGCGATAACTGCTGCCACTGACGGATGATAAAAGAGCCGATCATGATGCAGCTGACAATCAGCAGAGGCAGGCTGACAGCTGCATGAATGTAAAGTAGGGCTGGGTGACATAATAAAAATCACATCTTCATATTTTTATCTGCAGAGACATAACCAACGCTTGTCAAATATCAGAATTATAAACTTTTATGGGATTCTAGTAAAAGTTTAACAATCTTGATTCATATCTGATGCCACAGCAACAATATGAAGTCAGTTTTAGTGACATTTAGGTTATTGCCCTCCTAAGTTTGAGTCTAGGATATATGAAGGAAAAATTACAAATATTTCAAGCAATAAAAAGTTATTGTAATTGTCTTTTCTTTTAGTCAAAATTTTTGTATTTGTATCACAAGCTTTAAGAGGTCATATTCTGCTTTTCCAAGGTCTTTTTTTTAATATTTTATTTTCACATTTCAATTTACAACAATTAACAAACAAAACAAAGTACAACACAACACAAAACAGTACAATAGGGCTAACAGAAGATTCTAATTAAGTCTTTGACCTCCAAACAAAGAAATACATTTGCAACAAATTATTTGTTGGTAAAATTGTTTTCCTGCCTCTTCATTTAGCAACTTTTCAGATTTTATTTTTCAGATTACCCTATTGGGAAGCAGAATGTAGGTCAACCAGCTGGTCGGCTTGCCTGTTAAGGGTTATCCTGGGTGTGAATGGATTTCTTTTATTCCTGCAACAATTTTTTTGTTTTTTTTTCCAAAGAAAACAAAGAGAGCAAAATTTTGATATGTAGCAGTTTACGCAGTTTTTTGAAGAATCATAGATAATTTTTTTATTGCCTTTAACTAAATTATGATTGTTAGAGGATTTTTTTCTTACTCAGATATAATAATAATAATAATAATAATAATAATAATAATAATACATTTTATTTAAGGGCACCTTTCACGACACTCAAGGTCACCTTACAAAAGTACAAATAAAAAGTGCTCTTACTGTTCGATTTCTGTGGAGCTACGCAGTAACGAATGACTGCCGATTTATTCTGGTTCTCAAACAATTATATTTATGTACAGCAGCGCTACCAAGTGGACACAAATTGGTGTCACAAACACTGTTCAGAGAGGGGAATAAGAAAAAACAAAGACGGGCTTTAGGAGTTTTAAATACAGTGGAATGGTGGCATTGTAACAGTATGGTTACAATGCCAGTCAAAGGGTTAAAATATGAACCCGAGACATTGCCTCTTCCCAGAACTCTGAAGATATCTCTGCTGAGTTTAAATCACGTGGTCAGACTTCCCTAATATGATCTGAAGAAACTGAAGTAGCAAAACAATTAACAAATTTAGATATGCTTTTTCAAGGTTTATTTGATCTTTCATGTATTATAGACTCCCCTGTGTGCTAGAGTACTTTTATGCAGAAAACAAGAGCATGCAGCATCAGGACCTCTCCCTCTTCTCCTGTCTACAGTGCCAGTAGCTGCCTGAAACAGCTGCATCAGTAATCAATCAATCAATCAATCAATCTTTATTTGTATAGCGCCAATTCATAACAAGTGTTATCTCAAGACACTTTACAATAGAGCACAAAGCTCTTCATATTATGGATACACATATATGCATAGATACATATATACATATAAAAATACACATATACATATATATACAAATATATACATCCAACACCCAACATGAATCCATATAGCCAATCATGAATCCCTCCATCATGGCGGCAAGAAAAAACCTTCTGTTAAGCAGCAGGAAATCTTGAATGTGGACCCCGGTCTCATGATGAACAGCAAATCCACACGATGCTGTGTTGGGTGTGTGGGCAAAGGGAGGGAGGTAAGTGGAGACAAGTGGACTAAAGTAAGAACTAAAGCTAGTGACAGATCAATGGACCAATCATAGACCTGTCGTCGTCAAATTTGTTTCTGCTGCAAACAAATTTATTAGAGGAGGGTCCTCATGTCTGTGTGGTTGTGGTGAAAAATTTATAGAAGTATAATCAATAAAAGTCTTACTGAAAGTAAGAATTTATGGTAGTGATGAACTCATGGGTGCCCAGACCACAAGTGCATCCCTACCATATTTGTCTCCGTTAAGTATAAATGTATTAATGGTAGACCTCTTGAGATGTGACACCTCATTTTCAGGAGGGATCTCATGTCCATGTGGAGCTAAAGATAGTTACTATAGATGTATCAACCATGGATAGAAAGATCGTGTTAATATCAACATTAACAGCTATAATGATTATGAACTGGAGTGAGATGGCCAAATATGTGTTGTGTCTGTAATTGTAGTTATTGAGGCTTCGTGACTCCACAGCAGCAGGCAGTCTCCACCAAGGATCCCAGGCAACCTAAAAGACAAGAGCCAGAGACGAGTACAGGAGCAAACAGAAAGGGGCAGAGGCAGATATGGAGAGAGAGTGTGAGAGAGAGAGGGATAGAGCCCAATGTGCCAGATCCCCCCGGCAGTCTAAGCCTATTGCATCTTAACTATATGTCTAAACTATGGACTATGAGCTGGTCCCTAACTGAAAGCTTTATCAAAGAGGAATGTTTTAAGTCTAGCCTTAAAGGTAGAGAGGGTGTCTGCCTCCCGAACCGTGGTCGGTAAATGGTTCCAGAGAAGAGGAGCCTGATAACTGAAGGCTCTACCTCCCATACTACTTCTAGAGACTGATGGCACCACGAGCAGGCCAGCATTTTGGGAGCGTAATGTTCTAGAGGGGTTGTACGGCACTACAAGCTCTTTGAGGTAAACTGGTGCCTGTCCACTGAGAGCTTTATAGGTGAGAAGAAGAATCTTGAATTCTATTCTATATTTAATGGGAAGCCAGTGCAGAGAGGCTAATACAGGAGTAATGTGGTCTCTTCTCCTAGTTCTAGTCAGCACACGTGCTGCAGCATTTTGGACCAGCTGAAGCGTCTTAAGCGACTTACTGGGACAGCCTGAAAGAAGAGAATTACAGTAGTCCAGTCTAGAGGTAACAAAAGCATGGACAAGCTTTTCAGCATCGCTCTGGGACAGGATAGGCCTAATTTTAGCGATGTTACGAAGATGAAAAAAGGCTGTTTTTGAAATTTGCTTTATGTGACAGTTAAAGGATAGATCCTGATCGAATAGAACCCCAAGATTTCTAACAGTTGTGCTTGGCGTCAGGCTAATGCCATCTAGGGCACTTAAATCATTAGAAAAGACTTCTCTAAGGTGTCGAGGGCCCAGCACAATGATCTCTGTCTTGTCTGAGTTAAGAAGAAGAAAATTTTGGGCCATCCATGTCCTAATGTCCTTTAGACACGCGTCTAGTTTAGATAACTGATTTGTCTCACCTGGCTTCATCGATACATACAGCTGAGTATCATCAGCGTAACAATGAAAATTAACGGAGTATTTCCTCATGATATCACCGAGGGGAAGCATATAAATGGAGAAGAGAATTGGACCTAGCACAGAGCCTTGAGGAACTCCGTAACTTACTTTAGTGTACACAGAGGACTTGTTGTTCACGTGTACAAACTGGTATCCATCAGATAAGTAGGACTTAAACCAATTTAAGGCAGTCCCTGTAAACCCGAGTAATACCTCTAATCTCTGTATAAGAACATCATGATCAATGGTGTCAAAAGCCGCACTAAGATCTAATAAAACAAGTACTGAGAGAAGTCCCTCATCTGAAGCTGAGAGTAGGTCGGTAGTTACTTTAACTAGAGCAGTCTCTGTGCTGTGATGAGCTCTAAATCCTGACTGGAAGTCCTCAAAAAGGCTGTTGTCTTGAAGGAAGTCACATAGCTGATTAGCCACTACTTTCTCCAGGATCTTTGAAGTAAATGGAAGGTTTGATATAGGCCTGTAGTTAGCCAATGTTCCCGAATCGAGGTTAGGTTTTTTAAGGTTTTCTTTAATCCAGTTTAAAGGAAGATTAAACCCATTTTAATGCAGACTCATTATAGAACCAGTCTGTCTTTGGAACGGAAAGGTGAAATTGGTGCCTCATAGCCTGAGAAAGTCCATACGCCAGTTAATATTACCATAAATTATCATAATTCCCATAGGAGGTGGAGCATATCCTATCTGACATTGGGCGAGAGCCGGGGTACACCCTGAACTGGTCGTCAGTCAACCACATGGCCACATAAAGAGACAGACAACCATTAACATGGATCCTTGATGTCCTCATGAATAGTTAGTAACATGCTTTGGTCCAAAAAGCCTATGAATAAAGCACAGCTGCATTCTTTCCACGCTTACGTAACCCCTCTGTTCAGAACGGCTGGTTTTGAGGGTGGGCGCCTGAATATGCTAATGAACCAGAGCAAAGCAGCGTACATACAGCAATTCATGATAGACCTGCAGCGTAACTTGAGCGATGCGGGCACTCCAGCCATGCACCGCTTACAGTCCTGAACACACAAATTCATGCCGTTTATACAGATAACAGCCATCTCGTTTCCCCCAAACATCACAGGCTAACGCACAACATGCTAACCTCGGCCTAGTCACTGCAGTGGAACTGATTATATTAAGCCAACTGTTAAACTTCTCTTGACTAATGTTAGAATGCTCATACACTGAAGTTTATCCTTCAGACTTTCAACAAGTAACGTGAACATTGACGAACATGTTGTGCAGTTACCTCTAGTTCACTTCACCCTGCTGTTAGCATTAGCTCATAGCAATGAGCAAAATAAATACTGCACAGCATTAAAATTCACACATTTAAGTCAAGTCAAGTCATTCAAGTCTAGTTTCCAGTCCTGTGTTGAACTTGCTGAAGTTGAAGAAGCAGTTTGCCGTGAAGTGATTAGCACACACCCACAGTCCACTGTAACTGGCTCATTCCCTTCAAAAATAAAATTAATCCACTGGACCCTTTGGTCCTCTGAGGCTGGTAGCCTATATGTGAAGATATATGTGGCTGTTTACAGCCAACAACCGAGCAGTGACAGCTTCTGAGCTTAGACATGCTGAACGCCAATCTCTCGCTAAGAAAGTAAACAACATGGCTGCACTTCGCAGAGGAAAATATACTGTTACATAACAGTATATCTACAGACTAAACAGCGCAGCAAATACCATGAGTTCACATTTATGCAGCCTGCTAGATACAGATTTTGTTGTCTACTATTACATTTTGTGGGCTGGGAGGAAGGACAAATACCCAAAAATGTGCTCAAAAGCCTTAAAAAAGTGGTTTTTGCATAATATGTCCTCTTTAAAGGCAAGTTGGAGTCATCAGTTAACCTGCTGAGCATGTTTTTGGTCTGTGGGAGGAACCAGAGTGCCCGGAGAGAACCCACACATGCACGGAGAGAACATGCAAACCCTGACCAACACAGGGATCAAACCAGCTACTTTCTGCTGTGAGGCACATGCACTACCTGCTGCCCACTGAAATATCCCTTCAACATAGTTTCTTAAATCTTAGTATGTCTTCAAAATCCAAATATCCCTCAGCCCTAACATCGAGCAGACTCTCATTTGATCTGAAAGACCATTCTAGATTTACATAACAGTCTACGTGAGAGAATCCCTCATTGTCATTCATGATTCGTCTTCACCTTAACGCTCACTGAGTACTTTTGTGAGCTTGATCCAGGGTCAGGCTGAAAGTGGCCTTGTCCTCAGAAACAAAGAGCTGACATAAGCCGGGCAGACCCGAGCCAGCAGCGATAATAAAGCTCTCCACAAAGCCGAGCGGCCTCGTGCCAGCCTAGGCCAGATCAGAGTGCTCAGACAGCACCTCTCCTCTCTCCTCCATTAAAGCTCCTCATTAAAAAACCCTGGGTCCCATTCCTCACAATCACGGGCTACTTCTTTTTCAGCGCGACTCCTCCGCCTTCCCCTTGGCCCAGGGGACCATGGGAAAGACCCTTAATGGTTTTCAGGCTGAGAGAAGTTCTGGAAGGCCCATCATGTCAGCTGTGTCCCCCGCCAGCTACATCCATCTACTTCTTTGCGCCTCTTGCTCGCACTCAGCTGTACAGTGTGTTCTTGGCAGCTTAATGGCAGGAGGGAGAAGGAGCTGACCCTCCGGGGGTCCGGTCAGGCTGGCTCTGTGTGAGATTGCACATGCACAAGCATAACTTCTCCAGTTCTTCGCCGGGACTTGATTGAATCTGTATCAAAAGGCCTGAGCTGTCGATAGGTGTGGGACATGGTTCATGATGAAAGCTAACATGAAACAGATGGGTCTGCATGGTGCTGCCGGGACGCTGTGTCATGGACTATGTCTCTTTTTGCACGGCCAAAATGGACTTCATGAGATGTTTTACGTAACTTTATATGATTATTAAATCTTCATACAAAATAAATATTCATGCTGATCCACTTTTCAGCCTCCATTATTAAAAGTATGTTATCACTCGGCTGAGTGGAAGTGTTTCTCCGATCCTTTCCAGTTGGAAGTTTAGTCTGTTAAATCTTCTCTGGGTGTAGTTCTGTTTTCAGTGTGATGTTACCAGTATTTAGACCATTTCAACACATAGGCGGGTATTTTCAATAAAAGAGGGTTTTCTGGGGCCTTCTGTCCACACGTTAGTGGAATTTTAAGTTAATAATCCATCAATCAATCTTAAATTGTATAGCTCCAGTTCATAACAGGTGCTATCTCAAGACACCTTACAAAAGAGCAGGCTGAAGCCACTCTCTAGATCGGGGGTCACCAACCTTTCTGAGCCAGAGCTACTAAAAAGGTGAGGAGTGTTACAGAGGGCTACTTGTTTGATTTATAGTTTTTATAGTTTACCTTAAAATATTTAATACTATTCACATATATGGGCTACATTTGAGCTGTATGTTTACCTTTCACTTTGAATGAGTTTTTATCAATAATTTTAATTGATTAATAAATGATATGAGAACAATTTACTTACATCTTTAGTAATTTATCTGCTAAATTTAACTAAAGAAATGTGAACTTTGACCCCCTGCTGGTCAAAGTTGAATAGAAAATAGAAAGTTTTAAAATGTGACAGACATTACATTTGTTGTTTATTGTGTTGATGTAAGCATGATTGGTTTGCAAAACGTGAAATTCAAATTAAAAATGCCTATATGTTTCAAGCTCTGTGGTGTTAACGGGATATCCCAGTCGGCAACTCAAAGGCTCCCTGTGGGCTACCCCCTGGATAAGTTTTGCAAATTTATGGCAGATTTCAGGGGAGTTCAGGGGAAATTAAGTAAGGATCAAAACCCAAAATACATATTTTCTTTAAATATCAACGCTTTTCTTCAGCAGAGAGATGCGCGATTGCCGTTTGACTGGCCATTTTTCTTTGGGACCGGTTGATGGTGCTAGATCCAAAAGACAAAAAAACGCAAAAAAAATGTGATGTCACTGAAACCCATGAATAGATACACATATATGCACATACTATACATACATCCTGAGATGTTTCCATCCAGGCAGAGACAAAGGGACTAAAAATAGGAATTTATGATAGAGACAAACCCATGGACGCCCAGATCATAAATCTGTCCTCATCACATTTGTCTCTGCTAAATATAGATTCAATCAATCAATCTTTAATAATATAGCAGCATATTTGTCTTTCTTGAATATAAATGTATTAAAGGTTAGCCCCTTATGATGTGGCATCTTATTTTCAAGGACCTCATGTCTATGGTTGTAAAGATGGATGAATAATCAATACAACCATGGATAGAGAGCTCAATCTAATATTAACATTAAACTGGAGAGGAATGATATTGACTAATATAGCAACATTTAGCTGAACTGCCATTAAAATGGGTTTAACTGGTCTGAAAGTATGAATTTATGCTAAATGCTGTCATTAAAATGCATATTTTGCAAAATTCCTCCCAAGACTTTTACAACGTCATTCAGGACGTCTTCGTATGGATGAGGAAAACACCATTTTGGTTCTGAAACGTCATAAAAACGTTGTCTTTTTCTTTCCCCGTTTAATTATTTATAAACTTGTTGGTTATTTTTCTCTTCCTCTTCTTGCCATATTTTGTAAATCTCTCCATGTTACACCAATAAAGCGTTAAAAAAAGATAAAGAAATAGTGGGATATGTCATGAGAGTTTGAGAGTGTGAATGTGTATCATTTTCTGCTTAATTTTATTTAACATATTTTTACTTTTAATATACTTTCTATTTTTCTATTTTTTACAGTGCAACATAATTTAATTCTATGCCGAGTACAGTGACAATAAAAAAATTAAAAAACAAAATTAAGATTTAAAAAAATTCGACCTCTAATTTTACACAATGTATCTTAAAAATTGGACATGCCGCTGTGTTATAATCTTTGTATAAAATGTGCCCACTTAAGGATGCAGCCTCTGAAATGGGACACAGCTCCAGAGAGCACCTACACATCACTTCAGCAGCGTTACAAGCTGCATCTTGTGTGTTTTAACCAGAATATGATTTTTTAGGGACAATTAAATTATCATTTCTAAATGTCTCAAGGTTGTTGGAGATGTTTACCTAAAGTGGTTTTATTCTGAGCAGTGACTGTCACTTCAGGTTGTTTGTTAGGTTGGGGATGGCGCTGTAATCATGTCACTGCTTCACAGTTTTTCTATTTAAACTTTAATGTGAAGTGTTTGGTCATTTTAGGTCTATGGTGCTGTTAAATAGTTCGCCAATTAAAACACATTATCTTAAATTCTGATGTTTTATTGGGTGCATTAAGCTTTTATTACCTCTGAGATTTAACACTCTTGCCTTTTGTAAATTAGCCCAGAGAGTTTATTCTGTTTTTTTTCTCTGTTTCTCGCCAGTTTGTCTCCATTACATTTTATTTTGCTGCCCTTTGAAATGTTTTTATTTCTGCAGCTCGTCCATCCTCTCCTCATTTTTCTGTATTACTCACCAGTTGGCACATGGTTTTGGGTGTCTTACTGAACTTTTAATGCCCGTCACATTGAGACGTTGTTGTTTTTTTAGGAATATAAACTGCATTTCCTTCCCTTCGTCAGGTTTCTGTAGCTGCTACAAACACAGTCCTGGTGGGGCTGCATTTTCTCAGATAACAAAGCCTGAGCATTTGCTTTGTGGTGAAATAGGATCTCTTTGTGCTGACTTAATTCTCCTTTACCTTTGTTCCTCCCTCACTTACGGCCCATTTATCTGCTTTTCTTCTTTCCTATGTCGTTCACATCTGAAGGAATGTATAAATCCCTGCTGCAACGCTACGACCTGCACCCTGAAGGGAGATGCTGTATGTGCACACGGACAATGCTGCCTGGACTGTCAGGTAGAATTTTTAAGACTGATGGCTTTGTCCCATTTGTTTTGAAATTTGTATATTTACTTCAAGCTGTGTTTCCACTGAGGGGACTGTGGGTTTCTGGTCTCTTTGGGAGGGGTTTAAAGGCTCCCTCAACCTTATAGATCTCAGTATTTTCTCAAAGATCTGAAGCCCTACAGAGACCAGATTAATTGGTCTACTGATATGTGAGAGGCTTCCTAAAGATGCATGTACTCAGCTAATTAGAGAAGTTCATCAATTCGCTCTTCTTTCTTAAAGTTCACCTCAAGCAGGGACCCTTTCTTCCTGGGACTTTTATGAGCCCCCTTACACTGAATGCCACCTCAAGAAGTCAATAAAAAGGAGCTTTGGATTTGCTTCTGTGTTTGGTCCAGACTAAACAAACTCTGGTTCACTTTTCTGGAAAGTTTGTTTGGTTTTGAGAGGCGAATTTAGGTGCATACCAAGTAACCAAACCCTGGTATGCTTAAAAATGGGGGTCTTGATTCGCTTCCAAGAGCAGGGGCACAGCCACAGCACCAACATTTTAGTCGATGAAATCTACTGTAAATTTAGTCGACTAAATATGAAGTGTAAAGTGTAAGGCATTTTTTATGTTTCCTTGAATTTCTGAGGTCTTGTTTTACACTTGGATAAATGAAACATCTAATAACCCTTTACTGAATGCTGGTAAATTTTGAATGTATAAATTAATAGAAACAAAATTGAACTTTTGTGTGAAATGCAGTCACCTTTATTTAGGCTACCTGGCAGAGCATCTCAGTTACAATACCAGAACTGACAACAAACAGTGAACCTGCTCTACATGAATATATCAATTCATAAAGAGAGGAGCTCTGATTGGATCGCTCCCCAATTTATCCCACCACCACCACTAAGCTAAGGCAGCTGTGACTGGATGTCCCTCTTAACTCATCCAACCTTTACACACGACCAAAGTAGCTGTGATTGGATATATTCCTAACTTGTCCCTACTTTCTACATGACCGAATTAGGTCTGATTGGATTAAGTCTCTGTCAGACATTTTAGTCTAGTTTTTATTTGTTGATGAAAATGTCAGTTTGAGTTTTTGTCCATATGCACTTGTTTTTATTAGTTACTGTCTAGTTTTCGTTAGGGGAAAAAAGATTGTTGACGAAAAACTATGACGAAAATAATTAGTCAACAAAAATTAACATTGCATGAAAGATATCAGATTGGGCCCTATCCTAAACTAGTTTTGCACCGTTTTTAAAACCAAGTATCTATAAAGCTAATGAATAAAGAAATACATCAGGATACTGTACATACTTTGATATATTATTACAGCCAAGTTATTCTTTTTAAAGACCCAAATAAACCTCAAACAGTAGAGTGAACACTTCTCAGCTGACATTATTGATTAGATGGTAAATTTAACCGTGCACTACTCATAACCTTTTGGCATTTTAACCGTTTTAAACATTTTTAAAAACTATATCTTTTATATAATGAGCTCCTAATGAAGTTTTGGTCTTTTAACCCTGTTGAAGATTAAAACCTTGTGCAGATTCTATATTTGTCTGGTTTTAAAACCTGTTTTCTCTAAAGACTCAAATACTTAAACATTATATTTGGTGCAGCAAATCACATAAACAAAACTAGTAGCCTAGAGTACATGTTCAAAAGACCTTCTTTTTGTCATATAAATGATATTTAAGGTAGTTAACCCATGCTAAAGATACCTATATATATGATTTTTTTTGTAACTAAAAACAAAAAAAACTGGGTATTTTTTGTATTTGAAGAGCAGAAGAGATTCTCAAAGAACTGAGGCAAAAAGTTGATAAATTGGTATGTAAAAAGTCAGTGATATTTTAGTATTTGAGTCATTCAAACTTTACCCCAAACATGGACCAAACAAGGCAAGTGAACCAAAAGGCAGACAATTGGGGCTTTTCCTCAATAAATTCTCAATTATAGACAAACAAGCTTATATAAACAAATTCACCCCATAATGAAAGTACATAGATGCATTATATATTTAGACTGAAGCTGTTTTTTGAACCAGGCTGTAAAGATGTGTATGTAGGCTTTAAAAGCAGATTTTCCCCACACAGACTCATTAGGCTGTCAGGTTTCCGCAGCCAGCCTCAAGTGGACACTCAGGGTACTGCAGGTTTTGGTTCACATGGGCCTGCAGTTTCAGCCCTGAAGGTTGCGGTCTGGGCTGAACAAACACCTGAGTCAGGGAGTGTCTTCCATCTTGGCGGCGCGATGCTGTTTCCTCTATTGACATCATCTGGAGACATTTTCGAATGAACTGTTAAAGCACTCAGTTTCTTAAAGTTGGAGTGAGGAATAGAGGGGAAGTGGGAATTTCTCTTTTGTTGGGGGATTGTAGACATACAGTGGACATGTTTTTTGTATTTTGATTAAAAATAGGTTAAGTTTTCCTTTTTAATGTTTTTTACAACATTCATTGTCTGAGCTAAATTGCAATTTTTGGCCCTAGATGGACTTTTAAACACATAAAACATAACAACAAATTCTACTTAAACAACAAATAAAAAAGTAAACAATGAAATACAAAGCTACCAGACCAACTTCTACCCTCCAGTCTCCATCCCAAGTCCATGTTGACTAAGTGAATCCTGCCCCAGGATAGCATAAATCATGATGAAAGGGATTGCATGGATTTATCTACCTTGTTGTCCTCATTACTGTTTTTTGTCTCATTGACCATTTCTTTCTTTCATTTGAGTGCAGCTGAAGCCGGCAGGAACCCCTTGTCGTGAGTCCAGCAACTCCTGTGACCTCCCTGAGTTCTGCACCGGTACGAGCCCCAACTGCCCCTCCAACGTCTACCTACATGACGGCCACGCCTGCCACAACGTGGACGGCTACTGTTACAACGGCATCTGTCAGACCCATGAGCAGCAGTGCATCACTCTGTGGGGCCAAGGTACATGACGGGAAATAAACAACCTTTTGATGTTTCACACTATTAATGATGGTCCAGGGCGGTCACCTGCTGTTTAATAAGATTTAATGGGTTTTCTTTAAAGGTGCAAAGCCAGCTCCGGGAATCTGCTTTGAAAGGGTAAACTCGGCTGGAGATCCCTACGGAAACTGTGGCAAGGACTCAAAGGGCTCCTTCGCTAAATGTGAAGCCCGGTAAGACCTGATACATGAGTAGAAATCTGTTAAGGTTAATTGTACATCACAGTGAAAGTGACAAAAATGGTTTGTGTGAGTCCATAGAAAAACCTTACAGTGTTTTTTCAAAGTGTATATTTTAGATTAAGTGCTTGAATATGCTTGAAACTGTGACTGTCCCTCATGATAATAAGCCATCTGACAGAATAGTTTTGTCATAAACTGGGGCGTAAAATGTGTGATTTCAATCTAACTGAAAGTCAGTCAGGTTGGAATATTGGCTAACATTGTTCAACTGAATCATTTACAATGCATGACCAACCCATGCAGTTCAGGTGCCTACACTGCATGATCCAATGGCAGGGCACAACGCTGGTGCTCATACTGTAGGGCTGTTACTTTTCCCAAAAATCAGATTTGAATGGTTTTCACATAGAAACACTAATATTCAAAGATATTGGAGGCCCCCTCTTCTGTCATTTTTATGAAATGATTTTACTTTTTACCTCTCCTAGGGCCAAATGTCGTTGCATAGGCCAACAAATGAGCCTGTTGATTTGTCATGGCTGAGGAGTAAGCCAGCTGCTTTGCAAATATGATACATAATTGACACACAGCTCTGTCTATAATAGTCATTTTGCCGTTGGTGCGGAGCCCAAAGTGCTTTCATATGTTGCTTGCCTTCCCTCAGAGCAGCTTTACCTGTTCCCAGTTTTCTTGAGGTGTACTTCCTGTTGACGAGGTCAAGAGAGCACAGTGTTAATTTAGTTTTAGTTTTAGTCTTTTGCCTAAAATATCTTTTAGTTTTAGTCATAATTTAGTCATCTAAATTGTTTTAATTTCAGTCTAGTTTTGGTAGATGAAATTGCACAACATTTTAGTCAACAAAATCTACTGTAAATTCAGTCGACTAAAAAATGAAGTGTAAAGTGAAAGGCATTTTTTAATGTTTCCTTGAATTTCTGAGGTCATGTTTTTCACTTGGATCCCGCCACCGCGAAGCTAAGGCAGTTGTGATTGGATGTCCCTTTTAACTCATCCAACCTTTCCACACAACCAAAGTAGCTGTGATTGGATATATTCCTAACTTGTCCGTACTTTCTGCGTGATGAAATTAGGTCCGATTAGATTTGGTCTCTGTCAAACATTTTAGTCTTATTTTTATCTTTTTTTTTCTTCTTTTCTTTTTCTATTTTTCTATTTTATCTTTTTATCAGAGAAAATGCCCTTTGTGCTTGGTACAATACTCCCTTTTTGTCGGCTAGTTCTGTGTAACAGACTCTTACAGACTGTGGCTTACCGAGGGAGAGGAGAGAACGTTCTTCCTCATCATACAACCCCACATCAAAAAAACTGAACTGTCCCTTTAACACTGCTGTATATATTCTGGTTTAAGCCTTGTCACTGTTTGATGGAACCTTAACAATGCTTAAATTGTTAATAAATTGGATTCAATGAAGCTGACACAATCAAACTGTTAAAAAGTCAATTGTTTTATGTTATGGAAACCTACAACTAAGTGGTATGACAATTTTCTACAAAACAAGCCTCCAAGACCTGGAACGTCATGGGAGTGTGAATGAACACAAAAAGTGCAGTGATTTGCAAAGACATCCAATGTTCAAACTAATAAACTTTGCTATTATGGGCAAATTAATGTTCACTATTTGACAGCACATCCCAAAACAGTTTGTATGATCAAGAAGGCATTTTAAAATGGCAAAAACCAGCATCCAGTCCTCACATGTGGAGTGGTCTTCTGATTTTCTGACAGTTTAAGGACTAATTTATCCTTAATTAGAAAATAAGTGACAGACAATAAAAGTAACTAACAGTTTTTGCCTCAGATAAAGGTTAATCTGTCACTTTATGAAATGCAGAAAGTTCTCCAGCGTCTCAGGTGTTGGATTTAAATCAACAAGAGCATGCTTTCCATTCTTCTCTCTCTCCCTAATTGGACAGCGACAGCAAGAGAAATAATTGCTTATTTACACTTTTGGGAAAAATAGAGACGTGTTACTCAGTTATCACATTGTTTTCTCCCTGTGGTCGGTGCTCTTTTTGCAGAGATGCTAAATGCGGCAAAATCCAGTGTCAAGGAGGAGCTAACCGGCCGGTAATTGGTACCAACGCTGTTTCCATAGAAACAAACATCCCCTTGCAGGAAGGAGGGAGGATCCTTTGCAGAGGAACACACGTGTACCTGGGCGACGACATGCCCGACCCCGGACTGGTGCTGACGGGGACCAAGTGTGGAGATGGGATGGTGAGATCTGCTCAGATACGTTTAATAAAGAAATTCATTTAGCAGGTAGGTCCTTCGATCATGCATTTAAAGGTGCAGTGTGTAGAAATTGGCATTTTAGCGACATCTAGCGCTCAGATTTTGGAATGAGCCCGTCCGTTGCCAAAACATCACGTCACTAAGGCCCCAGTCAAACATTCCCGTTCCTCATGGCGATTGTGCAGGACTGTACACGATTGGCAAGGCAAAATGAATCAATACAACGATACGAGGAGGATTCCATGAATTTCCATCAAATCATTTCCCATACGAGATACGTAAGAACAACGCTGTGAAGTCGCCTTGAACGGGACACAGTCGGGGCACAATCGGACACTCCTTATCAGTCGTCCTCAGAAAGCTTTCTGGATTGAGCCACGATCAGCCCGATTGAGCCTCGTACATGCCACGCTAATACCGTTCACCTTAGGACTGCATTAGGCTTCCACCCCGCTATACTGAGAGCGGCGATTCTCCACAACAGTTTTGAACAGTTCAAAACAATCTGGACCCTTCCCCATTCCCCGGCGTTTATCCACGACTATACAACGCTGATCCAGATGAATTAGCGCATGCACCACGACCAAAGCACTTTTCATCAGGATTATGACAATCCTGCACAATCGCCATGAGAAACGGGAATGTGTGACCGGGGCAAAAGTGACGAGAGCCGGTGAAGACCAAAAAGGATCATGAACAGGGCATCATTTACAACAATTACAAACACCACGCCGTCTTCTTCTCTTGTAATACCCACTCTCTCTCTTCTTCTTCTTCACATGCCAGCCAGGTAGATTTCAGGACTGGCGGCCAGACTGTATTCAAAAATTGCGTTTTGCTCTTTTTGTCCCCAAAACCCACCAGTAGACAACATGGCTGATCGTTATGTCAGCCTCTACATAGGAGAGACCCGCAGTACATAAATATAAAAATCTTTCTAACTTAATAAAAAGAAAGTTTTATGGGGATGATTGTACACCTATTTCAACAGACTTTACATACAAATAGAAACATTATATTCTATATTCACCATCTCTGTTCAGCAAAACTTCTACACACTACACCTGTAAACGGAGAGATGTCAGAGTGATGGCTTGCTTCTCATGAAGAGGCCCTTCTGAGCAGTTTTGGGGTTCAGTGCCTTGCTCAAGGGCACTTTGGCAGTGCCCAGGAAGTCAGCTGGCACCTCTCCAGCTGCCAAACCAACTTCCAAACATGGTTCAGTTTAGACTTGAACCAGCCACCCTCCACATCCCCAACCCAAGAAATCTTTCTGGACAGAGCTACTGTCACACAGTTTTTTATTATACGGGACATACAACACAAAACTGGTTCAGATCTGCTACAAATCAAAACATGATGGATAAAACTGCACTTATATGACATATGACTGGGACCACAGTCAAGTCATTTTTGGTCTGGTTACCTCTAAATGCTGACACACCGGTGATTGAATGAGATATCAGCAATTTATTGTATTTCTTGTTTTATTTATTTATTTATTTTGAACATAAACAAATAATCAAACATATAACAAAATAAAAACAGCAACCAAAATGCAAAAAAAACCCCAAAATTTGTCATTGCATGTTCTGACTGGAAGTCGAAACTTATCTGGTCCCAGCCCTTCACCTTACACAAGCAGTCAGTAATTAACCCACTTCCAAATAATAATGAAAATAATGATAAAAATAATCACACATAAACAAAATAAACCAAATAGTAATAATATAATAACACAAAAGTAATCAAAGAAAAAATAAATAAATAAACAAAAAGAACAACAGAAACTAAACCAACCTTCAGTGATCTTTATACAGTCTCATCCCTGTACCTTTTCCAAGTCATGATTTTATACTTTTTCTTAAACTGCTCAATGTTTGGACATTGTTTTAATTCATCACTCAAAGTTTTACACCGTACATCGACACACAAAAGCTTTTCCTGGTAGAGATAATTCCCCTCTCTCTTCTTAGTTGGTAGTTGATTATTCTTTGCTATAAACATAATTTGTGTTGTTTGATTTTCTATTTAATCAGTGAAATATTAACAGTTTTGATTGCAAAACAATGAATGTGTGTGATCCCTATAAGCTGCTCTGTTTATGAGCCTTACTGCTCCTTTTTGGAGAATGAATAGAGATTGGAGCGAGCTCTTGAAGGTGTTACCCCAAACCTCAGGACAGTAGGTTAAATATGGTGAAACTAGAGAACTGTGCAGAATGTGAAGTGATTGATATCAACCTTTCTCATAACCACCAGACATTCAAATAAAGGATTTGAACCCCCTCCTCACAGTTACAGTAGCTAAGACTGCATGAAAACACAACATAAACACATTTCCTAAATAATTGGCCTAAAGAAGGGAAAAAGTGATATGAGACGACGGGCCATGACTAAGATGTTCTTCAGGGTGTGTCCTCCAGTCATTTTAGCCTCCCACACTTCATTGACTTAACATTATTCAGCCTATTTGGCATCTTCCAGAGGTCATCAATTCAGTCATTGGTCACTCCAATGATACAGTTAATCCATTTACTCTAATTTACTTCTCCTCCACCCTGAAGGAGGACTCAGTCTCAGCTTTCATCCGTCAGAGACCCTGGCATTGCTCTGCCAGTGCCACCGCTGCCAAGTTCATCTTCACTGTCAGCCGGGGTGTCTCGGGGTGTGGAGCCTCCGAGGCGCCCGCGGTCTCTCTGGCTTAGCGTAATTCAAAAAGCAGCTTTATTAGACTTTAGTGTTAACGTCTTTCTTGGTGTTTTATTGGTGAAGTGGTTTGTTTGTGGCAAATCAAAAGAAAGAGAAAGCCGAGTCTTGAATGGTTTTCCTCTTAAAACATGAAAGGGATTGAAATATTAGTCTGTACGATCACATGAAGCTTGAAAACTGGACTCTGCTGATGTGTGGATCAGTTCTGTTTGGTGTGTAATAATTTGTGTTTTCACTGTCAAAAGCTGGAAAAGGTACCAAAATGAACAATCCTATTATGGCACCCTTCTGTTGGAGCACCAAAGCTGTGTTACCTGGCTGGAGTTATAGGACATTACTCCCTCGTAATGAATTAATTCATATTTTCTTCTGTTCTCTTCAATAACATGTCAACCCATGTTTGTTTTCTTACATGTTCAAAATAAAGCATTCAGTTCAATTCAATTCGACATCTGGGACTTAAATAAAAAGGTTACATAGCCCATGTCTTTTGTGGGGTGAGAAGCTTTTGGCTTTTATTTAACCCTTTAACACCTGTTGCATCATTTGATACATACTTTTATGATACCTCTATCTAATCAATATGATCAACAAATTACTAAAAAAGACATCTGAATACAATCAGATAAATGACAAAAATGTCCTCAAGTGGATTATCAGTTGCCAAAACACCTAATGTATCAAATGAGATACAAAAAATATGTTATAAGATATGTTAAATTTTATGGAAATTCAGACTTTTTTAGGATTTCGGTAGAAAGTGAAATAAACGTTTCGGCTCCAAAAATTTCCACGTCCCTAGAGCTAGCTTCTGCAGCCGGGGATCGGACCGCCAGGGTCCCCACCTTCGGCTGCCACCCAGCTCACACTGCACCCGACCACCTTGGCCCCTTCCACGGGTGGTGAGCCTATGGGAGGGGGGGGTCCCACGTTGCCTTTTCGGGCTGTGCCCGGCTGGGCCCCATGGGCGCAGGCCCGGCCACCAGACGCTTGCCATCGAGCCCCATCCCCAGGTCTGGCTCCAGGGTGGGGCTCACATATGACTCGCGATCGTGTTTTTTCGGTCACGACCCAAAGCTCGTGACCGAAAAAACACGATCGCGAGTACAAGTGGCCGAAATGAGTTTCCTTCGCAGGGTGTCTGGACTCTCCCTTAGAGACAGGGTCAGAAGCTCGGTCATCCGGGAGGGGCTCGGAGTAGAGCCGCTGCTCCTCTGCGTTGAGAGGAGCCAGATGAAGTGGCTCGGGCATCTGGTTAGGATGCCTCCTGGACGCCCCCCTGGCGAGGTGTTCCGGGCACGTCCCACTGGTAGGCGGCCCCGGGGAAGACCCAGGACACGCTGGAGGGACTATGTCTCTCGGCTGGCCTGGGAACGTCTCGGGATCCCCCGGGAGGAGCTGGACGAAGTAGCTGGGGAGAGGGAAGTCTGGGCTTCTCTGCTCAGGCTGCTGCCCCTGCGACCCGACTACGGATAAGCGGAAGAAGATGGATGGATGGGCTCCAAAAATTTAGAATTTTCTGGCTATAATTTTTGTTTTCAGGCATTAAAGGGTTAAGTCTTGCTATCTGTTTTGTTGAAATGATTCTAGTTTTGACTGAAGGTGGAATCTTTCTGTTGCTCCGAGCAACAGAGTTTTACCTGGATGGTCAGAACTTTGCAGGGGGAAATGGAAGTGGACTCTACGATGTACCTCATACGACCCCACTTGACCTTTGCCTTTAATGGGTTTGGGTCTGTGGGAGGCGCAGCAGGTAGTGCACGTGCCTCACAGCAGCAAGGTTGCCGGTTTGATCCGTGGGCCGGGCAGGGCGTGCTAACAACGGCTAACAGCAGCCTGGTAGATCAGCGAGTATTTTTTCTGACTTTGTAACTGGAGCGCTGATAACTCGGATATGACGTGGTTCCCACTCCCCTCTTCCCAGATGATGATGTAAATGGAAGGCAGCATAGGCCTCACCTCTGCCAGATTTGGCTGTTGCTCTTCCTCCCCTTACTGCCTTATTTTCACGAGGAACAGAAGAATCAGAGAAAATGGATGGCTCTCTCAGATCTTTTTTCAGACCCTCACAGGCATTATTCCTCAGGCATTATTATCAAGATCCAAAAGTAAGATTTAGGGAGAGATTTATTTTTCTGTGAAGATTGACCGTAGTTTGTAAAAATTTGGCTATAACCCATGTATTTATATTGTTTCCACAAATAATGACAGCTGGTATTGAATTATGGTGTTAATTCAATGGTTTGTAAGAAAGGGGGTGAACTGGATATGCTCTTTGCTTCATTCTGTCCCTTCTCAAACTGTTTTTTTGTGTTGACATGCATATGTTACACTCTCGTGTAAATTTACTTGACAGATATGCGTAGTTGCACACATGTATTATTTTGCTTTGACTTGTTTTTAAGTTTGAGAAAGAAGAAAAAAAGAAGGATACTACTGAGTTTGTATGAAGTTTACTGAGTTGTTGAGCTGTCAGTATTTTCAGTACTAAAATACAACCAATGAGCTGCTTGCTGATCTTTTTGCATTGTTGACCAGAGAAAGTTGAAGTGGGGTCTAGCTCCACCTGCTGTAAGAGATTCACACACCACCTTCAGTAACTCTATTTTCCCCTTATGCTTGTATACTGTGACAAGGATGTTAATTCAATTAGAGAGCCTATTTGAGCTTTAAATGTAGCTCAGCTTAACCATGCAAGGCTGCTGTCCTCTCAACTACAATCTCTAACAGTCAATTTTTAATGCCTTCTTCTGCTTCAGATGTGTCTCAACCGTCAGTGCCAGAACGTCAGCATTTTCGGCGTGCACGACTGTTCAGCCAAGTGCAGCGGACGAGGGGTGAGTGCGCCACCTTTTTCCTTTACCCTCCTGCAGTGATCTGTTTGCCTAATATCCCATCCTCCCGTCTCAAACAGAAGCTCATTTTGGCTGTAATTTGCTCAAAACTCCCGATATACGCTGCTTAGGGAGCCATGACGCTGCCTCATAATCAATCATCCTGGATGCTGAAAGGTTCAATCAATTAGACATAATGGCTTCATTCATGCTCAGCTCTGAGTGCCATTCATCACACTCTCAGGCAGTCGTCCTTGTCCCCAAAAAACTGTATTGAAATCTGAGGTCTTTATTTGGCCGAATCAGGGCACACAGTTTGACTTTGAGGGAGGGGAGCATGGATATTGGATTTTTCTTTAAATGCCACCAGAGAAACGTCAATGGGTGGGCCTGTTCGGGTGAAATATGAGGCTTAGCGGTTTTGCCCTTAAACCCACTGGAAGGTCTCAAAGGCTTTCACTGTGACATTTAAATCAGAGCTACAGAGGAAACAGATTTTATTGTCTCTTAAAATGAAACATCTCCAGTTATTAAACCAGCATATTTGTTTGTCTAGCTCCAATTAAGACATATCATAAAGCTGCAGGGACAGTTTTACTCGCTGAAATAAAAAGATGTTGCTCCTGGAGGAGACAGGGCAACCCCGCGTGCTCCGATTAGATCAAGATGTTGCCTTGGAAAGAGGCCCTCACCTGCTCCACATTACCCTGCTGGGAAATCCTTGTAGAATTTACTATTCCTGTTTCTCTGCAGGACAGGAAGACGATGGAAAGGAGATAAAAAAAATGTGGAACACGGCAAAAAAAAAAAAGTCTGTTTTTATAGCAGATGTTTCAGTGTGAATTTGTGCAGCACATGGAGCATCTGCTTCAGCATTTGAAGACTTTTAAGCCTAAAACAGAGACAGTAAATGTGCAAAGATAAATGGATTTAGCCCTTAAATGTCAGTGCAAGGAAAGTTCCCAACCACTCACAAGCAAGTAGAGCAATAGATCAGGTTTTAAGATGTATTAAAGACTTCCAAATGAGATGCAGGGTGAGGCATTATTGTTTATGTTCATGTCAGGCTTCATGCTCAGTGAAAAGGCTGTTGAAGGTCAGAATTACTTAAGCTCATATGAACATGGACTGTAAAATAATGAAATATTTTTTTTATCTCTTCTCTTTTACTCTTCTTTTGTTTTTATTCTTATTTTATTTCTATTTTATATATGCATTTTTAATATTGTGTTCATTTTTATTACATTATTGTTTTTATTATCATGACTGTTTTTATTATTATTAAATGTATGCATGATTATATTGTACCCCTGTGCAGCACTTTGGTCAACTGAGGTTGTTTTTTAACCCTTTCATGCATGGTGTCCACGACACTGACAGATATTTGGAAACCATTTGGGTTGCAGTACCATGTCCTACTATCAGGTTGTAAACTCCCAAACCGTTGTCTCAAGTTTCATAAAAATATGATCTTTGCATATTTTTGTCATATTGAGATATTGCATCATAAATCCAAAATGACTGACGAGGGGCAAATTGCACCACACCCTTCAGGAATAAGTGTTAAATCCTTCGACTCTATAATCGGACTACTCTAATTTAATAATATAAGGAACAGTTTTATGCAGATTTTAAATATAGTTCTGTTGTATAATTTTTTCAGTGACCAAAAATTCATCTGTCCATTCCAGTGGACATTACACACTAAAAGGTATATTCTGGGTATTATTCCTGTATTCAGATTTCACCTAATTTTGCATTTTTTATTTAAAATTTTGGTTTAATTCACAAGTGAATAGTTCGATTAAACAGCAATAATACATGTACTTCAGATTTTGCTTTTATTGTATTTACTCTTAGTAAATGTTTGTAAAAGACATATGTTTGTGGATCTTTTTTAAGTTCCATTAAATTACTGTTTACTACTACTATTACAATTACTAAAATGACCATGATTTTTAACTTGTTTGAAAGTAAGAACAAAATTTTTTAAAGAAGTATTCTTTTTTGATTTAATAATTCATGCATGAAAGGGTTAAACATGCTCTACAAATAAACTTTGACTTGACTTGAAGAAAATGCTGTAATGAAATATTTGGTCTACATAGGGCTTTATCATTTTATTTTGTTTATAATTTAACTTCAAGGAGTAACAAAACCTCAGTACTTTAATCGGATTAGAATTAGAATTAGAAATGGCTTTATTGTCATTGCACATTAGTACAACAATATTTCTGAGCTCTGCTTACAAAACAGTGCACAGTAAAAACACAGCGTATAAATCCACTTCCATCCAATCCACTTTAGTATAGGACATTATAAAAACTGGAAAGCACTCGGAGAGCGCAAACCTCCAACAAGGTAGCTCACATATTGCTGTTACATCTATAAGCACCAGTTCTATGATAAAGTTACCATCACATAGTTACAAACACATAGTACTTAGAGCACTTTGGTCATCTCAATAAACTTAAGTGTTGCCATTTTTTGTAGTTTTCAGGGAAAAGAAAATTGTCCATATTAGGTGTCTATATCTTCTATTTTGTAGCCATATATCAGACAGATTTCAATATGTTTAATATTTATCAGGATCACATTAAAGCTCATAACTCTAGTATTGCGTAACTATTTGCTTTTTCCTTCTAGAAACAGATTTTAAGATACATGGTGCGTATTAATCTTCATTTAGCCTTACATTTTGGACCCAGATTTTGGCCCATTTCTCAAACAGAAGAAGTAGCCTCTTTGCAAATTAACTAAATTAATCATCATACTCTCTGAGAAATAATCAGAACATTAATCCACATTGAAAATAATAATTAGCCAAAGCCTATTTGTTCCTGGGGCTTGTGTCCACTTCCATCACCATAACTCATTTGTCATTATTAGTGTAAGCACTGTAGCCCGATGAGAGAGGAGCTGCATATTAAAGGACTCTACTGTACGGCATAGCTCAGTGAAGGCAGGCTGCTGATAGCATTTCAGCTCATCTAACAGGTAATTGCCCCTTTAATGTGCTGCAGGTGTGCAACAACAACAAGAACTGTCACTGCGAGGCTCACTGGGCCCCGCCATACTGTGACAAGACGGGCTTTGGAGGGAGCGTGGACAGCGGGCCAATCAGATTAGCAGGTAAGAAGCCGGGAAATATCACCAAAGGGCTGGTTGTACTGGTGACTTTCAATCAATCAATCAAACTTTATTTGTGTAGCACTTTTCATACAAAGTCTTGTAGCTCAAAGTCCTTTATATAAAAATATTTAAAAAAATAAAAAATTAAAGTAGAAGATTGACTCCAATTAAAATACAAGACCCTACCCACCAAGCGGTATAGAAAATGAGTGAATGAATGACCCTACCCACCCTTTCTATCCCCATACAGCACACACTTATGCACACACAGAGACATTAGGAAGAGATTCTAACAGAAAACAGAATTAAAGCACTGTCTTAAATTAAAAATGAAGAAACACAGGAGCTAAGACTAAAATGACAAAATAAAATAAATTAAGATAAAATAAAAAAAATAAAAATCATGATAACAAATGAGATGAAAAAAATACAATAGGGAAAAATAAATAAATAAATAAATAAATAAAAAGTCATGATACCAAATGAGGTAAAAATAATATAGGGAAAAATAATTAATTAAATAAATAAAATAATATAAATAAAATCATGAAAACAAATGAGGTAAAATACTATAGGGAAAATTATTAATGAAATATATAAAATAAAATAAATTAAAATCATGATAACAAATGATTTGAAAATACTTTAAGAAAAAATAATTAAATAAGGAAAAAAAAAAAAGAAATCATGATAAAAAAATGAGATAAAAATACCATAGAAAAAATAATTTAAAAAATAATTAAAATAAAAATCTGGATAACAAATGTGATAAAAATACTATCGGGAAAATAATTAAATAAATAAAATAAAATACATGAAAATCATGATAACAACAGAGATACAATTACTATAGAGAAAACAAATTAAATAAATGAAGAAAATAGAAAAGAAAAAATCATGATAACAAATGGGCTAAAAATACAATAGGGAAAAATAATGAAATTAATAAGTAAAATAAATATCATGATAACAAATTAGATTAAAAAAATTTATAGGGAAAAATTATTAATTAAATAAATAAAATAAAAAAATAAAAAAATCATGATAACAACAGTGATAAAAAAAATACTATAGAGAAAAATAATTAAATAAATAAAGAAAGTAAAAAAGGAAAAATCATGATAACAAATGAGACAAAAAAAATACAATAGTGAAAAATAATGAAATAAATAAATAAAATAACAGTCATGATAACAAATGAGATAAAATACTATAGGGAAAAATTATTAATTAAAGAAAGTAAAAAAATAAGAAATCATGATAACAAATGAGATCAAAAATACTATAAGGAAAAATAAATAAATAAAATAAAATACAATTTAAAATAATAATATTGTAAAATGAGATAGCCAAACACCAAATAAGTAGTAAAATCTACTAAAGTAGTATAATTAAATGAAAATTGATGAACAGAGAATAAAATTCCAGACAATAAATCTTAACTGAAATGGAGAAAAAGACTTTGTTGAAAGCTTGATTCTGATTGGTCAGTAAAGGCTTTGTAAAGGCAGACCTGCTGTGTGGAAAATACAGTTTTGTGTTGATCAGAGATTCTGGACGGCTAAACCTGAAATCAGTCTTCAAGACAAATATCTGTAAATGTGTTGTTTCCTGTTTGGGGAAAACAGTTTACAGCCGCAGTAAAAGGGCCAAAGAAAGTTTTAGACAAAATAATCTCTCATCTACGTCAGAGAAATCAGCGAAATGGAACAAGGCAGATGAATAAACATTTAACAGAAACAAAGGATGGGACATGTCAGTGATTTGGCAGAAAGCATCAACCAAGTGCTGCTTGATTTTTCAACCCGGTTCAGCTTGTCTAACATAATCAGTGGAAGTGTTTGGTTAAACGTGATCTGAAACAGCTGAGGCAGCTCCAGAGTTTATCACTGCAGTCGAAGTAGTCTGAAATCAGAAAGAACCAGAAGAAGAGACCATGAGCTGTCTGTCGTCACTGTTTGTTGTATAGTGTTGTCCAATGTATTCATGCAACTGTAATGATACCAAGTGCAAATGAAGTTGGGACGCTTCAACACCTTGAGGAAAAGTCCCTGTGATATTCAATCAAGAGAGGCTTAAAAATGATTTACTGAATATTTATTTTGGTCGGCATTATTATTATCAGAACATTGAAAATGGCTGCTTCCTCAAGCCTTAAAAAGATCTCTGAGTTCTGTTTTTCCTTTTTCCCCTTGATCATTTTGAACTCTGTGTTAGTGTCTTCTTCGTGCGTTTTTTGGCTTTAGCATATCATGTAAGCACAACACAATAACAACAAATCCATGATTGAGTGTTTGTGTTTTTGAGCAGACAGCGGGAGTCTAACTATTGGTATCCTGGTGGCTCTCCTCACCGTCCTCGGAGCTGCTCTGATCATCTGCCTCAAGAGAAAAACCCTCCACAGCCTCCTCTTCACAAGCAAGAAGAACCAGCTGGAGAAACTCAGGTACCTCCTGTCAGATCAGTATTATTCTGTCATTTTGGTGAAAGAGCAAAGCACTACAACAAAATAAGAAAACACAACAAGTTAAAAAACATTAACAATTAAAAGATCATTAATAACAATAAAAAATGACTTTAAAACGCTGAAAATGTGTTGCAGAAAGAAAACATTAAAAAATGATCTGTGCAACACAAAAAGAAAACATTACATCAAATCAAAGAGCTCTACAACAAATGAATATTGTTGGATCACAACAACAATGCCAATCACATTTTATTTGTTTCTTGTTTTCTTATTTGTAGTCCATTTTTTTAACTTGATTGTTTTTTGTTTGTCTGTGTTTTCTATTTTGATATGTGCTTTAGATTTTTTTTGTTGTGTTTTTATTGTCGTTTTGTTGAGGTTTTTTTGTGTCCTCTTTTGAATTCATATTTTGCAGTGTTTTTTGGCTGTGTTTTACAGGTGTGCTTTGTATTGTTGCTGTGTTATTCACTTGGTGTTGTGGGCTTATTTGTTGCTTTTTCTTTTGTTGTTATAGTTTTCTTCTGTTGTTTTATTCTGATTATTTTTGTTGTGTTTTTTTCTTATGATGTTGTGTTTGTATGTGTTGTTGTACATTTAATTATTTCTAGAGTTTTTCATTCGTAGTGGTGTTGTCTTATTTGTTGCATTTTAAACTTGTTGATGTGTTTTTATTTTATTGTGGGTTTAATTGGTTGATTTTGTTATTTGTTGTTGCTGTGTTGTTTGTTGTGTTTTTAATTTGTTGTTGTGTTTTTAATTTTTTATTTCCATTTTTTCATCTGTTCTTTTGTTGTTGTATTGTGATTTTTTTGTGTGGTTTGAATTTGTTAAACTTTTTATTTGTTGTTGTGTTTTGAATTTGTTGTGCTTTCATGTGTTGCGGATTTCTTTGTCTTTGTGTCCTTAAATTGTCATAGTTATGTCTTATTTGGTGTTGCATGTTTTCATTTGATGATGTCTATCATGTTTGGTGTTTATTAGTAATATCCTTATAAAAATCTAGCTTTGCTCTTTTTTCTGTTGTTATTAAGTACTTGTAGTAATGATTTTTGGTTGTATTTTCTTTATTTTTGTAGTTGTTGACGTTTTTAATTAGTTGTGTTTTTAGATGATTTATTATCTTCTGTCTTGTGTCTTTTTTTCTTGTTGTTTTTAATTTGTTGTATTTTCTTTTTCTTTTGTATTTCTTGTTTTTTTGTAGGTGTTGATACTTTTAGTGTCTTTAATATGTTGTATTATTTTCTGTTCTGTTTCTCTTTTGTTGTAGTTGTTGATGCTTTTAATTTGTTGTTGTGTTTTCTCATATGTGTTTCTGTCATGCAGTTTCTTATATGTGGTTGTTTCAAACACCTCAGGTCCTTCATAGATAACAGATGATTTATCCTTCTCCAATTCCAGATCGGTGAGTGCTGCCATCAGCGGACCGTCGCCTCCTAACCAGCCTCCGCCGGCGAGCACCACGTCCCCGTCTCGACCTGCGCCGCCTGTCCCGCACGGCTCCACCGTCTTCAAGGTCACTGTGTCACACTTCCCCGACCACAAACACACAGATCAGTCTTCTCAGGGAGAGTATCTGAATCAAACAAGCGCAGCGTCTCCGGCGCTCTTCCTCACAAATCATCCTCAGCAGGATTGACGTGTTGTTTTCACACAAATGGCAGCTCGTTCAAATCCAATTAAATCCCCCCCTCTGTTTGTGGACATGTGGAGGTGGGGCGGATAATGGAGTCGGGGTGTTCTTGACGCTTGAATACATTTCTTGTCATTAACAGCTGCCTGTTAGGACAGAAATTGATTTATCTGCACAAGAAGAATGTTTACTTGAGATGTAAAGTCATCCTGTTGCTGATCATTGTGAGACAGAGCGTTGTTTTTCCCTTAATTCCTGCACGGCCGTGTCTCCTAACTGCTTTATTACTTCCTTGACACGCTTTGTAATGGGACGAGGCCCGTGATCGATCTTGAGGGTTGAGAGCAGCTGTGTCAGGATTGACATTTACGCTTCATGGTGGCAAACAGCAAGCGGAGCGAGGGAGTGAGGGGGGAAAGGCTGCTGTGAGTTAGCATGAGCTTTCAGTTAGCCGCATGTGGTTTTCATTTGAGGTCAACGGTAAGAAGAGAAAGGATTTAAGGCTGTTTGATGTCAGCACAGTGCAGGTGAGGTCATTTTCCAGAGCCGAGGGGGCAGCGCTAAACAGCAGAATGCTCTTTGTGTTACACATCCAGCTGTGTCTACATGCAAGAGTGAGGCTGGGAAATGTACTGATTTTAGGGTATATGAAAGTATTTTTAAATAAGAAGTAGGGCAAGACATCCCTGTTTTTTAATATAACAGTAAGAGCCATCAGCCACAGCAAGAGGCTGCGTGGATTAAACATCTGCAGGAAACTCCTGCGTCTGTGGTACGTGACAAACTGCTGGAGGATGACAGTCACCCTCTGCACTACAGTTGCCTTATAAAGTGGTTCATACCTCTGCCAAGGAGGTTATGTTTTTGCCGGCGAATGTTCGTTTGTCTAATTGTTTGTTTGTCTGTTTGTTTGCTTGTCTGGTTGTCTGTTTGCTTGTTTGTCTGTTTGTTTTTTGTTGCTCTGTTTTTTTGTCTGTTTCTTTGTCTGTTTCTTTGTTTGTTGTTCTGTTTCTTTGTTTGCTTTTTGTTTGTCTGTTTGTTGGTGTGTTTGTTTGTTTGCTTGTTTGTTTTTTGTTGGTCTGTTTCTTTGTTTGTTGGTCTGTTTCTTTGTGTATTTTTTTGTTTGTCTGTTTCTTTGTTTGTTAGTCTGTTTGTCTGTTTGTTTTTTGTTTGTCTGTTTGTTTGTTTGTCTGTTTGTTTGTTTATTTGTTTGTTTGTTTGTTTGTTTGTTTGTTTGTTGACCTGTTTGTTTGTTAGCAAGATTACATAAAAACTACTGGATGGATTTTTTTTTAACTTTGGGAATGGCCCAACTTAAAAATGATTAGATTTTGGTGGTGATCCAGTAACCGCCATTAGCGAACAGTCGTTTTTGCTTAGTAACTGTCTAACTAATAATGATATCAACATGATTCTGAGTGCTAGGTGTGGGTTTTCAGGGTCATCAATCATATTGTGATGGTAACTTTATCATGGAACTATTGCTTATAGATATAACAGCAGTATGAGAGCTACCTTGGCAGAGATTTGCGCTCTCTGAGTGATTTCTAGTTAATGTTCGTTGTGTATTGTCTTTGAACTTCAAAATAGCAATTAAAGATTTTTGATCCATACTGCAGAGCCCTAACAAGAATAATGATCATTTTGGCTCTATTCCCTGTCTAATGTGTCTTAGTGGGAGTGTGTGTGGGCTCTTTAGCTTTGATTTAGGCTCATCGAAGGGTCACCTGAAGAGGAGTCAAATAAAAGTGAGCCAGCAATAAAGGGAGCGTTTGATTTATGTATCTTTGACGACTTCAGGAAGAGCAGAGGGTCTAACATGACTATTTCTGATAGGAAGCAGACGCCTGTTCTCATGACCAACCCTTCTGCCTTTCATCTCTCACCCCTGCAGCCTCCTCATCGGGGACCTGAGGCGGTGCTCCCACCAGCCCCCTACCCCTCCCACCACAGCCTGCACAGACTACCCCAGTGCCCTCCAGTTCACCTCAGCCACCCCGTGCCCCTGTCTCTCACTTTGTCCCTCTCTCACGGCCCGCTGCAGCCGAGACCTCCCGTGCCTCCACCTCACATCCATGTTGCATCCCGCGGGGCGCCGTTTCGTAACACAGCGCGCCATAACTCCTGCAGGATGGTCATGGTGAGTGAGCTCTCTGTTACTGGAGTCAGACACCTTTTATTTGATGATGTTAACCTGCTGTTGATCCTCTGCTGGGTCTGGGTAGGACAGTTTTGTTCACACCACTTTTAAATAGGTGTTTTTATGGTTCTTGAGTGTCCCGTATACTTCATGCATGCTGATGGGTATTTACAGTCCTATAAAATAAAAGTTTGACCCAGGAGCTTGGGTCAACCAGGAAAAACTAAAACCATATTATACAATACTGTCACAGAATTATTTTAAAAGAAGATGGTCTTAGAAGACAGGTAGCCTTGTTTTTAATGTTAATGAAAGATTTAATTAAAAAAAAAAAAAAAAAACACGAAATAATCCCTTACCCAATGTTTTGTAGACAATTCACAGTAATGTGAATTATCTACAAAACATTGTTCCCTTAAAGGGATATGCCATCTTTTTTTGGTGTTTTCATGTGTTGCCTCCCTCCCAAGTCCATGACTGTGTGTGCAGTAACAAGGAAGAGACGGGCAGAGATTGCCCACCGCTAGTTAGCTTAGCTCAAACACAGGGAGTCAGTGGATAGCATTACCCTGCCTCTGCCTACAGTCATCAGATAAACTCTTCAGCAACTCAAAACGGTCCTGTGTGCTTGTTGTTACTTGTTTTTTTACCACGTGATGTTACGTTATCTATTTTTAGACTAAGATTAGCACTTTATGTAATTTTCGAAAGAAATACATAGAAAACTAAATCGCAGGGCGCATGTGCAAACCATGGTGGACGTGGTTGTAAGTAGGTCAACAAAACAGTAACAGTAACAAGGAAGACACGGGCAGAGCTTGCCCAATGCTAATTAGCTTATCTCAAATACTGGGAGTCTATGGGTAATGCACTTTCGCGGTGTTGCTGCTGTTTAGTTTTGTATGTTTTTTTTCGAAAATTACATCAAGTGCTAATCTTAGTCTAAAAATAGGTAACATAACAGTAAAACAAATGAGTCACAACAAGCACATAGGGCTATATAGAGTAGCTAAAGAGTTTATCTGATGATTTTAGACAGAGGCAGGCTACTGCTACCCATTGACTCCCAGTGTTTGAGCTAAGCTAATTAGCATTGGCTAGCATTAGCCGTCTCTTCCTTGTTACTGCATGCACAGTCAAAAGAATGGTGTCTATCTGCTTGTCATGGACTTGGGTTTGAGGCAAGACACGAAAAGAATAAAAATTGGTGCATCCCTTTAAAGTGCATCATGGTTTTGGGCAACATAACCCCTTACCTAAAGTTTTATAGACGGTGCACAGTTATGGTAACTCCCCTTAACCCAGCTATTCACCACTGACCTATAAGCATAAAAACATGTTGGTATATCATTTATATAGAGACAGAAAACTATGGCATGGTTGATGGCAAGTGTAGCACCTACATAGATTAACATTTATGTAGATGCTACACTTACTGGCTGCATTATGAGGTCCACCTTGCTAGTACCAGGTTGGACCCCCTTTAGCACCACACAGTTTAAATTTGTGGGCTGCACCTCCATAATGCAAATCTCCTGTTAGACCACATCCTCAAGGTGCCCTGGACCAGTACCAAAGAATTCAATATAGTCTTCTGTTGCTGTATCTGATCATCTGATTTACTGTTGCCTTTCTATCATCTGGAACCACTCTGGCCATTCTCCTCTGATGTCTAGCACCAAGAAGGCATTTTGGCCCAGAAAATTGCCGCTCGCTGGAGTTTTCTCTTTTTCAGACCATTCTCTGAAACCCTAGAGATGTTTTTTTTTTGTGAAAGTCCAAGTGGATCAGCAGTTTATGAAATACTCAAACCAGCCTATCTGACCAATAACCATGACATGTTGAAAAGTCAAGGAAATCCCCTTCAATCATCTTCAGCATGAATTTCTGCATCGTTGTTGGCCAGTTAGCTAGTTGCAGTTAAAGGGGTGTACTTAATAACCGATTAGTAGTTTTACAAAGGTGCATCATACCCCTGCTGTACAGGTAAAGCTCTTAAACTCTCTAACTCCAGGAGGGAGCTCTGTCCTCCTGATGTTCCTACTTAGTGTCAAAGTTTGACTCTGGAAGTGAAGCCTGTTGGCAGTTGACTCCTCCACAGTGTCTTTAGCAGCTGTTTGGCAGCTTTAAGATGTTGACAAAGCTCTTTTTATTCTCCTCACACTGAACGCTCTCTGCTGGGGGTCTGGAAGCAACGTCTACAGGGAGAGCTTCACCTGAGAAGATCTCAGACAGGCCTGGATTTGTAAAATGTTGTTTTATGTAGTCTTATTCAAAGATTTGGTGATGTTTCATGCCAGGATTAAAACCACATGGCAAGTTCTTCTTATTAGAAGATGCTCCTGCAGGGCTGCAATGAAAGCCTGAGGAGCTGTAATCATCTGACCGAGGGCGCCATCTGGTGGAGATTAACTTGTACTTTTTTTGTGTCAGGAGTTGGAGAAGCCCAGCCCTCCTCAGAAACCCCTTCCGGCTGATCCAAGGACCTCTCGAGTGGTCCGAAGCCCCTCTGTGGTCCAAGGACCTGCTGCTGTTTGTGGCCCTGCAGCAGCCTCAGTCGGACCCAGACCTGTGCGCCCTCTCCCTCGCCCCAACAGGTGAGTCACATCCCTCATAGCAAAATAAAAAAAACAACACTGACGCTTGTTTTTTTATTTTCAAAGCAAACTCAAGACGTACCTTTTAGTCTGGCTTATAGCTGATAATATTTATCAATATTATTTAATCTTATTAATTTATTTTAACCCTCTTAATCTGTTTTATTTCTCCATCTCAGTTCAGATTTATTGTTCAGTATTTTATCCTCTGTTAATCGATTTTCTTTTCATTATCATACTTTAGCACATTTTATGAGGCATTTGGTGTTTGGCTGTCTGATTTTACCATGTTATTATTTTAAATTTTATCTTATTTATTTATTTTATTTATTTATCTATTTTTCCCTGTAGTATTTTTTATCTAATTTCTTATCAAGAGTTTTTATTTCATTTTAGTCTTAGCTCCTGTTTTTCCTCATTTTTAATTCAAGATAGCATTTCCTCAGTCCTCTTGTTCTGTTTTCTGTTAGAATGTCTTTGTGTGTGTGTGTGTGTGTGTGTGTGTGTGCTGGATGTGGATCGAGAAGGTGGGTGGAGTCTTGTATTTTCATTGTATTCATTTTCTACTTTTTTTTAATCTATTTTATTTTATTCTTTTATGAAGAGCACCTTGTACTACAAGACTTTGTGGGAAAAGTGTGATTCAAATAAAGTTTGTTTGATTGATTGATTGTTTACCTGCTTTTATCCATTCACTCTCCTTTCTAGACCCAGTCCCAAGCAGCCTCCGACACTACCAAAGCCTTGCATAATCGCCAACATCAAGTACAGCAGCTGAGACTGTGGCCCAAGGGGACATTTCTGTGATAAGACACTTATTAAAAAAGGTGAAATTTTGCACTATGAAAACTCTGAAAACCTTAAAAAGTTGGCGGCTCATCTGAGAATCAGTCGATCCGCCGTGTCCCTTTTGGTGCTCTGTCTCTGAATGGTGCTACGAGTCTGAGCTCAGGTACATGTAAAGTATTTATATTCTGTATTTATTGCCACACAGTGCACTGTGCCAGACACTTTGACCACTCGGTAGCAACATAGAATTTTTAATTTGCTTTTGACATCATTTTTAAATCAAATAATGATCATGGAGGTTTGGGGATTAAAATAAAAAAAAGCAAATCTGTGAAATTATGATTGCAGGAATGTTTTTGTGAAATGTTTTAATGAAGGGAACACTTTACATTTTTGTTAAGATTTTGTTCTTTTAACTGCAAAAGGAGGAAAAAAGTGCAATGACGTACAAGAGGATTTGTTGTTTATCTAGAGAATGATAGTTTACTCCCTGAAGGTAAATGCTCTGCATTGCAGCATTGAGCCAGTCTGATAGGGCTTGAAACATCCGCAGAAAAAGATGTTTTGTTTGTTGCATCTGTTACACCATGTTTTTATGCTTTTATAGAAGAAACAGCTCAATGTTCAATTCCTTTACATTGTTGGGAAACAGTACTTTTATAAAAAAAACTGTTTACATGAATGCATTACACACTAAAAGCCCATTCACACATCAGCGTTTAGTAGCTCACGATGTCCAACATTGGGAAATTGTCAAAAAATTTGGTGAGAGTACATTCCCAGGATCAATTTTTCTGCGTTCAGCACAGGTTGAAGTATCTAAAGCAGACAGAAAAACAATTTACTGGTGGAGTATGGTGTTTCCCGACATTCCTGACAAATTGTAGATGGATTTTTAAAGGGATACGCCAACATTTTTTTCTTTTCATGTCTTGCCTCACTCCTTAGTCCATGACAAGCAGATAGACACCACTCTTTTGACCGCAGTAATAAGAGACGGGCAAGCTCATCCACAGCAAATTAGCTTAGCTCAAACACTGGGAGTCAATGAGAGGCGTTAGCCCGCTTCTGCCTACAGTCATCAAATAAACTCTTCAGAAACTCTTATAGGTCCTGTGTGCTTGTTGTGACTAATTTTTTTTACCATGTTATGTCATGTTATCTTTTTTTAGACTAAGATTAACACTTTAAGTAATTTTCGAAAGAAATACATACAAAACTAAACCACAGGGCACATACACAAACTACTGTGGACATGCTTTTAACTTAGGTCAACAAACCATGTATTTCTTTGGAAAATTACAAAGTGCTGATCTTAGTCTAAAAAAAGAAAACGTAACATAACGCATAATATTTTGCTGCCCTACTTACAAGCCCGTCTGCCGTGGTTTGCACATGCGCCCTGCGGTTTAGTTTTGTATGTTTTTCTTTCAAAAATTACATAAAGTGCTAATCTTAGTCTAAAAATAGATAATGTAACATAACGAGTCAAAACAAGCACACATGACCGTTAGAGTTGCTGAAGACTTTATATGATGACTGTAGGCAGGGGCAGGCTAACACTACCCATTGTCTTCCAGTGTTTGAGCAAAGCTAATTAGCGGTTGGGGAGCTCTGCCCATCATTTTTACGCCATTCAGTGAACATCATATAAGGCGTATATATTTGCCATTTCACCACGAGCATCAACAGCTGGTCTCAGTACTCTGACATGCAAAGGTGATGAAAGATGGCTGTCCGTTAAAGACCTGAGGAGGAAGCAGTTGGACCTAACAGAGCTAATATAAATTGAACTACAGGCGGGAAAGCCCCAACATTCACCAACAGAGATGAATGCAGCTGTAGAGGGTAGCGAACGTTAGCCGAGGTCAACTCTTTCCATAGCGTTTTGGATCAAATATCGGAATCCTTTAAGCACGCATAAAGTTTGTTGAAATACCCGATGAACATCAGCACTGCCCAACTGATGTTTACTTAATTCTGCGTGGCCTGATATGTCGGCAAATGTTGGCCAAAACGTCGGTGTGTGAATGGGGCTTAAGAAAATTAATGCGTTACTTTTACGATCAAGCAAATTCAAACCTTTTCGTGACTTTTCAAACACAGTTATAGTATCCAGACTCTTTGGGCACTGTACAGCTACGGTCCAATGTATTGGCTCTAGCATCATGACATAGCCAAATCAACAGTCCATCATTGGTAACTCTGCAGCTCAAACACAGGAAGCAGGCATAATATGAACTTTACAAATATGTAAAGGTGCTTCACCACAGCAGGCACTTTAAGGTGGAGTTTGTAACCCTTTAAGAACTCTTTTTCAACAGCAGGAACCAGGGTTTAAATTGATATTCATGCTCAAGGCACATCCTAAGCTCAGACTGTGCTGATTCAACGTTTTTTAACAAACTTCTAATGATGATATGGATTATTGGTGTTTATTTTGTTGCTTTTATTCTCAGAATTACTGCTATGTTTTCAGTTTACTATTGGCACAACAGGTAGTCACATACAGCTTGAGGTCTTTTGCACCCTCTAGTGGTGCCCTTATGCATCACATGCAGACAAGTATAGAAACAAAAATGCTCTTGACGCAAACGAATGTGAACGCGGGGATAAAAATGGCAAGTATGTATAGCCACTGGTAGCTTTCTGTTAGCAACCGTCCTTTTTAAACAGCACTTAAAGATTCACAGGTCGGGCAATTCCAGATTATATTGTAGGAAAAAGATCAGAATCACTTCTGTTTTTAAGTCATGTTCTGATAAAGATTTAGCCAAGGCAACAGCATTGACACATCCCTATTAAATACAGGACTTTGTCTACATTGGAGTGCCTCGAGCTTTCAATTAAGACTTTTGTCTGTTGTTAAACTGGACAGTCATTTGCCATTTTTTAACTGTGTCTTATTTCTATTCTTATTTCTTATTTCAGGCATTTCTATTTATCATTCAAAAACCCATAGACTGAGTCAAGGGAACAGGAGGTCCTAAAATGCTAACTCACGTCCACATTTTAGGACTCATTCCTGTGCCACTTAAATCGCTGATGAAACAATGGTATGACATCACAGTGGTAGATCTATGGGGAGAATCAGTGTTTCAGGAGGCATCCGGCGCTGTTCACAGAGGACTGGACTTTGTTGTATTGTGTGTAGAAGAACTCTTTCATGAGGAAGACATTGATACAGTATATAAAAGCTGTAAAAGCATCTTTTGGGGTAACATTGCTTTGTTACTTTAATGAAAGTAACAAACTAGTGTGTTGCTCAAAATGTGAAACTCATTTGTCACATAAAATCAGTGATATAAGTATTATTACGAATATGTTGTCACCCTCACCAGATATTAGAAAAGGAACAAATGACATTTTTTGTTTAATTTTAGAAGCCCTGAAAGCGAGATGTGGGTACTATGGGCTGAAGTAAACTAGGATAAAAAAATGAGAGAAATCAAACACTCATATCTTCAGAGAGTCTTTGAATTCAGCTCAGCTAAGGATGCATTTTCAACTATTTCCGTGCTTAACTGTCTCCACTCAGACATGAATCTTGGAGTCAATGAACCGTCTCAAAGCTCCAGCAGCGTATGTGTCATGACGGCACTCACACTTCTACAGATGAGGGTTAATCTGTCACGGTGAAGGAAGTATGCACTTATCTTTCAGTGTTTAATTTTCTGTTTTCTACATTTTATGATTTAGTTGTTTTGGAATTTCTAAGCCATTTTACGAGCCTCATCCTGTTGCCTGCATTAATGATATTTCTGTCATTTTAAAAGTGATTTGCTCATCAGAATAAATGCAGAATTATTCTTTGACTTGATTTCAGCGAAGCATATATAAATTTACATTAAAGCAGCTTTTTCTCTCATTGAAGTGTCGGCTGATCTCAGACTTTTGTTACTTTTGATACTGCTCTCTCTTTATAATACTGCACTACTTGTACATGCCTTGCTTTGTTTCTATGCTTTCTTATGTTCTCTGTGTCCATGTACAAGCAGGAGATCCTGACTGCACATGTCGTCCAATATATTTCTTGTTTGTTGTGTTACAGGTGAACACAAGTCCATGGAGAATGCTTTTTTATAAACAATGATTGTTTGATACATCATATGTAAAGAAAAAATCAAAATGTCAGTGTCTGTTTGTGGTATTTTGAACACTTCAACAGTATTAAAACTGTTTTTTTTAACACAAGCGTATTTGTTATTGACTTTTGTGCAAATACTTTGATTTTTCAGACTATCACACTAGGTGATTTTATTTTAAGGAAGAAGCCATTCTGAAGGTTGAAAAGGCACAAAGTGTGTTCACCTTATTGAAGCATTTAATACACTATCTAATCTAACAGGATAAGATACCAGGCTGTGTATCTGTACTTGAGTCAATCAGTCATTTAATTTCAGATGGTTCTTCAATGCGGGTAGAATGGTGGGGCAGCAGGTGTGTATGCCTCACAGCAAGAAGGTTGCTGGTTCGATCCCTGTGTTGGCCTTTCTGTGTGGAGTTTGCATGCTTTTTATGAGACACTTTTAGAAAATTGTTTAAAACATTAAGAGTAAAGTTCTGATATATTATTTAGAATGGAGTCAAATTAAAATATTGAGAACAGTCATGAAGTACAATTTCAAAAATGAAGTCACCATTTTAATTTTAAACTTAGTATTTTCACTTTTTCCTGTGGGACATGACAAAATTCTTCCTTTGCTGAAGTTCAACTAACATACTAAAACAAAAAAAACGTAATTAGTCCTACAAATAGTGATAAAAATGACAAATTGCCTCAATATAACACTGTAGTCGTGGTTTAATTCCATCCATGCAAACAATTTTATCACATTAATTTTCCAAACAAAAATCACGATGGTGATCCCTCACAGTTCCTCCCATTTTAACATGTTGCCAAACTGTTTATACAATTCAGGCCGTGCTCTGTCTACTTTGGTTTGCATTTAACAGATCATTCAATTGATGTATTTAGAAAAGCCCCCTTTAACAAGTCCCACTAGAGAGCACTCAGAGAGTGCAAACCTCCACCAAGGTAGCTCAGATATTGCTTAAATTTATAAGCAATAGCTCAGCGATAAAGTTAGCATGATAATATGATTCCTTGACCCTGAAAACCCACACCTAGCACTCAGAATCATGTTGATATCATTATCAAAAACGACCGTTAGCTAATGGCGGTTATCTAAATCCTTTCTAAGTTGGGCCATTACCAACATCTCCTGAAAATATAAACATCCGTCCAGTAGTTTTTGCGTAATCTTGCTAACAAACAAACAAACACCGGCAAATACATAACCTCCCTGGCGGAGGTAACAATGTTACACACCATACAAACACCAGGGGGGCTTGTATGGGTCCTTGCCTCAGGCCCTCAAATGTCTTAACCCGCCCCTGTGGTGACAGGATAATGGACGTGGCTCAGCATTGGACGTGCAGCTCAATACACGCGCGTGAAGCCACGCTGTGGGGAAATTACGCGCAGGTGCGCACGATCGTCAGACAGCCTCAAACTTTAGCAGCCTTAAAGTCGTTTTATAAGAGAGTTAAAGGAGTCTGGTAACTGTTATCATATTGAAATCATGTGAACTGATGAAGGAGGACTGAGCAGAAATGGAGCCGTAGCTGCAGAGCTTCAGAAACCTCCACGCGCTCTTGTTTGGATCATCGTTGTGTCATGTCGGAGAAAAACATTTCTGCTGAGCCTCAAGTTCACCCTGACAGTGAGGAACACCCTGGAGAAGATCTGTTCGGCTTTGGAGATGACCTGGAGCTGAATGTTTTCGATGGATTACCCTTCTCCTCTCGTTACTACAAACTCCTGAAGAAGAGGAAAACTCTGCCGGTGTGGAGGGTGAGGGACGAGTTTGAAGATGTCCTGCTCAAAAACCAGCTGGTTGTTCTGTCCGGGACTGCGAAGACTGGGAGGAGTACCCAGGTGAGACTGTGAGATTGTGATGAGGAGCAGAAATGTTGTCTATTAGAGCATTACATCCTCACAGAAATACATAGGAGGGGGTTCTTCTCAGGCTTCTCTGTGTGAATCTGGCTTGGGGTCCAGTTTGTTTGCTTGTGGCATTAAAAGATAAAGACTCTCTTCACCACTCTAATACCATATTTTTGTGTCTTGGACTGAACCAAATAACAAAGCCTAACCTAATTTGAATGACTTGAGTTCAGTTTTAAGCCACATGCTCACCCAGACTTGATTAAATTTGAGTTAATGTGGAGTTAACCCTGCAGATTATTCTCACTGCTGAGTATGGCAACAGTGATATGCTCAAAATAAGGGCTGGGCAACATGGACATAACTCAGTTTTAGCTAAATGACAATACATAATATTCTGTATATCCAGATGTTTTTGTGTGAAGAAACAAATCATTGTTGTGGTGCCAGATTTATGCACTTGGATATAGTCCTAGTCAGAGTCAAACAGTAACATAATGTTTGATATCACGACAAGAAAATACAAAAAAAACCCCCACAAGCTTAGGCTCATTTTTCATGGGAAATAATCCAAAAACTTTCATCCAGTTTCCTAAACACTGTCTAAACCAGAGGTGGGCAACTGGTGGCCCAGTAGCCACATCCTGCTCTCTCAATATGGCCCACCAGTCAATTTAAAATCTCAAGAAATGTATTTTAGTGAAAGAAACATGACAAAATCTACCATGAAAAAATTAAAATAGCAATATATTCAAGAAAATAGAGCTATAGTTAGCTGTAACTATCATTTTATAATTTCCTTTTGTGCATTACTTAATGTTTGTTCAAATAAAATCTAAACTATTAACAAAACATGAACAACTAGCAAGTATTCTGAAAGCCACAAGTTTATTGTTCCAGTTTCAACAATGCGGCCATCTTTCACCGTGGATGAGATTAATGTGGCCCTCTTGGCTATCAAAGTTGCCCACCCCTGGTCTAAGCTAAAAGACAACATGTGCAATGTTTGGTGTGTATCTCGGGATGGGAATATTCTGCTAGCATATTATTTTATCTAACAACAAACTGTGAGAGGAAACACATACTTAAAGGGATACACCAACATTTTTTTTTGTTTTTTTATGCCTTACCTCACTCCTGAGTCCATGCCAAGCAGATAGAAATTTCGACTGTGCAAGCAGTAACAAGGAAGAGACGGGCAGAGCTCGCCCATCGCAAATTAGCTTAGCTCAAACACTGGGAGTCAGTGGGTAGCATTAGCCTGCCAATGCCTACAGTCATCAGATAAACTCTTCAGCAAATCAAAACGGTCCTGTGTGCTTGTTGTGACTCATTTTCTTGCCGTGTTATGTTATGTTATGTATTTTTAGACTAATATAAGCGCTTTATGTAACTTTCAACAGATATGAATATGAAACTAAATCACAGGCTGCGTCCTTTGTTTTGTTGACCTACTTTCAAGCATGTCCGCGGTGGTTTGCGCATGTACCTTGCAGTTTAGTTTTGATAGATAACGTAACATAACAGAGTTAAAAAAGAGTCACAACAAGCACTCAAGACCATTTTGAGTTGCTGAAGAGTTTATCTGATGACTGTAGGCAGAGGCAGGCTAACACTACCCATTGACTCCCAGTGTTTGAGCTAAGCTAATTAGCGGTGGGTGAACTCTGCCCATCTCTTCCTTGTTACTGCACCTACAGTCAAAAGAATGGTCTCTATGTTCATGTCATGGACTCAGGAGTGAAGCAAGATAGAAAACAAAAAAAAAAAAGGTGGCGTATCCTTTAATATTGTGCGACTGAGAAGACGAAAAATTATTAATTGCGAGAACGTTGGATTAAATACAAAATGTCTGCTTAGTTCTTTCTGTTGTTCGTCCTTACTTATAATTTTCTGTCTTTATGCTCATTTTTCCCCTTTGTTGCATGTTTTAAGGTTATAAATTTAAACAGTACCCTCAGTTTTTGCTTAAGCACACAGGCAAACAAGCAGAGACAGGAAACTCTCTGTGGTTTGATGGCTCATAATGTAAAATTGCTTGGGCAGCACGGAGCGGCTTCAGCGGATCAGGGCTTAGCAGCAGGAGGTCCCCTAACACCCCTCACTGAGCCTTTGTGAGGCCGGACAGTGACAACAACAACATGTGCTGAGCTGGACGGCGTGTTCACACAGCAAGACCATGGATGACACTATATCTGCTCACAACAGAGAAAATTATCAGCCACACAGTTAAGAACTTACAAAAAGTCAACTGGGGTTTTGAGGCATGCTTTGAAGAGATATTATGACGTTTTTTTTTAACTCTGAGTACCCCTTACTTGTCCAAATACAGTGTTTGGGAAAGTTAGACAGTGCTTTCTATGGTATTACAGTTAAAAATTTGACATAATACATATATTTTAATATTAATACACAACTCCAAACTTAATATTTCACCTATGTATAATACTGAATTTCTGTGCATATAATCCATCCATGTAATCCATAATCCATCTCTACTCAAACACAGAAAAGACATTACATAACAATACAGTAAATCTTATATACTATATATATATATATATATATATATATATATATATATATATATATGTATATACATATATATACATATATATATATACAAACACACAAAATTTTGTTTTGTATTTGAGGTTCGAAACATTTATTGTTATTATTTATGTCCCTGGGACAGTCTATAGCTGTCTGTAGAACTTTTTTAGATGAATACTTTGGGTTCTCCTCTATTTAAAAAGGACTATTTAGTAAATAAAAATAAGCTTTATTGCCCTTCTTATAGTATCGTGACATTATGATACGCTTTATTGTCATCCCAGTACTGCAGCACATATCATATTTCCACACACAACACCCCACACCAAACAAGCATATAAATACACACATGTACAAAACTCAAACATTATTTACAAATCAGAAGATGGCCAGGAAGTACCTATGGCTGCCCCAAGAAATCAGATGGACTTTCAGATGTAATAAACATGTGCAAAACGATTTAATGACATTGCGCACATGTTTATAACATCTAAAAGATGCTACAAACATTGTAAACATTCACTTGCATATAAATCACTACATTAGTTTACCTCTTTAAACTTGTCAAATTTTCTAAGATTACTAATTTTTTTGGTCTAATGAAATATAAATATCCTATAACATAAATGAAAATTAATTATTTATGTTATTATTTATACATTAAATTTATATTAATCTAAACAAATGTATCTGTATATTCATTGTACTCCATCTATGATTATGCCTCTTTGTTATTGACGAAACTAAAAAACAACCCCCCCTTTATAGGATGCTAGGTGTTGTTTGTTCAGTGTTTTGTTTATGTAGAAGTCAAAACCTTCAGTAAAGTGCAGACAGTAATGTGGTGACTGTCCTCCCTCAGGTCCCTCAGTGGTGTGCAGAGCTCTGTCTGTCGGCTCAGTACCACAGCAGCAGGGTGGTGTGCACACAGACCAGCAGACAGCAGGCTGTGGATCTGGCTCTACGAGTGGCTGATGAAATGGACGTCAACATCGGCCATGAAGTGGGTTACACCATCCCCCAGGAGACCTGCTGCTCCTCCGACACCATCCTCAGGTCTGCCGTCACAACTCTGAGTTTCAAACTGTCAGCGGCTCAAATTTCTGTGAATGTTATATCATTCTTATTGTCTGTACCATGACATTGACTCCCCCACACACTGAAAACATTGTAGTTAAAAGGCTCTGATTTAAAGTTATACCACTGCTCCAACAAGTGAACTCATTGTGTGAAGTTCAGCAGCCAAAATACTGATTCCAGCCTCCATAATGTTAAAACTTATATCTGTTTCTGCAAGGCTCTGAATTTTGTGTCAAGCTTTTCAGAACTTCATTTTAAGGCATCAGGAGCTTGTGTTGAGCATTTTGGCCATTTCATTACTTAGAAAAGTCAGATTTTTTCATCTAAAATTGATGCTGCTTGATGAGCATTATCATATATTGGTTTAATTGTTAGATAAAACTAAGATTTTTTAAAAAAGAAGGAAACAAAGCTCTCTCTTTGAATGTAAAACTTTCAACCCTAAACTTTTCTAGCACTTTTCTGAGTTGAGAGGTTTGGTTTTAGTGTTGCCGCCACATTAGGAAGTTACTTTCCTAAATTATTTGACCTCGCTATCCTGTGTTTCTACTGTTACACTCTCTGTAAGCTCTTTAACTCGAATGGATTTATCTGACAAGTAAACAAGACATAATCCCCCCCCAAACCACAGCAGGGGGTCTCGGGGCCCTATTTACACCTGACACCAATATTCCCCTCAGTTGATCCACTCACAAGAGATTAGTCCTACAGTCAAGGATATTTTTTAAAACTTTAAATGAATCTGTTACATCAATAAAAGCTGTGATCCATTGCTGCATTTGTTTGACATATATAAAAATGAATGTAAAATGTAGAATATAGTCTGAAAATGACATTTAAAGACAGAAGAGATGGGATGGACTTAAAATATCAGAGACAGTAATGGCAGAAGGTTTAAAGACAAGTTGATGGAACAAGTTCTCAATTATGTACATCTCTTCTTGATGTCATCGCCACTGCACAGCTACGAAAATGGCCGTTAGGCTGACTAGCAGTAACGATTATTTTTAGGATCAATGTGGTGATTAGCAAAACCTTCTGAAGACACGGTCAGGGTTTTCATCTAACTTAACTGTGAACTTGTTCTGGAACTTCCAGCTTACTGAGTCCATGACAGCCATGAGAAGCATGTTTAATGACTAAGATTTTACATTTCAGTGATGAAGGCTGATTTAAATGTCATGTTGATGGTGGTGTCAGAGGAAGTATTCTCCACTATTACATCACTGAGGTAAAACTTCTAGCAACAGGCACTCACCCCAACTCAAATAACCACCATTGTCCCTTCAAGAGATTAAATAAACATGAACAAATACATATTTCTGTTTGTCACACCAATTCTGACAACCGTGGTGAATTGCTGAAAACTGCAGTACCTCAGGTATCCACTAGAGGCTGGCTGTGGAAGCCAAGGAAGCCTCATTAGAGCTCATATTAAAATGTCCATTTAAAATCAGAAATAAACATTATGTCCATGTTAGTGTGTATTTTTGAAAATTGAGGTTGCACACCTTCGTTTTCAAAAATAATCCCATCCACACAGGTGAAGAATTTAAAAACAACCCTGGCCCATATAAAAGGTTGAAACACTTAAAGGTACTGTCAAATACTGTTCATCACCTTGTAACAGTTTGTAATGTCTGTGCAAAAGCAGTTTTATTTTCATGTCTTCTTCAATCAGGAATCTTTCTAGTGTTAAGGTTTAACTTGTTGCTATGTCAATTGGTGATAGCAGGTGTACTGAGTTAATATTTCTTTGTTTATATTCCAGTACCAGACATACCTGAAAGTCTTGATCAAATTCTATTAAAAAGTTTTCTGGGTTCTCTTGTTGGTTTCAAACTGTCCTTCACACTGCAGCCACTGACACAAGCGGCCATGGTTCACCAGTCAACACAGTCCCTTGTAAAACAATAATACTGGGTCTCCTCCAAAACGTCTGCAGTGTTTGTATTGTCCCACTGTTTATAAAGCAGCAACGAAAATTCTACGTGAGCAAGTAAGTAGTCCAGTTATCAACAATAGCAATAATGTCACATAGTGTGATATCACGCAAGGAGAGGTTGTTGCAGTGTGAAGTTTGGGGCCCAAAATGAAGTTTTGGCAGGGAGCACAGAGAACAGAAACAGAAAATATGTTCACCTTGGGAGAACTTTCCCAAATATGCATTTTCAGTGACTTAAAATCCCATTCATGCATGGACATTTGCTCTCTATGGCTACATTTTTGTAGAGAGTCCAATTTCTTATCACTTTAACCTTGATTTCCTTGAGAAGGTTTCAAGTAAATTAAATATACACATGGATTTGATATATCTATTTGCCAGGAAGCTCTAGAGTCGTCTCAGTCCACATTGCTACCTGTTTGGTCACTAATTGTAACCTGGCTCACCAGATGGACTGTTCAATATATTTCACTAGCCCATCTGGGAAAGAGTGCATAGAAAGTGTTTGGGGAGGGCAGAATCTGCAAAAGCATATCTGGTAGGTGATTGGATGATCGTTCCTTCAGTCACATTCATTACAGGCCAATCAGATAATATAGTAGGCGGGCGCTACTGCTGTGGTGTAAAGTACAGAACGTGAGCCACTTCGTAGAACTAACTCCTGAAAAAAGGTGTAGGAAGTGGAGCTAAAATATCCTCTACATAGAGAAGTTTGTAGTGTTGTGATTTTTGTTTTGCATTCAATGAAGAAATGTGGTCCAGATCTGATGAAACTGCTACTTAAGATGTTAGCATCTATGCTAATCTCTGTCTTCTCGTCATAGGACACTGATTGGTTACACTAATTGAAGTTTAGTCTGAAATCTGAATATGGCAACTATGGTAGCTGGACTTCATAATGTCTCTCCAGACACCACTGGGTGATGTCACTGAGGCTACGTCCATGTTTAATATGATCTTTGTCTTCATCCCTCAGGTACTGCACTGATGATATGCTCCTCAGAGAGATGATGTCAGACCCTTTTCTGGAGCACTATGGGGTCGTCATCATCGACCAGGCCCACGAGAGAACAGTGAGCACAGACATACTGCTGGGTCTCCTCAAGAACATCCTCCTGCAGAGGCCTGAGCTCAGGGTGGTGGTCCTCACCATCCCTCCAATGACTGAAAAGCTGCTGAGCCACTTTGGCACTTTGGTTCCTCTTGTCAGTGTCCAGACCTCAACTCCTGCTGAGGTGGTCCACAGCAGCAGTGACAACAGAGACTACTTCTACTCTGCACTGAGGCTAGTGCTGGAAATACACCGGACCAAAGAGGATGGAGATGTTGTTGTGTTTTTAGCCTCTGATGAGGTAAGAGCCACTGTCTTCAGGCTGGTTTAGGTAGACCAGAGGTTGGTTTTTAAGGTCTTCTTGTGGTCTTGTCTTCAGGAGGTGAATTGTGCCTACACCATCCTGAAGCGGGAGTCAACCAGGCTTGGAGCAGAGCTGGGTCAGATGGTTCCTGTGGTCTTGTGCCCTGCCCAAGGACAACTACTACCTGCCTTGGATGAGCAATCAAGTTCGCAAGGGTCCAGGAGGGTTTTCCTCTCTACACAACAGGGGGAGGATATGTGGTGGTCTACAGAGTCTGTCAACTTTGTTATCAATACAGGAGTCCAGAAGAAGATGGTAAGGCACTATGGACAAAGAACTGTGAACAGCTGACCTGAAATGAATAATATTGTGATGATTAAACTATTTTTGGTGTGTAGGTCTACAATCCCAGAATAAGAGCCAACGCTGTGGTTCTAAAGCCAATCAGTCAGTGTCAGGAAGAGGTACGCAAGCAGCTCTCTGGACCAGCAGGTATGTTTTATAATACTGGACACATCCTGGAAACTTCATGACAATAACACTGAAGGGACCACAGCAGAAAGTTAGGGTTTGTCTTTTAGAAGTGGGATGTAGAGCGTTTAAAGCAAGAGTGGTGGTCTCATTTCTGAGAACTGGAAATGTATGGTTCTTGGAACTCTTTGTGGTTATAATATTGTTTGTTTTCTATTGCCATTTTGTGTCACCCCCAATTCTTATCCTTTGATTCATGTTGGAGAGCTTTTTTGTCTCTTTGTCTGTAAATAACATGAACACTTTCTCAAACTTGGAAGGTGGTCTACAAATAATGCTCTTTTAAATGTGTTGACTCTACTATAATTTTACAATACAGCCCTTTTTTTAAAGTTATTTAACAAAAATACTGTAGGTCATCATATTTGGACAGCGTAAAAAATCGGGGCTCACTTTCCTATTCAACAAAACCACACAGTTCACAAGTCTTAATTTTTCTTTTAACAAGTTTTAACTGACAAGCCAGAGGATATTGGATATTTCGAAAATGTCCTCTCTGGCAGCCAAATAGCTGAATATTCATCCAAGCATCGAAATTGGATCATATGAATATAACATTTCAGAATTGATTCAAAACAAAAGTGAATCAACCTTTTTTTTAAAAAAACACCCTGCTTCAGCAGCAAAACTAAATTGTTGTAAATAAGCTGATTCAAACATTACCAAAGACATGACCTGTATACCTTAAACATGTTTTATTGTGCCTTTTTCATCAAATTATACTGTCCAGCCTCTCAGTGCACTGCAGGCAGTAGCAGATGCTGTAATAGACCTCTTTTTTAAAACAGGGAATGTATTGCAAGTCATGAATCCTTTTAAGTGAAAAATGGATTTTGAATCAGATTGTGACCCCAATAATCCAAATTAAATCATAACCTATTTGAAGATTCCTCCTCCTACTGAAAATACTGGCTAAAAAAAGCACTGGCACAGCTGTGTTTACCTTCTGCTGGCAGACACTTAATGCGAACAGTGAGGACAGAAACTGAAACTGTGTGCCAGTGATAGGGGGATTTTATTTTCTTCCTCTTCATTTTTTTATTGCAATTAAAGATAAAGTGACTCAGTGTATTTTATTAAGCTGTAACTAACTAGAAGTGCTCTGAGAGCACAAACATATGCCAAGGCATTTCCAACATTGGTGAGTGAGTTATTGTCGAAATTGTGGAAAACTTCCCTGTCTTGCAATGGTAAGAAATCCTTGAAAAAAATCCTAGATCCAGATTCGGATCACCACCAAAATCAAATCACATCTCCCTTGTGCCATGACCTCAATCTATGAAAAATGTCATAATTTATGGAATTGTTAGCGAAAATGTGGAAACTGGCTCATCTCGCAATAATGAGTGAGATAGGACAGGATCCTGGATTCCTGGATCCAGATCAGATCACCATAGAAATCTAATCATTTCTTTCTTGTGCCATGACCAACATTTCCTTAAAATATCATCAAAATCCATTCATAAATTTGTGATTTATCCTGTTCACAAACGAACGCTGGCAAAACCACACAGTAACCTCCTTGGCAGAGGTAATAACACATTCTTCTACTTGCAAAATTCATGCTAAATTGTTGATTCCACACAAAAGTAATCCAGATACTCTAACAAATCACTTTGTAATATGTTGCTCCCAACATTATGTGTAGGTAGTTTTGGTATTGTAGCTGTCTTGAGCTTGTCTTTACGATGGTGGGTTTGTTAAGGGTCTACATAGTTGGTTTGGACCATAAGGGGCCATGTGGTATGGTAGATGGAATTTGAAGGTGCTGTTTTGGTTGTGGTGGCAGCTCAGGGTCAGGTCCAGGTGGTAGGTTATGTAACTAATCAGTTGTGCCCAGGGGTATAATTTGGATTAAGGGTCTCGTCACTGAGTGCTTATCCTTTCCTCAGGGCACCAGTATGTTGTGTTTATTTATAGTTCATCCTTGAGCATTAATTACTGCTATACTGAATTTCCATGTATTTTCCAGGCAAATGTTTCTGCCTGTATCCAGAGGACTGTAACCTTCCTGCAGAGAACCCTCCACAGCTCCTCGAGGCCAACATCACGCCAACAGTCCTCTTCCTGAAGCGCATGGAGATAGCCGGCCTCGGGCAGTGTGACTTAATTGACAGGCCAGGTAGGTGTGCAAATGAAGACCAATGGTTCCCACAGTTGGCTTTTCATTCCCATCCTAAAATGCAACCAAAGAGGTCCCCATGGGAGGGTTTTTTGGGGGGGAAGTCTTATCCAAGAGGAAGTTCAGGAATTACTCAGCATAGCTGTTTAGGCCCAGTCAGTCATGAATAAGCCCAGCTGACAGGACCCTGCTACTAGCTATTGTCTGAGCTCTGAACCACCCTGACAAGAACAGAAGAGGTTACAGGAGGCCAGCTCATTAGTGATTATACAACATGTTTCATTTAGGCAGCACCAGACCAGGACAATGAGGAGGAAACACGGACTAAAAGTGCTCCACTCACTCAATATTAGAACAGAATTTGGCACTGGAGTTAGATGGCATTGTTTACAGCCCAATTATTTTATCCTCCCTGCCGAAGAGTCCCATCGAGGTATCAAGTCACCACTATCCTTGTTGATTAAGCAGAGATTTAAATTCAGATTGGACAAAGTTTGAAGGTTAAAAATGTGTTTTTCAATCATTGTCAAAATAAACTGTATTATCTTTTCAGAGCAAAGGGTATCACTGTCAGTGGGTGCACATCTTCAAATAGGTTGGCCAATTCAATGCACATTTTCTAGAACAAATACTGATAAACAATGTTGCCAGATTTTTCCAGTAAAGTAAGCAACCAGAGCGATGAAAACGAGCCCAAAAAAGCTCCAGCTATACAGACACAAACATACATGTGTTGAAGCTCTTGGACTGAAATGATATTTCTGATGCTAAAATAAACTTATTAGAATTACATTTGATTATTAGTTGATAAATAACATGACCAATGAGTAAAGTATTTGGTATATAGGGCAAGTATATAGGGATTCTCTCCTATTAAGCTATGCTGTTAATTTCCTTGTTTCAGATCCAGAGGGTCTCATGCAGGCGTTGGAGGAGCTAGACTATCTCGCAGCTTTAGACGACGATGGCAACCTGTCTGAAATCGGCATCATCATGTCTGAAATCCCTCTGGACCCTCAGATGTCCAAAGCTCTGCTGGCATCCTGCGAGTTCGACTGTGTGAACGAGATGTTGACGATAGCAGCAATGCTGTCAGGTATGAATGAGCCATTTGCTGAATTTATGCTGTTTATTGATTCAACAGACGTCGTTTCTTGAATGGATTTTATTTCGATGATACACTTGCTCTGAACCCATCCATCTTTGTTCAAGGGATACACCAACTTTTTTTTTTGTTTTCATGTCTTGCCTCACTCCCAAGTCCATGACAAGCAGATAGACACCATACTTTCGACAGCGCGTACAATAACAAGAAAGAGATGGGCAGAGGTTGCCCAACGCTAAAAAGCTTGGCTCAAACACTGGGAATCAATGGGAAGTGTTGGCCTGCCTCTGCCTACAGTCATCGGGTAAACTCAGATAAACGAGTTATGCTATCTATTTTTAGACTAAGATTAGCTAGCTTAGATGAATAATCCTAAACTGCAGGGCGCATACACAAACCACCGCAGACGTGCTTGTAAGTTGGTCAACAAAACAAAGCCTGAAAATAAAACATGTGCCCTATGGTTTAGTTTTGTATGTATTTCTTTAGAAAATTACATAAAGTGCTAATCTTAGTCTAAAAATTGATAACGTAACATAACACAATAAAAAAAGTCACAACCAGCACACAGGACCATTAAGAGTTGCTAAAGAGTTTATTTGATGACTGTAGGCAGAGGCAGGCTAACGCTACCCATTGATTCCCAGTGTTTGAGCTAAGCTAACTAGCAGGGGGCGAGCTCTGCCCGTCTCTTCCTTGTTACTGCACACACAGTCGAAAGAATGGTGTCCATCTGCTTGTCATGGACTCGGGAGTGAGTCAAAACACGAAAACAAAGTGATGGCCTATCCCTCTAATAGTTGCTTTTTCAGGATAGTTGACTTTGTTCTCTGTTTCAGCCCCAATCTGCTTTCTGGAGCCACCCTCTGGTATGACCCATGAGGCAGTCCAGTGTTACAGAAAGTTCCAGCACCCAGAGGGAGATCACTTCACCCTTATAAACATCTACAACGCCTTTAAGCAGAGCCAGAGGGAACAATGTAAGACACGATTATACTGTGGATCCCTTTATAAATATTTCCTATCTTGGCTTTCAGATGCTGTTTGGTTGTTGAAGGGATACGCCTACCTTTTTTTTTTTGTTTTGTTTTCGTGTCTTGCCTCATTCCCCAGTCAATGACGATCTTATCTTAGTCTAAAAGTAGGTAACGTAACATAACATGGTAAAAAAACTAGTCACAACAAGCACACAGGATCATTTAGAGTTGATGAAGAGTTCACCTGATGACTGTAGGCAGAAGCAGGCTAACACTACCCACTGACTCCCAGTGTTTGAGCTAAGCTAATTAGCGGTGGGCTAGCTCTGCCCATCTCTTCCTTGTTACTTCATGCACAGTCAAAAGAAGGTGTCTATCTGCTTGTCACGGACTCAGGAGTGAGGCAAGACACAAAAACAAAAAAAAATGTAGGCATATCCCTTTAAAAACATGACATTCTTTATGTTTAAAAAAACAACTGACTATTTTAAAGTAATTTTGTTGAATTTGAAGCCATGGTCCTGTCTGTTTTGTTTTAAATTTGACATCAGTTTAAGAAATAGTGCTCTTCTGTGTGTGATGCTTGTTTGCCCCAGATTTCAGCGCCAAAAAGTGGTGCCAGGACTACTTCCTGGATTACTCTGCCCTGAAGACAGCTGAGGTCATCAGATCTGAGCTGACTGACACACTGAACAGGATCGAGCTTCCCATCTCCGAACCGTCCTTTGGCACTAAAACAAACACCCACAACATCAAGAGAGCACTGCTGGCTGGCTTCTTCATGCAGGTACTCCAAAGCACAATCACTTTAAACAAATTCACCTCCAGCACTTCAGCTTTATTTACGCTCCGAGATCCTTTCCTATTTTTAGATCGCTCGAGATGTGGATGGATCGGGGAACTACTTCATTCTGACACACAAACACATGGCTCAGGTGCACCCGCTCTCCAGCTACGGGGCTCAATCTCACAAACTGGGGCTGCCAGAGTGGGTTATTTTCCATGAGTACAATCTGTCAGAGAACAACTGCATGAGAACAGTCACTGAAATCAACCCTCAAGTGTGAGTCTGTCCCTCTTTTTAGCTTTAAACCAGATGTGACCAAGGAGAGAGGAAATCCCTTATCCCTTCATGCATCCCTTGTTATTATAACATATTATTTTGAGCTGTTTTATCACATTTATCTTCGTTGTTCCTCTAAAATCTCAGTTTTTATTTGTCCTGACACCCCAAAAATCAGTATTTATACCCATTTTTCTGCTCTTTCCTCTATTCTAGGTTCATTCAAATGGCACCAGTCTACTTCTTCTGTAATCTGCCCCCTAGTGAAAGCAAAGACATACTGCAGGACATGTTGGACCCACACAGCTCCAGTACAGCTGAGAAACAAAAGGCCACAATCAGCAGTGATGACGACACAGCGGTGTCACAGACTTATGACCGATGTGTTGTCCAATGATCCAGATGTATAAATGTGATCACCTCGCTTGTAATTTTCTCACTAAATGTTGGAAATATAAATAATAACATGGCTTACTTAAACCGTTTTGATGGTCATATATGGGGGTAATTGCCTGTATATTAGGCTGGACACTACATCTGTCTACTTCTGTTGTACAAAGCTGAAGCCAAAGTACAGCAACTACGGATGCAAGCAAATTGGTGACATAACTTGGAGTCGAGGCTTGTCCTTCATAAAAGTAGCTGTAGTTGCTGGAGTTATGTTACACAAAGTATACATTTCACTTAAACTATAAGACATGACTCATATGGTTGTTTTCACTCCTACAGTTCGGCTCTTTTGTTCTGATTCAGTTAAAAAAAAAGCTACAAATTTGCATATTTTCCCTGGATTGCTTCGTGTTAACAAGGCAGTATTTTGAAGCAGGCCAAGTCCAGTCTGAATGAGTACAAGGTGCGCTTTGCATTATGGGAAAATGGCTGGCAGGCCAAACTACCAACAAAACTATGATATAATAACTATCAAAGTGGATATTAAATGTCCTATGTAAGATTATGCAGATGGGCGTTTTTATCAATGTAGGACGCCTCATAATATAAGTGTAAACAAACTGTGCATGAAGAAGAGGGGCTTTTAATGCTCGACGGCAGACCATACTGACACTAGATAGCATGGGAGCGTATTACAAAGTAACACCTGCAGAGGGATCCACAAAGAAACTGTGTGCAAAGTGGGGAAGGCCGAGAGCAGCTAAATAATTCATTCATGCTACTGCTTGAACCAGTCCATGTTCTTGGGTCCTGTGAGGATCTGCTGTAGAGATGATGGGTGATGTTAACATGTTGATATTTTCATTGTGCCTGTGCACAGAACTTGACTGTGGGATCAAAGCAGTACTATTGAGGAAATCATACTTTTTCCTCTGTGTTTTCAATAAAGGCGCTTGATTACGACAGCTGCTTGCTGCTGAGCATCAGTCTGGACGTCACAGGTTGTCACTCATTCAACCTTTCACTTCTACACAACTTTTATTTTTTCATTCTTTATCAGGCATATTTCATATCATGTTTAACACTTCTGCTACTGATTACAGTCTTTGTCATTTTAGGCCTTACAAATTTAACTCTTTTAACCACTGATTATAACTTCTTCAGGGTGGGCAAAAATTTCATTACTTTAAACATTTTTATTCCACATGTTCCACATCAGCTTTGTTTGTACTGCTTTTAGCTATTTCATTTCACATTTTTTGCATTCATGCTCTGCATTTCAATGCATTCGCTGCAAGGAAATTCAAGCAAGATGGCCAGAGCTGGAACGAGTCCACAGATGGGTGCTTGAACAACGTGCTGCCAGGAGAGGCTTGTTAACGCTGCAGTTACGTCTCCATGCCCTGGTAACTGCCAAGGAGATGAATATAAATGAGGCAGGTGGGCCTATGATATCGCTTCATACAAGGTGACCCCCTCTGGTGTGACTTGTATATGTTTTTTTTCTCTTCATGATGCATTTTTTGACTGATTTGACTTATACTCCGGAGTGACTTATAGTCAGGAAAATACGGTATGTCCTTCCTGCAAATGAAATGCTCCAGGGGCCAACTGAAAACCACCCATTTGAGGTGATCTTGGCGCGGCTGTTTGTGCCTAAACAGTGATCGATTGATGTTTTTATATATATATGCAAGCATGGAATGCCTACTTGTATTAGAAAAACGCTCCCAAATGATCTTTGTGTGAAAACACTTAAGTTTGGTAAAGAAAAGATTCTTCCGTTTGGTTTAACAAACACTTAACCTGACACACTGGATGAACTATTCAATATATTTCACCAGTCTATCTGGGCAACAGCCCATAAAAAGTGTTTGGAAATTGGTAGAACCTTTCAAAAGCATATCCGGCAGTTGATTTGATGATTGTTCTGTCAATCCCATTCACTACTGGCCAATCAGATAATGTAGTAGCCAGGCACGACTGCCACTGTGTAAAAGACAACGCAATCCACTTCTAAGAACAAACTCTCAGCAAAACATGCCAGATGTGGTGTTAAATATCCCTTGTATAGAAATGTTTGTAGTGATATTTATTCTTCATTTTATAAAGAAATGCAGTCCAGATCTGGTGCTTATCAGATCTGGACTGTGATGCTGTTAGTATCTATGCTAATCCCAGTCGCTCCCTGCTGTGCTCACGCTCATTGCTCCTACAAGGAGGAGTATCCCTGCAGACCAAATGCAAACTTCCCCGTGTGGGACGAATAAAGGTTTATTCTAAGCTTTCCAACATTCCAATTTGTACTTTGCAAGATTGATCTGCCTGATTACACTCATAGACTTAGGCAGATCCAGCTGCACTGCAAGGTTATGAAGCTGTCTTCCCTTGAAGTGTTGGTATATTGTACATTTCTCTTTGCTTGTATTGTCAGACCTTAAGACCAAACCATACCATGTTAATGTGCAAAAGATGGAGACACATTGTGCATTGATTTGTAATTCTTTATGTCCAATTTATGGTAAAAAAAAATGGAACAAATATACTTTGTAACAAGCTGTGCCATCAAGGAAAATCAGGATTTGCTAGGTTGAGTAATTTAGAAAGCTTTACTGTTAAGTCTTTTGTCTTGCCTATATCTGGCATCTGTGAGCTTAAATCAATACAAATAAGATTTCACCTTATATTGTCCAAGCTTATGATGTTAATAATTGATAAAAATATAGAACATGCTGGATTTGTATTTAATTTTACATGATCTCTGTATAATTTGGCAGTATCAGCATTGCTTCAGTTCTTCTGAAGTGTATCTAAACTGAAGCACATTTTTAAAATCTGTATCACTACAAAAAGACAGAAGAAGAAAACGCTGCTGCCACAAACATCTGGTGTACATTTCTTGCACTACTTCTGTTGACTGTAAAAATAAAAACTCATTCTTAAACCCTCTTAAGAATGAACTGAACCGTTTCCGAGAGTCTAAAGGAATTCAGTGTGTGCATAAATGTCTGCATTTATTGTACAGTTCACACAGTGAGGTATTCTTTGAGTTTGTCCATAATTGCAGGCATTCTGTCCGCTGGTATCAACATCACCGTCCTGAAAGGCTTCATGGGAACATCATCGAACGACCACCTGCCGCTCAAACAGGAATCTGCTTCCTCCTGGACTGAATAGTTGAACTTCAGGATGGCTTCCTGCAGAGAGAACGGACGGTATTTCAATCTCCAGGAAACTGTCATAAACATGGCTGTTTTATAAAGCTGCTTTATTCTTTGAGAGTTAATACAAATACTCTTCATGCTTCGCGCTTCATGACTTTACCTCATAGAAGAATTCCTCCTCTGCATTGACAAACATGAATTCCTCTTTCGGAGCTCCTCCTCGGGCTGGAATACTCTTGCTCGCCTCTTTGCAGGTTTTACTGATCAGCAGACAGTAGTGACATCTCCCACTGGGCTTGTTTGTTCTCTGAGCTTCAGTTATTTCATCCCTGAAGGACAGAAGAACAAAGTTAATGCCTGAAACAATACTTTTAAAAAGACTGCAGACTGTACTGACTATGGAACAAAGAAGCACCACTATCATTTCAAAACTAGAAAAGCACTCAGAGAGCGCAGAGCTCTGCCAAGCAGCTCATTTCCAGCTATGGCTTTTCCATGACCCCTGTGAAAGATACAATTCTGGATCAGCAGGTCTAGAATAGTGCCAGGATCCAAACTCAGCTCATACATGGAGGCTGTTATCCTGTATGAACACAACAAGTTTTGGGAACATCAATGATTATTTTGATTTTGTATGAACTATTGGATGTCGTCAATGGGATTTCCCATTATAAAGTTCAATGTTTTTTTGTGACATCAATCTTGATTGGATCCAGATGAAATTTACCTTGATGATAGAGACATAGACCCCATATTATCCTGTAAAACTGGAAGCCAATCCGTTAAAAAACCGCAAAAATATGATTTTTAAATTCTGACCCATTGTTAACTTGAAGGATTTTTTGAAATTTTGGGAATTTTTGCATCCAGACTAATATATGCATCACCAGCAGAATCTAATCATTTTAAGTTGGGCCATTACCAACATACACCGGCAAAAACATAACCTCCTTGACGGGGTAGTGAGAGAGATGGATGGATCCAAACCCTGACCCAAAAGCCCTGGTGTAAACAAGTACAAGTTTCAATGTTAACTTTTACTTTAAGAGCTCACATTTAGCCTGAAATCAGGTTTATACATTCATTTTTGATGACTGCCAAAGTATGTTCACTCACTTATGTCCAAAAAACCTAGTTTCCAAACACTGAGGACCCCTGATCCAGCTGTATTCCCTCTCTGTCTGAGATGCTCTGTTAGAGCTCCTGTCACTTTGAGGCCCTCTTCCCCATGTTGGCCCCATGTCGACCTGAAGCATGACATGAGTTTTTTTTATTGAATGGGCATTTCGTCCACATAAAACCATTATTTTGGGGGCCTGAAAACAAATCTGACTTTTTTGCCCATATGTGACCACATCTGACCTTTTAATGACAGTCTGAACGTCACAGTCCCATTTTTTTTCAAATCAGATCCAGGACACTTTTATACGTGGTCCTAAATCAGATCCAGATCAGATGTTTCTCCAAAAGACCTCACTATCAACGGTCATGTTCGATTCTACTTTTACATTATTGAAGTGAGACAGATGTCTCAAATCTGTACTAGAGAAGCTGGGACGGGGCAAGATCCAATGTAACCAATGGACAAAACAGTTACGGATGAGCTCAGTGAAGCCCTTCAGGTCACAATCCCACCACTCCTGGCTCAGACTCTGCATCCACACAGACCATTGTTAAAATGTGTACTCTCTTTTTCCATAACCTTCTTCTCTTCATCACTTTGTCATGATTTTGTTGGATCTGATTGCACTAAAGCCTCACTGCCACAATGTTCACCCTGACTGTGGTGTATATTTTCCCCTGAGGGATAGAGGGGAATTAGGGTACAGGGTTAAATTAGAGTGGATTTGGTAATACAAGGGTGGTAATAGAAAATGCCATCACACAAAGCATGTCAGAATATTTTGTTGACTTAATCATTCATTTTATTGAAAACGTTTGATCGCATTAAGACACCACAACATTTTATGTCTAAAAATGTAGTTCCTAATCAGTATTATTTACAAAACACGTTCCTCTCAACAAAGATAAATGTTATTGTCAATCCCAGTGACAGAAATAATAATAAATGTAACACAGTTAAATGGCTGAATGTCTGCTGCCACCTAGCTGCCAGAGGCTTTACCACAATACAATACCAACATCCCAAATTTCTACAGATTATAAACTAATTAAAATGTCAATACTGCTCTGTAAAATACTGAAACAGTACTGCCCACAAAATCTTACAATACACTGATATTGATATTTTCTGACACCCCTGAATTTGAACTTACTGAAGCTGTTTGTGCAGCGGGAGGGCGATCTGTGGAGGCACGTTGATGAAGCGCTCGCTCAGCAGCAAACCCACAGGCTTGCTGGTGTCACCGAGGATCTGCTCCAGCTGTTCGGTCATGCTGTGGGTGGAGTTCTTCTCACACTGGTCCACGATCAGCTCCTTCACCTCCTCTACACACTGTACCCCCTGATGACACCAAACACACAGTTTGATTGAAATAAAAAGCTTAACGTATAAACTTAAGGCGCCATAAGAACGCCTTTTAATCTACAATAATAATGGGAAGGGAGGCACAAATATTGGATTTTTGCAGATATCCGAGATTCCCAAACTCATTATCACCAATATTGATACCTTGAGTCAAGAGCACAAAATCTCTGCCTAGCTAAAATTAACCTCTTCCTTTCATGGTCACAGTCCATTTGTAGGGGTGAGACAAAAAAATCAATATGGCGATTATCGTCGTTCTTCCTTTGACATGATTACCAATACACAGGAGCCAATCATTAATATTTTAATTAATAAAATACGGCTCTGTAAAATTAACAGAGCTGAATTATCGGACATCAGTACGAAAAAAAGTACACAAAAGGATGCCCCAGCCACTTATAAATCCAAAGTATGGATACACTTCAGCTTCTACAGCATTGAAGGAACAGACAATAACAATTATTGTGACATATTGTTACATTATTTATTTTGCAATATATCCATTATTGCAGAATCGCTGCATCATGATTACATCATCATCGTGGCCCATGTATTACATGAAGTAACCCGTGATCCCCATCCCTATCCATTTTTGTTGGAAACAGATGTAAAGTATGAAACAAGCATTTTATTCTTGAATAAATCATATTTCTGATCATAAAAGTGGAAATTGAGTGATGATGTGTTAAACTGTCATGGTACAATTGTACATTTTGACAGTATTACAGCAAATATTCTAGATATTTCAATTTTTATGATCAAAATATCGGCTGTGAATATTGGCAAAAAAAATGTAATATCTGTCGATACCGATAAACAGCTTTTCAGGGAAATATCTGCTGATACCAATATTCGTCTGATGAATTATGCAATTGTTTGGCATAACAATGTGTACAGTATTCAACAATACAGCGATAGTGGTGATACAACAGAGAAAATACAATGAAACTCAAAAGAAGGGTTATAACAAAAGCACATTTAGCAGTTAAGGTTTTGAGATTTCAAATTTAATGCCAGTAGCTGTTACCTTTCTCTCTGTAAGGTTTAGCATAGAGATGAATCCAAACACCTCGTCTGGGTCGTCATCATCGCTGTCCTCTGGCACCTCTGCTTGCTAGAATTAAAGACAAACCACGTAAACATTTGTTGGACCTGAAGCTCACCGGTGAAATCTCAGATGGATCAGATTGTTTGAGTAACTCACCTTGATGACACTCCCCACGTGATTCTGCTGAATGATGATGTCGGTCATCTCTGATGTGTTTACATGAGCCTTCAGAAAAACCTGATTTCAAACATGAAGAAGTGACTGATCAGTGAGACCATGTTTCCCAGTGATAACTTAGAGGTTTCAAAAGCATACATATGTTATGCTGTTATGTATATACATATACCTTACCTGTTGTAAGAGCTTCTTGATGCCGTTGTAATCATTGTGTGTAATAGTGTGGGCTTCAAAGTCGACAATGACCTCCTGTATTTGCAACAGCAGAAACAAAAATCAGAATTAGAAACCTGAACTTTAAACCAACATTATACAACTAGTTTAGATTTAAGTATTTTGTAAAGAATAAAAAGTTTTAGTTTTAAGCTCCTGTGAGGGGTTTCAAGCTGACCATGAAACTGGCTGAACCAATAACCAAATCCTCTTTTGGGGCTACAGAAGAAAGCAACAAGATTAGCTATTTCTTCTCTATTTTACCATGGGATCCAGCACAATACTAACTTCCAGATTGTTCCACATAAAGACATCGTCTCTGCTAGGGATGGGAACTGATATGATTTTATTTTTATTTTTTTTCCATGTGGAAAAAGTAGGGCTACATAGTTTTCCAGCTGCTTTTAAATCTCCTGACAATCCTAATATTTAATGCTTAGCTGCATAGATAAATGCTTCTGCAAGTTGCTTGTATTACAATTTACTTAAAGTTGTGCAGTCAGCATTTTTACAAGACATGCAGAACAAAGAAAAGGAATTGATAAGCAAAATCACTAATGATATCAATTTCCTGAGAGAGTTGTTCTCGATTCTCAACTAGAGTTTTCCATCGATGATGTTGCAAAATAGACCATCCAATACAATTTGTCATTATATTGTAATATGTTATGACAATAATATAAACTTTTCAATGATTTAAAAAAATAGTCAATCTTGTATTTTTTTAAAGTCTCTATAGGAAATATATGTAGTTCCAAGAACTTTTATACACTCTCTTCATCTGACACCCTGACCAGGCAGAAATTAAGGGAACAAAAACGGCAAAACAGTGATTATCAACCCTCTGAATGATTGTTTAATCAGCATTTCAGGACAAGTTTTGATTTCAGTCTGTCATAGTCTGTTAAAAAAAATCATCACGTGAGCTTTAACCAGGTCAGACTAAACTATTACAGCCATATAGAGCTTTAATTACGTATTCAGGACACTCTGTACTTTGCATGTTCAGTGTCCTTTATACATTCAGACCTTCTGACAGCTAAAATTTACCCCACAGCTGTTAGCTAGCTGGCTAGCAGCACGATGCTTCCCATCCTCGATCACAGTATTAGCTATTGATTTACCTCATTGATCTCCTCTTCTGACGCCTCACTGTCCTCCTCCCCGGAATAATCATCATCCTCCGGATTCTCATCAGAGCTGTTGTCGCTCTCCTCGGGGTTTTCGCCCAAACCTACTGCTCTCCTCTTAGCAGAAGAAGCCATGCTGCAAAAATACAACACACGTTGTGGCTGAGTGGGCGGGGCAACGGCTAAAAACTTCAACTACATAGGAGGAGGGCAGGAAACTGGGGCTGTGCGGCCGCCATCTTGGCTCAAATGTATGAACGCTTTGCAACACTGTAACAGCCCCGGAGCCGCAATGTAAGCTAGTTGCTCGTTGGCAAATGGGATAAACCATTCCAGAAAAGGGGGTTATCAAAAATGAAGGATGTGTTGAACTTCAATGTAAAGGCTTTGAATGTGTAAAATCACTCTGAATTCGTATTATGACGTAGAAACATTTTCTTAAACAAAATAATGGATACAGCTATTAATTATTGCTCGACAATCAGCCAGATATCTTCGTCGTGAATCCCCCATGTTTGTACGTACTCGCAGCTGTTATGCGCTAAGCGGAAGAGACAATCCAAGGTATATGACATTTGCTCTGTAATTTGCTGTTTTCAGTGTATTATTTGTTAAACTTATCATTGCTCACATAGTCGACATGACTAGATAAACAGATATTGCGTTGGTATTTATTTTCATGGAATTTAAATGACTGTTTTGTCGCTGTAAGTGCCTTGCTAATGTAAACAATAGCATAAAAACACACTGCATAGAGTTTTTGCTGAGCATGGACCCCTAACACTGAAAAAATCAAGAATAATATATTTTACTGGTCTTGTCTAAACGTGACTCAACAGTTTTTCTTATCAGCAGGTTGCATACAACAGTTTTAGGGTGTAACTTAGCTACATGTCCCCATACACCCTCTCTCCACTTTGTTTTTGCAGGCATAGCTGTTTGATAGCTGCCAGACTTTTAAAGGCAATATTTGCCTTTAGTTTTATACCTTGGCATTTTTCCTTGATCCTTGTTTCTTTTTTAGGTCTGGCCAGGATGCATGTGCTTCTTCTAAAAGAGCCAAGAGAAGGAGAGTCAGGATCTGATCCTTACATAAAGGTGGGTTAATAGTCCCTTAAATCCTCCTCTTTTAATGTGGCTGTTTTATTTGTACATTTTTACTACTGCTCTGAATTTCTTTGTCATTTCTATTTGTATTTCCACTTTGTTTTTACAGGAGCTGGCATCTCTTGGGCACAAAGCAACCCTTATTCCAGTGCTGTCCTTTAAGTTTGTCTCATTAAACACCTTGTCTGATAAGGTAAAGTCCCTTTGTGCATCTGTTGACAGGGTCAGGAGGTGATCTAAGTGGCAAGTGGACTGGTTCAGATTCTTTAAGACATTTCGCCTCTTCTACAAAAGGCTGGGAATTGTCTTAAAGTATCTGACAGTCCAGTTGTCATTTGGATCAACATTGAAAAAACAGCTTTGTGTAAAGACCCCTCCTGAACAATATCTGATATACTGTATACATTAAAATGGCAAAAATGAGAAACAAAACACAACTAGTCAATAATAAGCTTTATTTCTTATTAAGTCTTATATTCTTTTTATTAAGTTCCATTTCTGTAAGTATACTTTAATTGAATTGAAATGAGTGCTTTATTTCGTACATGTAAAAAACAAACATTGGTGGTCACCATAAAAGATAAACAAGCATATACCAAAACAAAAACAACAAAGAAGGAAAACTGTTGACAATCTTGCTTGTGCAGCAAGTGCACATGTTCAAAAAGGAGTAGGATAAAGTATAAACTTATTTGATCTTACCCCTCTTATTACCTTGTACTACAGTAAAGTTTTTCAATTTCTCCATATTTATAATATTTATAATACTCACCCTCTATTCAGGAATCAATGGTCTTTATCATATATTCACTGAAATATTCTATGAGCTACTTTAATACAAATGTACTCATATTTCCCCGATATATCATACTTAATTGAGAGATTGGGGACTTTGCTGTCATTCGTAATATCTTAATCTCATAAGATTGTTTTTTTTTGTTTCTGTTTCAAGTTGTTCATGCTCCTGTAGTGCTCCAAGGCAAGCACACTAAACTTGTTTTTTTTTGTCCTTTTTGTAGCTTTTCCAACCAGAAAAGCATGGAGGGCTCATTTTCACCAGTCCACGAGCAGTCGAAGCTGTGAAAATGTGCTTAGAAGCAGAAGAAAGAAGAGAAGGTAGGAACTGTTTGCTTCCTTTACTGTTTTGGTTTGAAGGAGAATTTCTCCATTTTACAGTGATTGGCTTCAAAGTTCATTTGATCTTTACTATTTGTGGTGATTTTTTTTTTCTCAAAGCACCTAAATTTTAGCTTGAGGATATTTCAGAGGGCATATGGAGTTAGCTCTATTCCAGTTTCAGTCATCTCTAAATTGTCAAAGATGATTATGTATTTGAGCAGGGGTGGGCCACATGCAGCCCTTCACCTCACTCAAAGCGGCCCAGCAATCATTTCCAAAAAAATAACCCAAATTGGAAACATGAAGAAAGCATAAGAACAGCTGCTAAATATGATTCATCTTGGGTTACCTGGACTGCATAATGCACAAATTAGGATAGGTGATAAAATATTTCCATTTACTCTAGATTGCTCATACATGCTGTGTTTTTTACAATTCATTAAAGAACTTACTTTGCTATGATTGTATCTCGAAATACTTTTTATGAGGCATTAGATATGATATAGTATAAGTCATAACTATATTTGGAAACACTGGTAAAGGTAATATATCTGTGCTTTAAAACTGGTAAACATTCATTCTTTTGTTACATCAAAAAGAAGCGTAAATTTCTTTTAGTTATGTGTCATGCTCATTAAATCTTGAATTTTTAGTTGTGTTGAAATATATATAGATATTGGTTTAATAATTTTTTTGAAGCTGTAAATTTGCTATATATTTTTTTTGTTGTATTTTTTAAAATCTTTTTTTGCTCTTCCATTGCCAAGTTATTGTTTTTGATATATTTATTGGTTGTATTTTATTGCCTGAACCTTTTTTCCTTTTGTATTGATATTTGGCGTGTGCTGCTGACCTCTTGGCCAGGTCACCATTGTAAATGAGATCCTGATCTCAATGGGATTTACCTGGTTAAAGAAAGGTTAAATAATTTTTTAAAAAAAATCCACATTTAGAGTGCCTGACAATACAGTGCAGCTTTCAGGCACTGAAAGATAATGTATGCAGCCCTCTTGGTGATCAAAGTTGCCCACCCCTGTATTTCTGAGTGTGGTGCATTGAATGTTGATCCAGCGTACCCATCAAAAATATCCACATTTTTGAACAAACCTCATATAGCCCTGACATGTTTTACAAATTCTATATATTTAACCAGTTTCATCCTTGTGCACTCTCCCTGATCTCTAACTGTCTTTGAATTTTCAGAATGGAACAAATCTGTCAAAGACAAATGGAATAGGAAGTCGGTCTACGTTGTCGGAAAAGCCACCGCTGCATTAGGTACGTTTGTGGAAGAAATACAAACGCACATCTCTCTCAGTGTTATAGTGCTTTTCTTTAAACCCCTCTTGTGTCGATGCTAATTGCAGTGAAGTGTGTCAGGCACCAGGTGCTGACCTAAAAGTGTGAGGTGTTAGTAATGCCCACAGTCTTTCAGGAACAATTGTACACAAGTGACAGTTTGGTGTGAGTCAGAGTGAAGGTTTACAGGTGCAGCAACTCTGATGAATGCTGTGATGTCTGACTTTTCTGACAACTGATCCATAAAGACGCAAAAAAAGTGACATTGTGACAGCGTTTTCCTACTAAAAATATATTAAGTAATAAATAAGTAAATCAAATTAACAAAGAGAGTTAAGTGAATTAATTTGGATCTTACATTCATAATTAAATCATCTCTAACTTTAAGTTGACTTTTGGATACGCACAATGAGAAAAAGATGTGATGTACAATACTATACTTCAGTATTGCAGAATTAGGTTTCTTTAGGGATGCACAATATTATCGGTAAAATACTGGTATTGGCAGATGTTGTAATTTTTGGCAATATATCAGCAGTTCATATTGGCCATATATATCCCACATATCGACAGTAATATCAACTTGATTGAAAGATAGATAGATAAATAGATGATAGACAGATAGACTGACATACTGAATATATGTATACATATATAGAGACAGATAGATAGATAGAAAGACTGATAAATATATAAACAAATAGTTAAATAGATAGACTTCTTGATAGCTAGATGGATCATCAATGACCATTTGAGTGTGTGTGTTAGAAATAGTTTATTTCGATTAGTGTCTTTGGACTGATGGTAACTACAAATAAGAACAATTTCTCGATTACACTTCTGACAGCAATAATACAAAGTAACCATTTTCCTTGTTTTCTTCAGATTTCAAGAGTTCTTTCTTAATTTTAATGGTTGTATAGTTGTTTCTGAATAAAGAAAATGTGTTGATACCTCGCTTTTTACCACCTGTTTAAAGACACATCCATTATTTTCCTTGTGTTTTCCAAAACTGAAAGCCTCTCTTCTTTGGCAACCAACTCTAGACTAGAGAAATCAAAAGAGCCTCCTACCAAATAGAAGTGTTTTGGTGTTTAATTTTCTCAAATACGTTTTATTTGTCTATATTTGTTATGTTTCTAATCTGTATTGCGAGTATTTATTACATACCAAGTATTCAGTGATAAAAAATAGTCATAAATAAACCGAGATATGGTTTATATTGTGTCATTTATTGCTTAAATCTTTATTCTGTACTTTTATAATCCATATTTTTATGTCTGAACAGTTCAAGGTCTCGGCCTGAACCCTCTGGGCGAGGACACAGGGACAGCAGACGTCCTCTCACGGCTCATCATTGAAAGTGCGATCTATCAAAACACTTCCACATTTTTCTCAATCAGTCTGAACCAAATAGTTTTGATGTTTCTGATAATTAATTTGACCTTAAATTGAATTCTCGTTGTAGGAGAGGACACAAATATTCCTCCGCTCTTTTTCCCCTGTGGCTCCATCAAGAGAGAAGTGTTGCCTACGGCGTTAAGAGAAAGCGGTGAGCATTTTCCCTTTGTGCCACAGAATTTAAGCTCAAGGTGATCGACGTCTCGCAGGGATCCCACTAATTATAAAATAATAACTGTGCTACCTTTATCACTGCTGGGATCTGTTTCTTTTGTCTTCAGGAGTGCCTCTGGAGACGCTGACTGTCTATCAAACAGCTGAACATCCAGATCTGGAGAAAAACCTCAAGAACTATTTCACAGAGCAGGTAAACTCAAATCCCACAGTGTTTAAAGAACTCTCTGAAATGAAGAAATTAATCACTCGTCTCTGCTTTTTCAGGGCAGACCAGCCAGCATCGCTTTCTTTAGTCCTTCAGGGGTGAAGTTCTGCCTGGACGTGGTGCGGAGGCTGTCAGGCGAACAGCTGAATCAGATAAAGGTGAAGCTGACACAGAAGCACTGGGCCTCATTCATCATTACCTCTCGTAGATTTCTTTAAAGGGATACGCCAACATTTTTTTTCGTTTTTGTGTCTCCTCACTCCCGAGTCCATGACAAACAGATAGACACCATTCTTTCAACTCTTCGTCCAGTATCAAGGGGGAGACAGGAAAAGCTCATTCACTGCTAATTAGCTTAGCTCAAACACTGGGAGTCAATGGGAAGTGTTAGCCTGCCTCTGCCTACTGTCATCAGATAAACTCTTCAGCAACTAAAAATGGTCCTGTGTGCTTGTTTTGACTCCTAAACAGAGGCGTAGTTTTGTTGACCTAGTTAGGTGGTGGTTTGCCCTAGAGATGTGACGTTCGCAAACGAGTCGAGTCTTTTGAACAGCTCTTTTAAGTGCTGAATGATTAGTGATTATGTAATACACCAATAAAAAATGGGGTAGGACAAGATAAGCTTAGCTTCTTCCTTCTCCATTTTGAACATTGAACAGCATTAATATTTAAAGAATTTCTGTTAATAATGTTTTCACTTTTTGTTGTTTTTCTTTGTTTGTTCTTTAACTTTAATATTTTATATTTATGTTTGAAATAGAGATTATCCAATTCAATCCAAAAACGATAATAACCGATTTGCAGTTGTGAGTGAGCCATTTGTTTGCGAGCCATTCTTAAATGCAAATTGCCTGCAAATTTAAGAATGGCTCTCAAACGAATGGCTCACTCACAACTGGGATTTGGATCTCATCTTCACTTAAACAAGAGCTGTTCAAAAGACTCAACTCGTTTGCGACAGCACATCTCCAGGGCAAACCACCACCTAACTAGGTCAACAAAACTAAGACTCTGTTTAGGAGTAGAGGAAAATAGTATAACAGTAGTAGATAATGTAACAATGCTGTAAAAAAAAAAAAGTCACAACAAGCACACAGGACCATTTTGAGTTGCTGAAGAGTTTATCTGATGACTGTAGACAGAGGCAGGCTACCACTATCCATTGACTCCCAGTGTTTGAGCTAAGCTAATTAGCGGTGGGCGAGTTCTGCCCATCTCTTTTTTGTTACTGCACGCTCAGTTGAAAGAATGGTGTATATCTGCTTGTCATGGACTCAGAAGTGAGGCAAGACACAAAAATAAAAAAGATGTTGGCGTATCCCTTTAAGGCTCAATTATGCTTTTGGCACCATGGACACAAAGCGCCGTGGACTCATGTTGCTGAAACACTTGATTTTTTTGTTCTCCATGTGACTCTCTTTGCCACAGACCAATATTCTCCAAAATGTCTTAAGTGGTAATGATGTGTGAACTGTTGATCATTAAAAAAAGGTCAGAAATGCTCACAGTTGGGTCCCCGGCCATTTTTGTAGTGTGTCCCGATCTTATCTTCAGTAGTAATGAGGCCCACTGGTTTTACACTTCCTAAACTAACTTTTGTACCCTGTACCACTTGTTTTTGTCTAGTTTGGAGCCATCGGGCCGACCACAAGAGACGCCATGGCAGCAGAGGGTCTGAGTGTGAGCTGCTGCGCTGAAAAACCAACGGCAGAACACTTGGCTGCAGCGATAGCTAAATCTCTACAAGAACCAAGCACAGGCTCTTAATCCATACCCTTCATCTTTTATCTCTGTGTATATTCTGTATTATTTATGTCTTCAGATATTTGATGTTTTATTTCAGTGATTGTTGAGCCACGTCTGCATGTACATGAGCTGATTTGCACTTTAAAAACAGCTTTCTTGAGCTTCTTGAATGTGATTTGACGAACTTGTATTTGTGTTAAAGCTGCTGAAGGAGGTTGAGGGTGCAGTGTTTGTTTTTGAGAATAAACTTTGGCCAGTGTGACGGTCATTCATTGTAAATCACCCCAGTGTGTGTTTGTGTCCCAGTCAAAGCAGGTGTCCTCAGCTGTTATTGTCCACATGAAAGCAAAAGTCTGTCAGTCCAGTTAAAAGCAGTGAAGCATGAATCACACGTCTATGTAAGTCAGTCATAGTTGGAGACAGCTTCATATGGCTGAGGAGAGGCTCAGTGTGGGACTTAAAAGCTGCTCTGCTGCATCTTTCTCGCCTTATTTCACTTTCTCCCACAGCAGTAAACCGACACCACGATGCTGACTTCCATCCAGCTGATCATTTTGCTTTTTTGGACGAGCGTCGGCTCAGCTGATGCGGAGAGAATTTTTCATAATCGAGATCATTCTGATGTGCAAAACCTCAACTCTCACCAGGCCGGGGTTATAGATGACACATACTCAGCAGAGGTAAGAAAGACTGTTTCTCTGATTTATTACTCATCGCTTAATGCATGACCTAAATCGAAAATAATCCAGATTTTTTTAAATGTTTTGTTCTATATAGGTACATTTTAAGAATAAAGGGTACGTTACTGAGACATTTAACTTATTGTGACAACACTTTGTGCTGGAGTAGTCAAACAGGATGATAAATCCCAGCACAAAGACCTGAATTTGTTTTCAGAATTCTGTTATGAAAGAAGATATTTTCCTCAAATTTTAATTCTGAATTCTATTTCAAAGATTTGGGGTTTAAATATTTTACCATCTCCTTTTTTTCAGTATTCTACCTAATTTGTAGAAGGCCTGAGGTGACCCACTGACTATAAAATTATCTTTTTTGTCAATTTTTTTAGAAAAAAACCCCATAAAAATTCTGACACAAAACAAGTTTCAATTTTTAAATTATAAAAAAGACAAAATTTTAAGTTTGCTATTTGAAATCTTAAAAGTTATACTTATGAGATGGGAAATCCAACAGTTTTCTTGAAATTTAAGATTGTAGTCAAAATTCTGACCCTTGAAATCTCTTCTGGACTATTTTTCTGAATTCTGACTGCAAAATAAATAAATTGGGAATCCCTCCTTTTATTTTATAATTCTTTGAAGTCAGAATTCTTTGCACTTTTTCGCAATATATGATTTTAGGAAGAAATTCAACTTCAATCTTTGAATTTTGAGATAAAGGTAAATTTTCTGGGTTGTAAATTTTGGCCATTTTTTCCCTCATAATTCATACTTAATATTGATAAAGAAATAAACTGTCAGCCCTAACTTTGACCTCAGAATTCTGGAATTAAAGACAGAATTGGGAGAGCTTCAATTTGCACCTTTTCCCCAAATAATTCTGATTTTATTTTTCTTAGAAATCAAGAGGTAGTAAGTTACAGCTAATATTGAAGTTAACATTAATGATGTTACATCCAGAATTATGAGAAAAAACAGAATTCCTGTGTTGAATTTGACTTTCACAGAATTCTGACACTTCACAGAGTTTATTAATAAAACAGGAATTCTTCCTCTGATTTCAGAATGTTGAGATATAAGTCAGGATTCTAAGATTTGAGATTGAAGTCAGCATTCTTACTTTTTTCCATAGTTGTGACTTTTTTCTGAGAAGTCTGACTTTTAGTCAGAATTTCTAAATTGAAGTCAGGCTCCTGATGTTTTTATTGGTATCAAAAAAGTTTAATCTTGTCGTTTCTTTCATCCATCCATCCGTTATCTATATTCGCTTATCCCTTTCTGGTTCATGGGGGACTGGAGCCCATCCCAGCTGACACTGGGTGTGAGGGGGGTAATCCCTCAAGTGGTTGCCAGCCAATCACAGGGCCACGTAGAAATGAAATGAAAGAAAACTTTTTTACTCAGTATTTTTAAATGCTCATTAATGTGTCAACCCTACTGTCTTATGTTTATTTTTGCAGTTTAAGCCAATTTAAATATGTTTATTTGTACCCGTTACAGATAACATACCACGCTGCGTAACATGACTGGGAATACAGCACATGGCCATCATTATCAGCCATCTTGGATTGATGAATTAATAACATTAAAAACTGAATATATTTGGAGTACAAGCTAAGCATTGCTCTCACAATATTAGTCTGCTAACACTGCCCTCAAGTGATTTGGAAAAACAATTATGATAAGCCAGCCCTTGATGGAGTTTAATTAACTATGAACAAATATGGACACCATGCATGAGAGGGTTGATGGTTGATCCTTGAGGGTTCAAATGAAACTCCACCCTTGTTTTCCAGTTATTCCTCTCCAGATATGGCTTCATTAAACCTGTGAACTGGGAGGAGATCCAGTTTGAAGGAGTGGACACATCGTTCTCCGAAGACTTCCTGGATGGCTTTCAAGATAAGATCCAAGAAGGGACCTCGGTGCATAGTTCAAGGGATCCTCTTCACGTCGGTCATCGTGATGGTGGGGACAGTTTCACAGAGAGCCAGGCGTTTATTTCAGCACTTGAGGAGTTTCAGAGGGTGTCAGGCCTGCCGGTCACAGGAGTGTTTGATGAAGCCACGAAAGAGGCGATGAACAAGCCGAGGTGTGGAGTCCCGGACAAGGAGATGGAGCTGAGTAACCATGAGGAACTTGAACTCGAGGGCAGTGGTGATTCAGAGATTGAGAGTGAGACTTTTAATGAGACTGAGAGTAACAACACAACAAGTAATAACACCACTGAACCTGCCTTTAGCTCTGAGACCTCCTTAGAAGATGATTTGTTCAGTTTTAATGACACAGAAAGCATCCTCACAAACTTCTCCAATGACACCAGCAGCAATGACACAAGCAGTTTTGACTTCCTTGATGACATTTTAAATATGACATCTCCAAATGATACCGACTCAAGCAGCCAAACTTCAGATATAAGCATGAACCAGAGTCAGAGTAAAGCAGTGCAGCGCAGAAAACGCCACCTCGCCACTCTTGTATCCAGAAACAGGAGGAGGAGAGATTTAAGTCAAACAGGCTACATGGCTTTTTCTAAGCATGTGTTAAAATGGAGGCTGATCGGAGAAGGCTACAGCAGTCAGCTGTCCATTGAAGACCAGAGGTACATCTTCAGGCTGGCCTTCAGGATGTGGAGCGAGGTGTCCCCGCTGGAGTTTGTGGAAGATACTCGCTCACCGTTGGAGGATGTGGACATCAGACTCGGCTTTGGCACAGGTGGGTTAGACTTGTTGTTAGAGAGCACCTTTTACTTGCCAAGCATTTCAAGTTGATTTACAAAGTTAATAACAGAAAATATTAAACATTAAAAGCTTTAATGAAAACCAACAAGACAGTAAATGAACTAGAAAGCACTTGGAGAGCGCAAACCTCTGCCAAGGTAGCTCACGTCATCATAATATGATTCTTGACCCTGAAAACCCACACCTAGCACTCAGAATCATGTTGATATCATTATTAGTTAGACAGTTATTGAGCAAAAATGATCATTTGCTAATGGTGGTTTTCTGGATCACCATCAAAATCTAAACATTTTTAAGTTGGGCCATTACCAACATCTCCTGAAAATTTCAGCAAAAAACATCCAATAGCTTTTACATAATTTTGCTAACAAACAAACAAATAGACAAACATATGCCGACAAAAACATAACCTCCTTGGCGGAGGTGAAAATAGAATATATCAAAACACAGGGAAGAGAATTTTTTTTGAAAAACAGGAAAAAGTAAAAATGGCTAAGGAACGAATATAGCCCATGACTATATCTTCAGTTTGGGTACCTGCTTTGACACCCCTGTCTACATAGTCTTACCTCCCTGATAAACATGAATAAATAAAAAATGATTCATTTTTAAAGACAGAAGAGAACGTCCTGAGGATTAAGGCTCACAGTCTGCTCCACCTGAGTCAACAGTCCTAAACTAACCAGAACCCCAACAAAACTGGATGTATTTAAAACCACCTTCTACACTGGCAGTTCTGATAAGACCAAAATGTAATATCCATCCACACATTATCTATACTGCTCTTCCCTTTTGGGGTTGCACGGGTGCTGGAGTCTACCCCAGCTGACATTGGGTACACCCTGAACTGGTTGCCACCCAATCGCAGGGCCACATATAGAGACAGAAAACCATTCATGCTCACACTTATACCTAAGGGCAATTTGGAGTCCCCAGTTAACCTAATGAGCTTGTTTTTGGTCTGTGGGAGGAAGCCAGAGAGCCCAGACAGAACCCAGGCATGCACGGGGAGAACATTGCCCTTAGGTGAGTGAATGGTTGTCTGTTTCTCTCTATGTGGCCCTGTGATTGACTGGCACCAGTTCAGGATGTACCCTGCCTCTTGCCCAATGTCAGCTGGGATAGGCTCCACCCCCTGCGACCCTGAAAGGGATAAATGGTATAGATAATCAATGGATGTTTCTCATTTCTTAAGGTTTGTCTAATATTTTCACATTCAAGATCAAACCATTTATTTTTGATTGTTCTGCTTTTTCATTTGATTTTCTCAGCTTTGAAATTATCATTAAAGATTTTATTTATTTTTTCTACAGCAGAACCGACTCCATCTCTGTCATGGGGAAATAATTTTGAGAGAAATACATTAATTAAATATTCAACTTGAGGATGTTCAAGTGCTTCCTGATATTTCTACATGCTGTTAGGTTTCCACTCAAATATTTTTCTAATTAAGTACATATCCATGCTCAGAGGCCTCAGTTAATGAGGGCCTTTTTTTAAGTAAAATAAAATGTTACTAGAATTCCCATTTTGTCTACATTTCAGCAGAAAATCTTATTGTACTTTATTGATCAATTACAGCATCTGTGCATCCAAATAAGTGATTTTTAAACATTCAGATTCACAAAAATAAATGAATGCAACAATATTTTTTGCTCTTATTTCCACACAGGGAGGCACCTTGGATGTAACCAAAGGTTTGACGGCACTGGTCAGGAATTCGCCCACGCCTGGTTCCTGGGGGACATACACTTTGATGATGATGAACATTTTACTGGACCGAACGCTGGCAGTGGGATCAGCCTCCTAAAAGTAAGAATATTACAATGTGATCCAATAAACTGACTTCTATTGCACATTCACTCCTGTAATATTTTAATCTCTCTTTTATTCCAGGTGGCAGTCCATGAGATCGGACATGTTTTAGGCCTCCCTCACATCTACAGAGCTGGATCCATAATGCAGCCCAGCTATCTGCCCCAGGAGGCCGGCTTTGAGATGGGCTGGATGGACAGGAAGGCCATACAGCACCTTTATGGTAACAGCTCCATCTAGTGGATACATAGGAACACATAAGGAGTCATGTTCATGTAAGACTGACATATAATATGCTCTTGTGTTTGACCTCAGGGGGCTGTAAAGGTCGATTTGACACGGTGTTTGACTGGATCAGAAAGGAGAGGACACCCCAGGGTAACGTGGTCGTCCGCTTCAACACGTACTTCATGAGGGACGGCTGGTACTGGCTGTATGAGAACAGGAACAACAGGACACGGTTTGGAGATCCAGTCGCTCTGCAGATCGGTTGGCGTGGGATCCCCATGGATGGAGTGGATGCTTATGTGCACGTGTGGTCCAGGAAAAGAGATATAGTTTATTTCTTTAAGGGTAAAAAAACACTTAACTAGAAAAGCACTCAGAGAGCGCAGACCTCCGCCAAGCAGCTCAGTTCCAGCAGTGGCTTTTCCACAACCCCTATAAAAGATACAATTCTGGATCAGCAGATCCAGAACAGTGCCAGGATCCGGACCAAACTCAGCACATACATGGAGGTTGTTATCCTGTATGAACACAACAAGTTCTGGCAACATCACCTTAGATTTTAATTTTATATGAATTATTGAATGTTGTCAATGGGATTTCCCATTATAAAGTCAATCTGGATCGGATTGAGATGAAATTTACCTTGATGATAGAGACATGGATCCCATATTATCCTGTGAAATTGGAAGCAAATCCTTTAAAAAATGGCAGAGGTTTGATTTTTGGGGATTTTTTTCTGAAATTTTGGGAATTCTTTGCATCCAGACAAATATACATATCACCACCAAAATCTAATCATTTGTAAGTTGGGCCATTACCAACATCTTCTGAAAATATCAGCAAAATTCTTTCCAGTAGTTTTTGCGTAATCTTGCTAACAAACAAAACAAACAGACAAACAAACAAACAAACATACGCTGGCAAAAACATAACCTCCTTGGTGGAGGTTATTAGTGGGCGCTGTATGGACTGAAATGTGATACAGACTGTCTGTCTGAAGAGTACTCGTATTTAGCTTGTTATTTTGTGCACAGGTACTCAGTATTGGAGGTACGACAATGAGAATGACCAGGTGTTCAGACAGGACCCTGAAGGTCAGCGCTACCCCAGGTTGATCTCTGAGGGTTTCCCAGGGGTCGTCAGTCCCATTGACACCGCCTTTTACGACAGGAGGGACTCCCACATCTACTTCTTTAAGAGCAATTTGGTAAATATTAAACTCTTTTTCTTATTCTGTCACATGCTGCACAGCGAGGGCCAAGACTGCCCCTGATTGGATCAGTAAGATTTGAAGGTCCCTTACTCTAAGCTTCTGGTGTCCCCAGATTTTTTTTTTAATTTACTTGTTTAAAAAAATACACTCATATGTTTTATATTAGCATGCCTATAAACCACTCTGTTTCAGCCCTGCTCAGAACAGGCTGTTTTGTTGCCTGCAGCTTTAAATGCTTACAAACTGTGTCTGAACATATCCCTCTCCGAAAGTGGGTGTGGCTTTGACCTTAAGTGTGTGATTGATAGTTGTCATAATCAGTATTTTTTCGTTATGTTTTAAAAACTTTTATAATAAATTTCTGCTACATTAATATCTTAAAATATCATTATATGGGCTTAACATAATTAAAAAGCATGCTGACTGTATGCTATCAATGAGTTGATAAAATAAAAAAACTTTTGCTCCTATATATAAAACATACAGATTCAATCTATTTTATCAAACCCTAAAATATTTTTACTCCAAAACAATAAAATGTGCCTGAAACTTTGATTATTCTAATCTTTTGTATGAAATCATTAAATAATCTTATTCTGAAACACATTTTTAATTTGCTAAATGACAGTTAGAATTGGATTAAACATTAAATAATACCTGTTTGTTTACAAAACAAACTCAACTTTATTTTTATGGCACTTTTCATATATAAGAATTCAGGCTGTTGAAAAACACATTTCAAGGTCTAGTTTGTAAATTTTTTTTTCACAGTACTATCGAATATTTAATTTTTTTTTTTTACAGGTATTGTATCAAAGTTCAAATATTGGTATCGTGAAAAACTTGATGTGCTCTAATGTTTACTGTGGCTGTACACACATGCCTGTTGTTTCTATTTGACCCGGTCCACTTTATTAAGAAAAAAGACCCACCTGCTGCAGGGCTGTGTCTGTGTGCAAAAGTTAAAAAAGACACAGGGATGCCAGGTAGGAGGAATTTCCCATCATGACATCACGAGGGAATTTTTAAAATCAGACTGTTGGACCCACATTTCCTAAAATGAAACACAAACAGAGAGAGAAGGAGAGATTTTTCTCATGATTTTAGTTTTGCAGGCGGACCATGGACAGGTGTTTTTGTTTAAAAACCAGTAAAAAGTGAGTTTTGACATTTAAAAGTTATTTTTAATGGATTTTACACACAAAATAAAACCAAACTGGTGACATATTAGGTGGTAAACCGTCTCAGAATCATCAAATGTGATGGATATTTAGTCCCCACAGGCACCACTTATTTTTTGCCTTGGGGCCCCTTTAATTGTGGATCCAGCCCTGGGCTAAAACTACACTTTCCTTACATGGTTTATTTTCTTTCAGAACTTGTATGTTGAAAAAGTTGCTGCACAATCAGGAAGGTCTTAGAGAAAAGAAAGTCTCTTGTTTCTCAGCTTTATATCCAAGCAAACAAACCTGCTCCACGTCCTCTGTGATTTGTTTGTGTGTCGTAATTAAACTGATTTCTACAACAGAGGCAAAACAATTATCTGTTCAAACAGGTGTACGCGTTCGACGTGGAAGCCAGCAGCTTGGCACGAGGCTTCCCCAGAAACATCAGAGCCGTTTTCCCCGCAGTGCAGAGAGGAGACCATCCAGATGGCAACATCGACGCCGCCTACTTCTCTTACACCCACAATGCCATCTTTCTACTCAAGGGCACACGCTTCTGGCAGGTGGTGGGCAGCCGCAATCGCTGGCGCCGGCCCTTTCTGCAGAGGAATGGCCTGCTGCCACACAAGGAGGTGGATGAGCAGTGGTTTGACATCTGCAATGTTCATCCTACGGCGCTCAGACTGACACGCTGAGGCGAGGAAGGAGAGTTTTGAACATCACTCATGAGTAAAGGAATTTCAGACTCTCACCTGTTATGTGTTTAGACATGAGCTCCCTCCCATATTTGTATTTTAAGTATATTCTAGGACCTTAAAGACAAAAACAGTAGAATTTTGCTGTTGGCTTTTTATTTAAATGAGGATTTCTATTAATATACCGACTGTCTGTCTCTCACTTAGAGGTGCCAAGTGAATTTTGGCGAGAGAGAAATCCTTAAGGATCTTTTATAAATTAAGATATTTAAAGCATTACAGAGAATACGTTTAAATATAGATTGTGTTCTTATTCTCTACAGACACCTTATTTAACCTGTAGATGTATGGAAGAGGACTGTCCAAATATTGCTTTAATTAGCTCATCATAAAAAGTGCAGCTTTAAATGCATAAATAAAGGCTTAAAGCATAAATACAACATGAAATGGCATTTTTTGGCTACAGTTTGCATGTCACTGCTTCATTTGCAATCAATACACAAGACATATTAGTTCAATAACCTTACAATAAACTGTGAAACTGATCCATACAATACTTCAACATGTTTTCAGGGTTTTTTTCTCAAACAAATAACTCTTTCCATTTGGCTATCCTTGTGTTAATGAGGAAAATAAAGACAGTAATGAATTAAAACATCATTCTGATGTATTTGGTTTTGCTCAAAGATTTAGTAAACTTGTTGGATGATTATAAATGCTCAAAGTCTAGAAAGATGCTCATATTTCACAGTCATTTTCTTTATTTTTTTTAATAACAGCAGAATTTATATATATAATTTTTACTTTTAAGCTATTTTGTCATATTTTTACGGATACGTTTTTTTTGATAATAATTTTACTTTCATGTCAAGAGTGACATGAGAGTTCAGGTAACTTATAGACAAATGAAAGAGAGTACAGTGTGGTCTAAAAACAAAAAAAAGGCCAGTCAAGCCTGATTATTTTAGTAATCATTGTTTTGTTTTTAATAACAGAGGTTTGGTTTGTAGCAGTGGTTCCCAAAGCGGGGACCAGGGGCCTTCAGAGGGGGCACTATACAGGAAGGAGAGGTTGCATTTCAAAAAAACAAAGAAAATGTAAAATTAATTAAAGTGTTACGATTTATTAATAACTTTTAAAAAGTGTGCATAAAATGAGTTCAGTGGGGCGGATCTATCAGTGACAGGTTACCATACCGTTCGGAGCCATGAAAGTAATAGTCAATAAAATATTGACTGATAATCAGAACCTCCTCTCTTAAGGAAAAAGAGATTTTTGGGGTATTTTGCATATTAAAAGAAAAATATATCAGCTTTTGAAGCAGCTTTATTCACTATTCTTAAGTTAGTGTACATATAAATTAATTAATTAAAATGGGTTCAAAGGTTAAATTCACTGCAGTAGCTTATTCAGGGAGTGGATGAAGTTAAATAAAAAGAAAAAAACTAAAACTTATATATATATATGTATATATATATGAGCAAATGTTTTTTTTATGTGATCAAGCCATATTTCAGTAGATTTGGTTTAACAGCTCTGCTTTCACACCTTCCGAGCTATTCATCTGAAGCCAAACTTTTTTCATTAAGGGCCACATGCAGATAAATACACGGATGATAGGCCACATAATGTACCTCACCAACAAAGTTTTGGGATAGCAAATTAAATGCCAGGAGGCCCCATCGGCCCTCGTTACCACATGATCATCAGCTGGTCATGATGACAGTGATTCAGGCCAGAAGACAGATTCAGACACAAAACAAGAACAAACTGCACAAAGGTGATACACTTCAGAGAGTTGGTGCTTAAGGTAAAGTAAAATCATTGGCACAATAAAACTTAAATATAAATTCTGAGATTTCTTATTAAAAATGACCCCAGCCATTTTTGGACACCTTTGCTTACACTTATTAGCTCCACTAAGAAGGTCATGTTTTTGCTGGCATTTGTTTGTTGGTTTGTTTGTTTGACTTTTAGCAGAATAACTCAAAAAGCTCCCAGATTGATTTTGATGAAATTTTCAGGGGATGTTGGTCATGGCATAAGAAAGAGGTAACACATTTTTGGTGGTGATCTGAAAACAGATGCAGATCCAGGAATCTTTTATGGGATTTTTTTAACAGTGCGAGAAGCAGTTTTCCACATTTTTGATAATGACTTGGTTAACAGTGTTGGAAATGCAGTGGCAGAGGTTTGTGCTTTTGTGCTATCAAATAAAATGTAAATTAGACTTTTTAAGAGTTTTCAACGATCCAAGGGAACTTCACATTTAAAGTTATTTGTGCCAAATAAGTAGAGACTAAGGTGCTAAGATGAAGCTTATGAACTCATCTTTTTATTATTTATCACAATACTGAACAATTTTTTCTCTCCTCAAATGTTTTTCTCGTATCCTACAGGCTCAGTTTATGGGGTAAAGTGAAGGCATTCAGTGTTTTCCAGGATATAAAAATAGCATTTGGAAAGGCAAAGGAGAGAAAAGGTTCAAGATCTTTGACAAACTCAGTTTCACTCCTCATTCATCGACATTTGAGCTGATTTGGAGGGAAAACAAGCTTTTATCCTGAAGGTGGTAGAAAAAAATCCATCCAAGGATCCATCTCTTTAAACCCCTCCTCGCTGTGAGATATCTAGTTAAAGATTTACACACTATCAATCAAAAGAGAGCCTATTGAAATTTAGATTGAAGCAAAATGATTGAAAACAGGCCTCGCCTTATTACCTAATGCTGTTCCATTTCATAGTAATCATGCCAGCGCCGTGCAAAGAAACAGACATCGATTGTGTGATCGATACGTTACTTGAACACTCTTATTAATTCAGCTCATCTCAGGAAGATTAAGCTCCTGGTGGGCTGCAGATAACTAGCGTGGTGCTCCGGGCGCTCCGTAGGCTGTATTAATAAATTGAAGTAGAAATCAATTACAAGAAAAGGAACAAAATGTCACGGCAAGAGGTGCTGCAGAGACGGATGTCATGAGATGGTGAGTTTACAGAGGGAGGAGGTTTTTGTAAAGGAGCTGATAGTATGAACTTTAAGGCTTCAATGTACCTTTTTAAGACTTTAGGAAGCTTTCAAATGCCATCAATAAAAGCAAAGATATTTATTTCAGCTCTGAGACAGGAACAGAGCCACAGAAGCTAACCAAACACTCATGGACACACACTGTTGCTCTAAACTTCATCCAAGGACTTCACTGCCCACATACGTGTCTGAACTGATAAAAGTGAGAGATTAACATTTTACTCGTCAGTCTTTTGTCTGAACCAACTGTAATAAACTCTCCAGATAATTACCCCAGTTTGTCTCAAGAGCGGGAACACCCAATAAGGTGCCCCAAGGGACATTTTAAAAACTAGAAAGCACTTGGAGAACGCAAACCTCCGCCATGGTAGCTCACATACTGCTGTTACATCTATAAGCAATAGTTCCATGATAGAGTTACCCTCATAATGTGATTCTTTGACCCTGATGACACACCTAGCACTCAGAATCATGTTGATATCATTATTATCGTATCTTTGTTTTCATGTTTGTTTGTTAGCAAGATTATGCAAAAACCACTGGACCAATTTGTACTGAAATTTTCAGGAGATGTTGGTAATGGCCCGGTTTAAAATGATTAGATTTTGGTGGTGATCCGGATAACCGCCATTAGCAAGCAATCATTTTGTTCAATTTAAAATCGTACATCGTCTTCATTGGACTGTGTAAACTTAAGATGGATCTTGACCTGACATGTGACAGATGTCGACAAGGACCTGCTACTCTGTTACACATGTTCTGGACATGTCCAATCTATTTTTAGTTATTTGACTAAAACCTGTAGCGCTTCATTAAAGCCATGTCCCTTCATGGCCCTGTTAAGGGTGACTCCAAGAGATCTCAGCCTAACTAAACTACAAGTCAATGTAATTGCTTTTTGCACTCTCAATTCAGAAGTTCTTTGACGCTTGGCAACCTTTCTTAGCTCACTTTGAAACTATAAATGTGGATGAAATTAACTCTTAGGGTGTAGTGTGCAAGTATAGTGTACATGTATAGGTTTTTTTTTGTGTGTATGGGTGTGTGTGCTTATGTTGGTAGTGTACATCTACACTTTTTCCTCCTAACTTTCTGGCCATTATTATTATTTTTGTCTTTTTTTTTTTTTTAGTTGGGAGGGGGTTATATATAATCAATGTAAATGCATGTAGGTTGTTACTGTTGAAAATATAGATAAAAATAAAAATAATAAAAGACCTTGATTGAAAAAAAACTATCATTTTTGCTCAATAACTGTCTACCTAATAATGATATCAACATGATTCTGAGTGCTAGGTGTGGGTTTTCAGGGTCATGAATCATATTATGATGGAAACTTTTTCATGTAACTATTGCTGATAGATGTAACAGCAATATGTGAGCTATTTTGGCGGAGGTTTGTGCTCTCCAATGCTTTCAAGTTAGTTAGACAGCTATTGAGCAAAAACAATCGTTTGCTAACAGTGGTTATCTGGATCACCACCAACATCGGGTCATGTTTAACTTGGGCCATTACCAACATCTCCTGAAAATATAAGGAAAATCTGTTCAGTAGTTTTTGTGTAATCTTGCTAACAAACAAACAAACAGACAAACATACACCAGCAAAAACATAACCTCCTTGGTGGAGATAACAAGCTACCACTACATAACTTTTTTATTTTGATTTGATGTTTTTCTTATACAGTATATCACACTTATAAATACAAAAATAACAAATGTAACATGTACATCAGATTCTAAAACCACCTGTTTTTTCCTTAATTTTTACCTGCGTGTGGTCCAACTTTACATTGATGCAGGCACCACATCTCTAACATCACTGGTATTAGCCTGAGCCCTGATATTTTACTTGTACAAAAAAAAAAATTGCAGTGATGTTTAAGGGAGAGAGAAATAATCCCTCATGCATGTAAGTATAATGTTCTCATATAATTTAATAATAATCTGTGGTAATAGTTATTGCTAGGAATCATTCTAAGTAAAAAGTAAACATACAGTGTCATTTGTAGCCTATCAAATGCCTTATATTTATTATTTTAAGGTTAATTATAAAATGTATATTACTTAAGAACATTTAATCACGCAAGTAGCCATCCACACTACTCCTCATCTTTAGGGTAAGCTGTCAGGCCTAAATTGTTGATATTTTGTTTTGTGCTTCAGAAGAATATCTCATGCCATCAGGAGGCTTCAGTTAATCATGTTTGTGGAGGGGTTTTAAAGGGCAAAATATTGATGTAAAACCTGTTAGGACAGGTATTTGGAGCTGTGATGATTACACCTTTAAATTTCAGAGCAGTAACAGGTCTTTACCTCTGCAAACACAATGCTGCATTTACATGATTGTGGTTTCCAATCAAATGTTTCCCAAAATTTAACCTTTATTATGAAAATTATTGGAAGAAAATGCTAATTATTTTGTTTTTCCTATCCACTGTTGAGCAGGTCACAGGAGTCAAAAAGCCAAGCAGTGGGTAGTGCTAATCATCCACCAGCTTCAACATTATCACCACTAAACCTTTATTTTGCACTCTTGCTTCTTGAAAAGGCATTAAGTGGATAGTTTTGCAATTTTCAAGCATGGTTTGTAAGGTGTCAGCAGTTTAATCTCATTGTGACCTGATCAGTTTGGCGCTCCACAATTAAGGCTGATGACATGAAATGCTCTTGGCTGTATTCAAAACAGCTGTTAAACTAAGGCACTTTCCACACGGGGACGTTTTTGTTTTGAAATTGTTCTCTGTAAAGACGGTATCTTTTTGAGACGTGTGTCTGTCTACATGAAAACACTGAAAACTCAAAACATATGCCAGCTGATAAATCTGCAGCAACTCTGTGATGCTGTCAGGAGAATATGGATCAAAATCTCTGCGAAATGTTTCCAGCACCTTGTTGAAACTACAGATAGAGCCACTTAAATTTTTCCCATTTTCCTTGGCGGAGTCTTGGCTAGTCCATGACAGGAAATTGCTCCTCCCTGTATATGTCAATGGTTGTTATGAGATCCCCAGCAATTACATGATAAACTTGTAACCCTTACCACTTATATTTTATAGGCTGGGATATAGGATAAAATTATAATTAGCAAGGAAAATGCCTCCATGTACAGAAATTAAGAACAAAAACAACAACAAAAAAACATTGTTTAGACTCCCTCTGGCTGGAAGTTGGCTGGTACCTGGATGGAACTCTGCTGGCATTTGGCTGGGAGGGGAAAATGTAAGCAGCTGCTTCTGTATGGCACTAAGAATTAAAGCAACTCTGAAGATGTACCTAATGAAGTGGCCAGTGTCATTCCAGCAAGGGGTGGGCAACTTTGATTACCAAGACAGCCACATACATTTTTTTTTCAGTGCCTGAGAGCTGCACTGTTACATATTGTCCGGCACTCTCAATGAGGAAAAAAATATATAATTAACAAAACAAAAAGAATAGCAAATATAAAGCTTAAACTAGAAAAGCACTCAGAGAGCGCAGACCTCCGCCAAGCAGCTTCAGTCCACTTTAGCGAAAATGGTCCTATCTGGCAATATTAAAGAATCCTTTAAAAAATTCCTGGATCCGGATGGTGATCCGGATCAGTCCCAAAATCTAATCATTTAGTCCTTATACCATTCCACACATTTCCTGAAAATTTCATCCAAATCTGTCGATAACTTTTCAAGTTATCTTGAACACAAACAGACAAACAAACTAACCAACGCCGGCAAAAACATAACCTCCTTGGCGGAGGTAAAAAGGATAAAATCAAATTTAATACCTAGACACAATGAAAATTTCATGATTTATTGAGCATGACGCATAACTAAAGCCAATTTAAGCTTCTTTGTAATGCAATAAAAGAATGAATGTTGAAAGTTTTTAAAGCACAAAAATATTACCTTTGTGATTGTTCTCAGCAATAGTTTTTATGATACTATATAATACTATAATAATATAAAACTAATACGGGGGGAGGAGTGGTGGGGGGACGGAGGACGGGAAGGAGCAGTGGCCAGTTGCCAGCCGAAGCCATATTTTATTTATTTACTTATTTATTTTATTTTATTATTTTTAAATGTATTTATTTATTTTGTTTTGTTTTGTTTATAGTTGTTTTTATTAATATTTTTGTTTATATCTATCTTTTTTATGTATCTTTTTATCTGTTTTTGTAACTGCTAATGGAATTCTAATTTCCCTGAGGAGTTTTCCAAAGGGCTTAATAAAGTACAATCTAATCTAATCTAATCTAATCTAATCTAATCTAATATAATATAATATAATACATTTTAATGCCCCATAAAAGGTATTTGGAGACACAATTATAGCAAAGTCAGTTCTTTAATGACTTGTAAAAAACAAAGCGTGTACCAGCAACATAAGTTTGGCAGAAATGTTTTATTGCCAATCCTAATTTGTGCATTTTGTAGTACTGGTTACTCAAAATGAATCATGTTTAGCAGCTGTTCTTATGTTTTCTTCTTATTTCCATTTTATTTTTATTTTTTTAAATTATTGGTGGGCTGCATTGAGTGAGGCGAAGCGCCGCATGTGGCCCTCCTGCTGCCAGTTGCTTAGCCTCAAAGAAAATGAAAAGAGATAAATCAAGAAATTTGCTCAAGCCTAATAAGCATTGTGTTTGTTTCTGCAGCTCCCTGGCGTGTATCTGACATGCCAACAGCAATAACTGATGGACTTCTTTAATCCAGAATATCAGAGATGATGCAGTGGAGTCAAAGCTTGTCATTTGTCTATCATCCCCTCATGAAGCCCATACATCTCCTGCACCCTGGAGTGACTCAAACACACACAAATCTAAAACACAAACTGTTTTTCAGACTCGCTGCAGCACGGCACAGCTCAATGATCTAACAGTGAGCAGTGATCGTATGAGGCTCCCTCCTCTCTGCTCCGCGGGCCTCTCTGGATGCGACGAGGATAAATGAGATCAGTCATGCTGATGGAAGAAGCGGCCCCAGAGAGAAACACATACCCATGTGTCGTGGCACAGGAATCCACACGGGAGCCACTTCACAGACAGCAGAATGGGATTTAGACTCCTGCAGCACATTTTTACAACACACCCACAAAAAAAATCTCCCTAACTCTGCCAAGACGTGAGGAAAACTTGCACCGCTGTTGCCTCATTTCTTGTCTCGGAGCGGTGCGGGGAAACACAGGAATGAATCACTCCTTGTGTCATTTCCACTGAGTGTCACAGAGTAATGTGTCTTTGTGTGCGCTGTGGGATTAGCTCGATAAACTGCTGCATTTGTAGATACAGTGATGCTACATTAAAGTGTATCGCCTCTCAGAGAGATCCTCATTGTCCCATTACATATCTCTGAGGTTGAATAAATACTGAGTTCAAGGATAAATCACTTTCAACATGCTGAATGACAACATTTACACCGTCAACAGCAGCTGCGATACACACGATTACTTCTGTCTGAGTCACACCTTAGGGGATGGATGCTGCTTTCCTTCAATTCATGCTACTTCTGAGTTCAGATGTGTCTGTAAATATCCTAAAACTCACACAGTACTGCGAGTATTGGTCAAATACGCCTGACCAGCTGATACCGTACTGTACTGTACCGTCTTCTTCTGCTTATCCGTGGCTAGAGGAAATTCCCTCGTTCCTTCCCTGATAAACTGCATTCACAAGATCATCCTTTAACCTGTCCATCCTTGAGTCAAAGTAGAAATGTGTGCAAAGTTTAAAGAAAGTCCCTCAAAGCATCCTTGAGATTTTGTTTTCAGGAGCAAGGGATGAACCTGAGACTCCATGACCTTGACCTTCAAGCAAAGGCCCTAAAATCTATTGATCTCATCTTTGAGCTATCAATCAACAATCCTTAAAATAATTATCAAGACATGGCATTTGAAATGAAGGGATAAGCCTGCAGCTTAATGACCTTGACCTTTGACCGCTATCATCAAAGGAGTTGATCCTTGAATCCGTGTTAGAGTGGATATTTGAGCAAAGTTTTGAAGAAAATCCCACAAGCGTTCTTGAGATATTGCATGTGAAAGGAAGGGGCAAACATCAGGCTCATTAACCTTTGACATCCAAAACACAAAATCTTCACCCTTTAATCTAAATGGGCATCAGTGCAAAGTTTATAAAAGACCCCGCATGGTGGTCTTGAGAAATTGCTTTTCCTTGAAGGGGTTAGCATGGAACTTCATGACATATGACCTCAGACTTGTAAAATCTCATGCCCTTACCCGTGAGAAAGAGACAACAGTTGTGCGAATTGTAATTTAGGAATCCCTCCGAATTTCTTGCAATATGGCATTGACAAGAAATGGATAAGCCTGAGGCTCAACAAACTTCACCTTTGACCTATGACCTAGTCTAACCTTATGGTGCGTTCACAGCAAACGTGACTTGAGCAACCTGGGCAACCACTCTCCATGCAAAGTCAATGTACAGCCTCGATCAGGCGTGACCAGCCCTGCTGGAATGCGACATGACGCGATCTGGGGAACTTGGTCACGCTACTGGGGCCCTTTGGACGCACGACCAGGTTGCGTCGCTCAGTCGCCAAAGTTGAAAATTTGAACTTTTCAGGCGACATTGTGTGTGGCCAATCAGCATTGTGTGGGTGTGTGAAGACACCTGCGACAGACTGTTTTTATTCCGGCTCACAGAGTGACAATCCATCAATCAATTGATCAATCAAACTTTATTGTATAGCACTTTTCACACAGGACTTTGTAATTCAAAGTACTTTATATGGGGAATCAAATCAAATCAAATAACAATAAATCAAATAAAAAGTAGAAAATAGCATAAAGTGAAAATATAAGAACCCCCCCCCTCCCAAACCACATTCAATACACACACTCACTTACTCCAACACACAAAAACATAAAATGGAAATTCTGACAGAAAACAGAATTGTCTGTGTGGGAACTTTAGTAAGTGGGTACATTAGTTCAGCCTTATTCAACAGAAGTGTCGTTTCTCTGCGGTCCTGTCCTTCCTCATCTGCATCAGCTGCAGTGATTTGTGGTTGGTAGATTAGTGAAAAGGATAAAGTTGGAATGATGTCAGCTAATACATACAAATATCTGATCTATGATATGATATGATCGCAGTGAAACTCAAGCGGGCGTGACGTCACTGAGCGACGTGACAAAATAATCTATTTGTGGACAGGTGACGCGACCTGGATGGGCGACGTGATCTCAGTCACCAAGGTCGCATTCAGTGGAACACCACTTTAGTCTATCATTGCGTTGATAGAGGGCATAAATTCACCTGCCCTGAATCAATAGTTCAGGCTGCAGGTAGTTTTGTAGTGATAGGGATATTTTCTTTGCACATTCGGGTACCAACTGATCCTACCTGAGTGTTGTTGCTCACCATGTCCATCCCTTAATGACCTGTGACCCCATGACCCCCTGTGACCCTATGTGACCCATCTTCTCATGACTACTCTCAGCAGGCTAATGTCCCATGTCACAAAGTTGAAATAATCTTTAACTGGTTTCTTCAACATGACAGTGAGTTCACTGTTCTCCAGTGGCCTCTGCAGTCACCAGATCTCAGTCCAATAGAGCTCCTGTTGGATGTGGTGGAAAGGGAGATTGGCATGGATGCACAGCGGATAAATCTGCAGCAACTGCGTGATGCTCCCATGTTAATATGGACCAAAATGTTGGAGAAATGTTTCCAGCACCTTGTTGAATCAATGCTATGAAGAATTCAGACAGCTCTGAAGGCAAAGGGGCCCAATGCTGTAATGGTGTACCTAATAAAGTGGCCAGTAAGTGTATATCTCCCAGATATTCAAGTTTCAACAGTCCTTTATTTTGTTAACCTGCAGTAGCACTTCAAAAACCTATGGTTTAGTATCTATGCACATGGTGAAGTCTGGTGCAGCTGCTTTGAACTCCAAAGAGAAAGAGGCCAGTAGGGGGCGACCTTGACACACAGAAGTCAATGATAGGGCCCCCTGAACCTCTGTGTGGACCCTCATGAGGTCCTGTTGTCTACTTTATTTCTCTGTGCATTCATTTGTCACATTTCCAGTCATCTTGTGCTTTTTTATTAACATCTCAGAGCCTCTAATTCTCTGATATGAGTCAGTCTGCATGTGAGCAAAATGTGTCATAATTCATTCTTAGACATTAAAGACTTAAAGGTGCATTTCTGAGCTGCTCAGGTGAAGTTTTAATTTTCTGTTTTAGTTTTGTTGGTTTGCTGATAGACGAATTCTCCCCCAAACTCCCCCTGTTGTCAGCAGCCCACCGCGAAAACGCTGACATGTGTGTTTGGGTGTGTTCTGCCTCAGTGACAGTTCATGCTAATGCATTTACCTGACTGCACACGCTCCGTATGCAGCATTTTGAAAAGGGGGGAAATTTTGTATCTGCTGCCAAAGAAGCCTGCACCGCTCCAGGGGGGTCGTGCGCGGATCAGCATTTGTTCTGCGGTAATAAGCGAGGAATTCAGACTTTCCTGAAAAGAGGATTGTGAGTTGAAAGTTGTTGTGCGCATTAACTCTGAGTGGCACCGTTAACAAGGCGCCGGCTTGTTTACAGTGGTTAAAAAATCAAGCCGGCTCTCACCTCACCAAAAAGGAAACACTTTTGATATTCACAAAGGAGGCAAACACACGTATGCAGATGTTTCCCCACATGTGTCTCTCTTTTCTTCTCTATACCTTTGCTCAGGCATCAGCAGAGGAGCGAGGTGTTGTGTTTTTTTCTTGTCTGCCTGTCCGTCCACATCTGTCTGTCATGGCCATCCTTGAGAGCACAACACCTCAAGAACGTTTTGAGGGATTTTCGTTAAACTTTGCCTTAATTGCCTCTCTAGCTCCAGGATATACTGATGAAAATGTGTAGTTCACAGGTCAAAGGTCAAGGTCCTGGGAATCAAATTCACCTTTTGCTTGTGAATTTATTTGACTCTGAGGCTGAGTCCACGCGTAGGCGAGTACTTTCAAAAACTGAAGCTTTCCTCCTCCATTTTTGAAAATAATCCTGCCCACAGGTTTATAATAATATCCCCGTCCACATAAAAATGCAAACATATAAATGCACTTATATATCTGTTTATTGTTTTGTTACAATGTCTGCGGCTTTCCTTTTTTTAATGAAAGTTGTATTTGACTGGTGTTACGGTTAATCTTGTAGCTATGTTATCTGATGTCTTGAGTAATTATTTCTCCATTTATATACATTGGTGCAGGAATGAGTCCAAAAATGTGAGTTAGCATTTAGCACTTCCTGGTCCTCAAGGCTGAAAGTCTATGGGATTTTAGAATAGCTTTTAATTTATTGTTCACTACAGACTTAATTATCAGCAATGATCCAAGAACACAAAAAAAACAAAAGGTTTTTAGCTGAGGGAACCAAATGATGCTAACTTCTGCTATGGCTGACAAAAATACATCAACCATGCACCTCTCCACCTTTTATAATCTTGATCTAATCCTGTTTATAAAAGCAATCGTGAGTGTTCTTGACTGTTTCAACATCTGCTGTTACCATGGCAACCATAAAAGCAGGCAGCCATGGGTCACCACTCCACACAGTCATTTGTGAAACAGTAACAGCAGGTCTGGTCTTGAGCATCAGGACTGTTTGTATCATTTGAGTGTTTTTGGAGTAGAGGGGCATCTTAAAGTCTGTGTGATCATGTAAACAGTCCAGTTATTAACACTTACAACAGCAACAGTTTATCAGCGTCAGCTGCAGCATGTAAATAACAGTGAGAATGTCACATGATGTGACCCCGAGGAGAGGTCAGCATAGCATGTGATGTTTTAGCCCAAAACGCTGTTTTCCACACGTAGACGCCATAAACCAGGGATGTGCAACATTGATAATCAAGAGGGCCACATTAAACCTTTATTCCCTGCCTGAGGGCTGCATTGTTACATATTGTCAAAAACTCTCAATGAGATAAATAACATATAAATAAACAAAGAAAGAAAAAATGAAATCATTATTAAAATTGGTTGTGACAAGATTCATGTATTGTAGATTAAAACAAATAAAAGTGCATTATTAAATGAGCTTGACATTGAATTTATCCCTAACATAACAAATTTATACTGAATTAAAGCCAATGTAAGCCTCTTTCTAAATGTATTTACCAGTTAAGTACAAATCTTTAGCCTCTGCTATTTTCTAAATTTAGTATTACACAAAATCTGATATGGTATTTTAATATTTCATAAAATAGATTTAGAGAAACAACATAATTACTTGCAAAAACAAAGTATTTAACGACAATAGGAAAAAAAAATCCTTTGTCACTCAGGCCATCAGACTGTACAACTCCTCACTGGGGGGGGAGGAGGAGTAACAGGATGACAGAGGACAGGGAGCAGCAGTAGCCAGCCAGTAGCCATATATATATTTATATTTTTGTTTATATCGACCTTTTTTATATCTTTTATCTATTTTTCAAACTGCTACTGGAATCCTAATTTCCCTGAGGGAGTTTCCCAAAGAGATGAATAAAGTTCTATCTAAACTAAACTAATCTAATCTAATCTAATCTAATCTAACCTAACAGTCCAAAATATATAAATACTTTCAATTACATGTCACAGTTTGTGCACGGCCTTAAATTGGTATTTCAGGTTGTATCACTTAATTTTCATATTCATGACTGAATTTAAGAAATGTGCAGGCTGCATTTAGTGAGGTGGAAGCCCAGATTTTGCCCCCAGGCTGCCAGTTTCCCACCCCTGTCCTAAATCAGGTTTCTGAAAATTTTGACTTTAGGACAAATTTGACAAATTATGCATTTCTTCTGACCTAAATTGCAGTTAATGTGTTGACAGAGGGCTCAAAAGGTGTATTTTTTTTTTTTAAAAATACCTGCCTACATATGAACATATCTGTGAGGTAGTGGGCGTGGTCAAACTGAGCTGTGAGGAAGTGGGCGTGGTCAAACTGAGCTGTGAGGAAGTGGGCGTGGTCCAACAGGGTGCTCAGAGTTGATTGCAGGCACCTGTGACCTGACTGTGAGGGTGAAGGAAGAGAAGGTCAGAGAATGTCAGAGAGAGGGTTTTGGAAAAATTAAACTTGAGTTTGTGAGAAATAACATCCCTTCACTGTCTGTATTAAAGGGAAAGAGCTCATGGATATCAAGAGTCAGTGACTTCTTCTGCTCTGGAGACGTTTTTGCTTCCTGGAAAGTGTGCATTTCTCCGGTGAAGTCTGAAGACTGAAGTTGGTCTGTACTGCTGGCAGAAGGACACGTTGGTCGTTGTGCCTAAACAAAGTGGCTCAAAGGCAGAAAATTTAGTTGTAAGTAAGTTTTGATGTGGTTGTAATCACTCAGTGCTGTTTTTGTGGCTTTTTTCACCTGAAATTCTTGAAATTGTACAAAATCGTAGGCACCATCTGCAGCAGAGTATAGCCCTGCAAAAAAAATATCCTGACTTTACCTGAGTGAGACGTGTGTGTGCATGCAGAATTTTTTTACCTTGACATTATTTTCTTGAACTCTTCCAGTACTTTTTTGTGTAAAATCTGGGTGAGCTGAAGAGTAAATAATCAGGGAAATTCACTGAGGGCGGGTGGGGAGGGGTGATGATGTTCATACTGTGCAACCATGTGAAACCGGAGAAGGGAGATTTGACAGGATGGATAAAAACAACTGTTGATGTGGGAGAAGTTTAGGAGAGATAGAGGTTAGAGCCCAGTCCTCGGTCCAAAACTGGGTCAGGTCAGTAATCTGTCTCCCTTCACTTGGGTCGGACCAGGCCTGCTTCTTTTTAGACTGATGAATGAGATAGGATGATAATCATGAATGAAATATGTATTTTAGCAAGCGATCCTATTAAACCATAATGTTGCTGCTGTCAGGTGCAACATTATTTTCTTTTTTTTTCTTCCAAAATTATTGCTATCAGTCACCTTCACTGCAAAAACTCAGATCTAGGCAAGTCTGTTTGTCTAATTTCAAGTCAGAAATATTTAAAACACTTACTCTAATCCACATTCACTCAGCAAGTCGAGATGAATATCTTACTTTGAGAAATAAAAGGTTAAAATAAGGCATGCATGTAATGATGTGAAAATACAATATCTGCCAATGAAACAAACAGATTTGACTCAGTAAGGGTCTTAAATTCAGGTTGATCAGGATTAAAAAAAATCATTTTAAGACACCCTTTAAATTAAATTTGTCTAATCTCATTGGCAGATTATTCTACTGTTTACAAGCCACTAATGCTTTGTTTTTAGTTTTTATATCTTCAAATAAGATTTTAATCCAGACATATCAGGAAATTGTGACTTAAAATAAGTTTAGTGAGGTATTTTTGACTTGAAATTGGACAAATACTTTCACTTAGATCTTAGTTTTTTGCTGTGTTCCTTGTTGGTGAGTAGGTTTTATATACTTTTGAGCATTAAAAGTACAAAAATAAATTGTTATCAGGACAATACAATATTCTTTCTCTAAATAATCAAGTGTTTTTCCATTTCCTAAAAAGAAGCAATTTTGGGGAAAGGTCTGTGCCCAATGGCAAGCTAGTAAGGCTTCAACAGATTATTTTTTGTGTTGCTCAGCACATCTCCTTATGATCCTCTGAGCTTCATGCACCACCTTTACAGCAGTTCATCACACAGAGAACAGATTACAAATAAATAGAGCTTGAGAATCTGAAGAATTGAGTCAGTGAAAGAGGAAAGTCGAAGATATTGGTGATGCACGGATTGTGAAAATCAGGGTGATGTAGATGTTCGAAATCATTATTTAAACCAATACCAATGTTTTTCTAATTACCTCTTTTGCCATAATTCTCCCACAAATTCAGTATTTGCTCTCTTCTTTCCTTCATCCCAGACAGTTTCTTTGCGAACTCCTCTGTATGTGTAACATTGTAATAAGCTCCCATGCTATCTGGTGTCACGTGGTCCAACGGCAAGCTTTAAAAGGCTTTACACTTACACATAAGGCATGTCAGACACTGATAAATACGTTCATCAATATAGTCATTAAAATCCACTACTATTGTTCTAATGTCATTGTTTTGTAGGTAATTTAACCTGCCGGCTTTTTTCCCATAACGCACAGCGCGACTCAAACTCATACACTGCAAAAAGTCAGATCTAGGCAAGTCTGTTTGTCTAATTTCAAGTCAGAAATATCTAAAACATTTATTCTAATCCACATTCACTGAACAAGTCAAGATAAATATCTTACTTTAAGGAACACAAGGCAAATATAAGGCATTGATTTGCTTGTAATGATGTGAAAATATCTGCTATTTGTCTCATCTCGTTGGCAGATTATTTTACTTATTACAAGTAACTAAGGCTTTGTTTTCAGTTTTTATATCTTCAAATAAGATCTTAATCCAGACATATCAGGGAATAGCGACTTAGAATCAGTCTAGTGATGTATTTTTGACTTGAAATTGGACAAATACTTTCACTTAAATCTGAGTTTTTGCAGTAGGAACTCCGGCTGTGACTTAATGATATTAGGCTCTCCTGGCTAAACTCGTCCCTCTTTAAAATACTGCCCTGTGAACGTGAATCGATCCAATGGAAAAATGCAAATTTGTAGCATTTTTTTCAACTATTTCAACATTGGAACAAAGCAACCGAGCTGTAGGTGTGAAAATGATCACAATGTGTCACAATAACAACAGTGCTTTCTTAACCCATCCTTGAGTTACTGAGTGAAGCATCATCCACCAGGCTGCAGCTCCCGTTTCTCCTCTCTTTGCCCTCGCATAAAGAAGTTGGGATTAAAAGAGAAAAACATTGACTGATGCCTTCACGACTGCCTCTCAATTTCACATTCAAATCAATATTTCAAAAGCTCTTATCATCAAATACTTTCCAGGCAAAGTGCTCCTCACTGAGGATCTTTAATGTCGAGGAGAGGTAAATAGGATTTGGAATTCACAAACCCCGGCTTTCATGCTCTCATTATACCGTGAAGAAAGAGAAACTCTGGTGTTGTGATGGAGACGTGAGAACATCTGCGGTAAAAACAGTCCTTCACAGGCAGAACAAGTATATTTATGACTTTTTTTCTCCGTCCTTGCTTACACATGTAAGCAGGAGTCAGTATGCCAAGTGGAAATGGTACAGTAATTACATGTCTTCTCTTGAGAATAGTCCATGTATCACACAGGCTAATTTGAATGAGGAGTCTAAATCATGCAAGTGTAATTAAGCCTTGTGTAGCCTCATGCATAATGCAGCCTGTAGGTATAAGGACTAAATACCTGGTAAACAAAGAGGGGGTGTAGAGGATGATTTGTTTGTCACACCAGAAGAAATGCAGCAAAGAAAAGCAGCCGCCTCCAAAATTCACCGCCTGCGAGGGTTTCCTCCCAGAGCACAGCCACACGTTGATGCTGAACCTTGACCTTTGCTTCAAGAGGAGTTTGAGAGACAAAACAAGGAGCTCTCTGCTGGTGTCGGTCTGAGTGGCAGCTGCAGGTTGAGGGGGGAGGGACGAGGCTGTCCCACGCATGGCCACACAGAAGTGACCGCCCAAGCCCCAAAGCTTCAGGTTTGAGTGAAGGGGAGCGTACGTGCCACTTTTGGGTTTCATACCTGCTTTGTTTACTTGACTTTTGAGGTAGCAGAGCAGCAAAAAAAACACTCTGATTGCTCTTATTGTTTTTGGCCTTCCAGATTGTTACACCATCTTTAAAGCAGAAATTCCTGTTGACAAAAAGGTGCTTGATTTGTCCAGTAAATGTGAAGATTACTGCCATTGGCTACTTCATATGATATACCTTGCTAGTACCAGGCTGGACCCCCTTTGCCCTCCAAAACTGCCTTATTTCTTCATGGCTTGGATTCAACAACGTGCTGGAAACAGTCCTCAGAAATCTCAGATCCATACTGACATAACAATAGCTGCATTGTCATCTGCACATCCATAATGTGATTCTTCTGACCTACCACATCCCAAAGACCCAAGAAATGGGCCCCCTCCATGATGAGATTGATACATATGAACGAACATCCTTCATCCATAAGCTCCCCTCTGTCCTCTTGCTCTTGGGCTGGCCAACATTTCTTTGTTTTTATGTCTTGCCTCACTCCCGAGTTCATTACAAGCAGATAGACACCATTCATTTGTCTGGCGTGCAGTAACAAGAAAGAGACAGCCAAAGCTCGCCCACTGCTAGTTAGCTTAGCTCAAACACTGGGAGTCAACGGGTATAGCTAGCCTGCCTCTGCCTACAGTCATCAGATAAACTCTTCTGCAACTCTAAATGGTCCCGTGTGCTTGTCGTGAGTCATATTTTACCAGGTTATTTCACGCTGTCTTCTACTATCATCATATTATCTTCTACTCGTAAACAGATGATTTGTTATGTTGACCTACTTCCGCGGTGGTTTGCGCTACAGATGTGATGTTTGGGAAGAAGTCGAATCTTTTGAGCAGCTGTTTTAGTGAACAATAAGAATGGATTCGCACATTTAAGACAAATTTAAGGTATAATTGGAAAACCTGATTAGTCACCTTTACAACAAGGTACAGCTTGTGTGGGTAGTGCCCAAACAATTGTTCCAAAATCCTCTTTCCTTGGAAGAAAGCCTTCGGTTCCTCAGTGAAGCAAGGGTGAGGAACTGGTCTTCTTGGGGTGTTGTCTTCCCAGGATGCCCACTTTGCGGTCTGTCTTTGACTTCACCAGTCTCACAGAGCTTAGTCCTTAGTTTGGAAATTTGCTCCAGGGCTGACACCAAATAATGCTGCCACTCTGGAACACCAGCTTCCAGTTGCAAGAGATTTTGGCACATTTTTGGGGAGCCACCCTCATGTTTAGCTGAGTTGCCCATTCCATGAATTCATGATCTTTACAAGTTGTACCTTGTAGTAAAGGGGACCTATCATGCTTTCCAATGATATAAAATTAAATACCAATTGATTTCATTTAACCCTTTGACTTCCACAATACATTTGTAAAAAATTACTTGTTGGTAAATTTGTGTTCCTGCCTCTTCATCTGGCAACATTTTAGGTTTTATTTTTCAGATCAGCCAGTCAGGAAGCAATTATGCAGGTCAACTGACTTATCTGTTCAGGATTATTCTTGAAAAATGTAGTTATTTTTTTTTCATATGAAGACATCACAGAGAGCAGAATTTGTTAAAATAACCTCCAACCTTGCTCTTACTCTGTGAATCACTTCTATTTTTTCCACAGTTTTTAGACGATGATATTTATGTATAGCAGAGGTGAGTGAGGATAAAAAGCCAAAGATAGGTTTATCAAGTTTTAAATACAGCAATAGGGCGGCAAAAAAAGTCAACCATACGGTCGCAATGCCAGTCTAAGGGTTAAGAGGAGAAAAAGTTGCCTGAAATAACGTTTCCAATTTTTTTTTGAGGCATAGACTAACTCTCCTCTGAGCTTTATACAGACCTATTTATCAGATCACTTTTCCCACAACAAGGACCAACAGAGAAGTGATCGAGCATCAGGGTTTGCCTTTCTCTCCTCCTCTCTCTCTGTCTGTCTGCCTCCTGATCTGCCCTGATTTACTCCTCACCTCATCACCCCCCTCTCCCCCACCCTCCCTCCTCCACCAGAGGAACAGATGGGGTTTAACTCAAGAGGTGGGGGGTAGGGTGTCACACTTTGAGATACATGCCAGTGTGTCTGTGTGTCCAGGTTTCACTTTCAGATGGGATTTTGGCTTATTGACATTTCTTTGTATCTTCTTCCCTTTATTTGTTGCAGGACTTCAGATTAAATTAGTGTGTATGACGAAAACTCCAAAAAAAATAATTTAAAAACCATTATTTCTCACATTATTGCAATAAAGATGAAGAATCCTCGACTTTGCCATCATGGAACATTTTATTTGCACCTTTACATGTTAATTTTCCAACAATTCTGTGTACGTTTTAGGCAATAAGTTGGTTTTCCTTCTATTTTATGAGGCCCTTGTGCAGTTTTTTTGCTCAAACCCCTAGAACAGAAAGTTTTGTAGCAGTTACCTGGATGAAAACTTGTTGTCATACCTCATAAACACCTCAGCCAAAACTCCAAAATAATACCCCCCAATCATGTGGAGTAGGCTGGTATGTTGTCCTCACTTGGTCTTGTGAGGCCTTCACATGCTTTCCACCCTTAATAAGGCCCCCCGGCCCACACAGAACAGGCTGCACTCATGGCGGACGCAGTGAATGACGGCAGCTCTCACCCACAGAGGCTATTATTGGGGAGCGTTAAAGGAGATCTGATGTTTGCAAAGAAATCGGTGAGGACAGACAATAGCAGGGTTTGCATCCCGATAAAAGACAAAAATCTGACAAAATCTTTAAATGCAGTCAAACTGTAGTCTTGAAATTTCTCTTGTTACTCAAGCACACATGTATGAGTGTCCTGGGGTGCAACACAAAGCTCGATCCAGGATAATCCTGGTCTGTGGAGCCTTGGGTCAGGGTTTTTGTCACAAGGGTGGATGTCTTTTAATCTGACTAGATCACCATGCTAACTGATCTGCTATTGTTTGTATTGGGTCATGTTTAGAGTTATGGATTAAAATTGGCTAAAGTTTTATAAGTAAAAATGTAGTTTCGCTAGTAAAGGTTTTTGCTAGACCTTACTAGTCAAGAAAAATCATCTACTAGTAGACAATTTTGTGTTATGCCCCAGTCACACGTTCTCTTTTCTCATGGCGATTGTGCATTACTGTACACAATTGGCAAGGCTGGTTTGATTGGAATGATACGGGACGAAATGACTGTCTCCCTCGGACACACCCCGTACATACACCATCAGTAACGCTTCTACAGCACTTTTACAGCGCTTCGGGGGCATTTGTCCCCCTTCAATTAGGTCAATACAACGATACGACGAGGATTCCATGAATTTCCATCCCGCTGACACAACGTCAGCCCCGTTTGAGCCCAGTTTGCGTCACATAAGCCCCAATTGAGCCCTGTCTCGTGCGTTTTTGTCTCGTTCACTTCCCGTATGAGATACACAAGAACAACGCTGTGAAATTACCTTGAACGGGACACAGTCGGGGCACAATCGGATACGTCCTTGTCAATCGTCCTCAGAAAGCTTTCTGGATTGAGCCACGATCAGCCCGATTGAGCCCCGTATATGCCACGCTAATGCCATTCGCCTTAGGGCTGCATTAGGCTTCCACCCCGCTTAACTGAGAGCGGCGATTCTCCACGACAGATTTGAACAGTTCAAAAGAACCCCGGGACCCTTCCCCGTTCCCCGGGGTTCGTCCACAACTATACAGTGCTGATGCAGATCAAGTAGCACATGCACCACAACCAAAGCACGTTTCATCAGGATTATGACAATCGTGTACAGTTGCCATGAGAAACAGGAATGTGTGATTGGGGCTTTACTAGTACTACTAGTAAAGCTTTGAGTTTTTACTAGGACATTTTTTAAGTCTACTAGTACTACAAGTAAACTCAAAATATCTCACAAGTCGTACTAGTAGATTATTAGTGGTCTACTAGTAGTACTAGTAGACCTAATGAAAGTGAAGTAGGAGGGATTATAACCATATCCAGAGCCCTGATTGGTTGCAATATTTTTGAAAGCCAATGGGAAGCCTGAATTTGCTTTTTCCCGCCCCCTTATTAGCATATAAGGCTAACTGGTGGTACTATTGAACATTTTTAAGTCTACTAATAGTACTAGTGACCATTTTTTGGTATATTAGTTGTACTAGTGACAATTTTTGCTTCTCTAGTAAAGTCTATTCATGCGCTACTTGACCAAATTTGTGTAATAGTAGAACTTAACTACGGTTGATATCGCCAATGTCAATTTTATGCCCAAACGGCTTTCCATATTGTCATTCCAGTCATTTTTTTATCTGGTGATTCACTCCACAAGCCAAGATCCTCTTACCATAGAAAGTGAATGGGAAGAGGAAAACTAGGAAGAAAAACTGAACACCATTGAGTAAATGTTCTTTGGTCATATTTATTACAGACTGTTGGTATAACTAAACCAAACTTGTGGCTTCTGCCTTTTTGTCCTGTAAAATACTGATAAGTCATTTTCTGACCAGGGACAATCATTTCAGGTTGAAGTTTTGCGATATCTGCCTGATTGCAGACTTTGATCTGGCTAATCCAGCAACTATGCAAAGTCAAAGAAAATCAGTTTGAGGAATATGTTCAGGTTATGGATGTACAATATAATCGGTATGATATTGATATCGGCAATATTTGCCTTAAAAGTTGATTATCAGTTCAATATTGAAATCATGCAGCTGATATATCGACCATATATGTCCCTTTTACAGATGTCCAACATGTTTAATTGTAAACATGCATGTAGTTTAAATACTGTATAATAGTTGTCATTATTTTATGTAATTTCAACATACTCCTATTTTAAAATTACTATCTCACAACTTCATTTTATTTCTATTTTGATTTAAGTGCTCGTTTTTCTGTGATTATGTTTATTACATTATAAAAATAAATTGTCCCCCAATGAGGCATTAATAAAGCTTTTATCTTATCTTATATAGGCTGTAATATTTGCAAAAACCCCAAATGTACCATCATGCTTCACTTAAAATTTAAAAATCAGGAGTTTCATTTTTCAAGAGTTAAATGTTTAACTTATTTTATGTCTATTTCTCACACAAATAGACTTGTACACTAAAAGCTACAAGTAAATAAGTCTTCTTGGCAAAAAAAATATCAGTATTGGCATTTGGAAATATCGGCATATCGGGTGTTGGCAAAAATCCTGTATTGTGCATCCCTAGCTTAAAGGCAACTTTTAAAGTAAAATATTATATTTGTGATGCTGCAGAACAAAGATGTACAATTATAGTTACCCTTAAGATACTAATTCATAGTTAATTCAGATGATCATAACAGTAAAATCAATCAATCAAGAAAAAGATAAGAAAAATCTGGGCCACAATTTCCATAAAGAGCAATTCGTGGGCAGACTTTGTGGACATGGAGAATAAGAGTCTTTACCTTGTATCCTGCGTGTGATGGAGAATTTCTATACACAAGACAAAGAAAACTGTGGCATCTATACTTCTGCCTATCCCCTTCCCACTAAAACAGCCCTCCCACCACACAAAAGACAATATAATGTCCCATCATTGTTTCGTCAGTTTTGCCCATTGGCTTGGAGTGGCAAGCCCCGTCTATAGCAGAGACTATAGAATGAGTCCAGAATTGTTGACAACATGGCATACTTCATAGTGGACTGGTCAATCTAAGTGAGGATACAGGTGGATCAGGGGCATTCAGGTAATGAAAACTGGAAGGTTTTCAGAAGATTGGTGGTTTTGAACATACCCTAGAAGTAATCAAACTGAGTTGAGGAAAGTATGATTTTTAAGCTGAAAACTTTAGTTAAAGAAAGTCTGTAAGTGCTTCAATCTGCTTGATATCTCTAACTTTACATTTTTAGGCTTTGTTGAGCCTCCTCCCTCCAAAATACCTGACTATGTTGAGCTCACTTCGTCATACACTCACTCCTGTCTTCATGAAAGATGCATCTCCTGGCAGCACAAACAGCAGGGTGGTTGTTTTTTCAGCTCCTGTGTGAAAATAAACCTGCGAGTTGTTCTTCTGAAAAGAGCTGCCATTTTTCATGAGTGTCAGCTGAAGCCTGTGTTTTTATCCGTCAGTGTCAGCGAGATTATATGACGTTACAACCTCTGGCTGATGTCGGAAACATCTTTTTTTAAGCGGCGCATCGGTAAAATAAATATTGCATGCTTTTCACACTGAAGGATATGGCATGTATTGTAACCTATGCTGCAGGAAGTGCTGCGTGTCAAGCCATGAAGGAGAAATATGTCTTCAGAGGGGGATCGCTTGCTCTCCCGCTCACATTTTGGATACTTCTCCTTGCTTTGGCTCTCTCCCATGTAGGTCACACCTTATTATGACGAATTTAAGAAGTTCTCGCCATGACTCTGTTTGGAAAATGAGAAGGAGGTCCCCAGTGTACCCATGTGTCACGGATTTAAACACCATCATCGTTTCACCTCCTTTCTCCTGGAGGTTTTTTTTTTTCTCCATGTTTGATCTAAATGAGAATTGGGAGAAAGTGGAACAGCCCGTGAAGGAGCGGTGAGAAATCGAGACTGACGTTGCCACCTCCTAGCCCTGAAATTGCGCGGAGTAGTCGTGCCAGTCTCTTTGTTTGGAGATTAATGTTGCGTCAGTCACATTCTTTGTACGAGGGACACCAGCCAAACCGCATGGTGAAATCTAGCGACTCTAAAAAACACCCATTCTCTCGCGGAGGAAAATGGGAGAGCGTCATTTTGGAGGGAATCATAAATTTATCTGACATGCATGGACTCCCGCTGTTATGAGCCATTGATATTCTGCCAGTCAAAGCTTGCCATTTGTGGCATCATCAGCTCCTCTGTTTTAACTTTGCATGTAGGTGGAAACGTTCCTGGTCGTGTTGAGCGGCTGCACGGCTCTGAATAAGGAGGCCCCCCCTCTTGCTCCTCTGTTTTTTTCCTCCTTTTTTTCTGCAGGCTTTGCTCAGGGGCATGACACATTTCTGAGGGGCTTTGGATCCCCTTGCCTGATAATTCCTTCAATTATTCAATGGTTGGCTGGCAGATGAAGTGAGGCCATGAATAAAGCAAATCTGTGGGCCTACGAGCTCTGACAATGCAAACACACCATTAGCGCTCGTTTCCTCCGCTCGTCCTTGAAGATACACCACGGTGCATGCTTACTGTGGTGAGGCAGAGGAACATATACGTGTTCAAACTGGAATTACATACTCGAGGTTTCCAGTATCCACAGCGGACAAGTGAAAGAATCCTGAGGGTCAAGATGGAGGCCCAGATAGATATTTTTGGTTGTGTGATTGGGTAGAAATTGGATTATTTGTTGGATGTATAGTAAAGACAGAAAATTGACTCAGAACTATTCAAGTGTGGGGATCTCAATGTATTCTTCCATACAGAAATAATAAAACATATTCAGTTTAGCCCATTAAAGCCTGTTATATTGTATTTGATAATTCTTTTATGATGCCTCTATCTAATCAATATGATCAACATATTACTAAAAAAAAACATCTGAATACAATAAGATAAATGATAAAAATGTCCTCAAGTGGATCATCAGTTGCCAAAAACACTTAATGCATCAAATGAGATACAAGAAATATATATGTTAAATTTTATGGAAATTTTGATTTTTTTTTAGATTTTAGTAGAAAGTGAAATAAACATTTCAGCTCCAAAAAAATAGAATATTCTGGCTATGATTTGTGTTTGCAGGCTTTAAAGGGTTAAAGGCAAATCCACATCAACGTAATGCAAATTGTCACAGGCATTTTTGTTAAACCAGTTGTACTTGTCAACTTGTACATTAAAAATGACCAAAAAAACAACACTTCATAAAGTAATAAAGAGTGATTTCAATCGAATAAAGAATGGAAATGAAGTAAATAACCTTTACTACACCTGATAAAGTAGTGTAACCTGTAAGATGGATGGTACATCATATTTCACTAGTCAAACCGGGGAAACAGCCCAAAGAAAGTGTTTGGGAATGGGCAGAACCTTTCAGAAGCATATCCAGCAAGGTGATTGGACAACTATTCCATCAGTTACATTCATAATGAGCCAATCAGATAAAGTAGTAGGCTGGTGCTACTGCCGCAGTGTAAAATACAAAACATGAGCCCCTTCATGGAACGAACTCTCGCCAAAACATGTCAAAAGTCAAGCAAAAATATCCTTACTATAGAGAAGTGCTTTCAGTGTTATTTGCTTTTCATTTAATGAAGAAATTTGGTCCAGAGCTGTGTGTTTAAACAAGCTTGAAAAAGACTTGGGTATCACTTTTACTGTCACTTTTCTGGTGCTGGCCAGTCTTCTAGCCCCAAAAAACATGTTCACCTTCTCGGTAAATCATCAACCATGGTGGGTGTTTCTGCAATCACTGTTGTCTCCCTGTCCTCAAAAAACAAGAAGCTAAATGTCCGAGAAAAGTCCAAAATAGAAACACATCCATCTGATGATCCATGACATCCTTTAGAGTCACATATGGACCATGATGACCAGGTGATGGCCCTTCTTTTGCTTGTCGATCCTGCCTGGTTTACACGTGTCATATCATATATTATATATTTGTATGTATAAGTTTAGCTGACATTATTCCAACTGTTTCCTTTACAATAGAGCAGGCTGAAGACAAACTCTTCTTTTTATAGATATGCATATATACATATATATACAAATGCATGCATCCAACACCCAACATGAATCCATATAGCCAATCATGGCGGCAAGAAAAACCCTCTGTTCAGCAGTAGGAAATCTTGAATGTGGATCCCAGTCTCATGATGAATATCCACACTATGCTGTGTTGGGTGTGTGGGTGAAGGAAGGGAGGTGGGCAGAGACAAGTGGACTAAAGTAAGAACTAAAACTATAGTGACAGATCCATGGGCCAATCATAGACCTGTCTTTGTCATATTTGTCTCTGCTGAATATAAATTTATTAAGGGTTAGCCCCTTTGTCTCCCTCGGGCTGATAAACGAGTCGAGGTGTTTAAGGACATGTCTTTGTGTTTAAATATTGTGCTGAAAGTTGGCACAAGTTTTCAAGAAAACGAATCTTCAGTGAAAACACCTGAAAACTTAAAAACTCAAGTATAGTAACAGAGTAAATGCATGGTAACTTCCCACCTGTGGGTGCTGAAAGCAGAGGTTACTGATCACATGAGTTTCCTTCAGAGCTCTCAGATAGAATACCTGAATATTCAGGCCCAAAAAACAAAAATGGGCGAGGGTCAGAGAGCCACACTGAATCTCAGCCAAGCTCCTGTAGGAGGGAGCTGCCTGTCAGTGATCTCTGTTTCACTTCCTGTGGAGGTCTTTGGAAAATCAGGAGTTATTCTGCACTCGTTGCTCATCTCCACTGAGGAGCTACGATGCTGAGCTGAAAAATAATGATAATTAGACACAAGAATCTTTGACAGTAGGCTGGAAATTAAAATAATTGTTAAAATATGGCATCAGAAAGACGTCCAGTCCTGTCATTCAGTGTCTTGGGACAGAACTGATACACTTGAGGCCAAAAAAAAAAAAAAAATTAAAATGTTAATTTGTTAGTAAAATAATTTCACTCTAAACATTTTTTTTTCTATTTTCAGGAACAAAACCAACTGTTAATCAGTGCACACAAGTTTATGACAAAAAGAACAAACAAGAAAATAAAATATTCTTTGTCTTCTAGACAAATTATTAAAAACATAAAAAGTACAAAAATATAAAAAGTTTGGAAAACATATAACAACAGACAATCAAAAATATAGAAAAATATTGTTCAAATACAATATATAAAATATAAAAATTCTCCAAATATATGTATAAATATTTCTGTCCCAAAAAATATATATAAAATATTTTTCCCAAAAATTTTTCCCAAAAATTAAAATATATATGAGAAAATATATACAAAAACATCTATCCACTTATTCATATAAATATGCCTAAAAACATTTTTAAAAATTATTTATGAGAAGAAAAATACAACAATTTGTTGTGATGCCTAAAACATATATGTCCAAAAAATATATTTAAAAAAACATGAAAAAATTGTACATATATTAAAACATTTAGGGCCAAAAATTATCTAAATGTTTATGGCAAAAGTTTTTTTTCCCATCATTAATTCAAAATACATATGAACCAACATTTTCTGAGAATATCTATGCCCTCATAGTTTATACTGTTTATAAAAAATGTCACAATTTATCAAAAGCATTCATGTCCCAAAAAATGTGTTTCCATATTTGTTTTAGAATACGTTACATGTTATATAAATTTATCTTTTAAACAAAATATAGCTTCAATCGTCACAGCTACAGATTCTCCATGTAAAAATATATCTGTACAAACCACAGAGCAGTAGATAAACAGTATGTTACAATATGTGTAATTGTGACTTTACTTTACCTATAAATGGGTTTTCACTCTTAGCTTCAGCTTTTCTCTGGTAGACTAGACTTACTCACTCATGTTTTATACCTCTGCTATGGGTAGAGTAATGACAAGGGAAGAGAAGGTGGGGAATGACACGGAGCCAGACGTCACCAGACTGAGAGGATGGTATCTTCTTCATGAGGGACACAGCCTTATCATGAGGCCAGAGTTCCCTGAAAACTTGTCTTTTCGGTCTAGAAATGTTCTCTTCATGACAACGTGCATCAGACTTCTGTTCTTTCCCAGAGGCTCTGTATCTTCACAGTCACCCCGTCTTCCTCTCACTGAGTGCAGTCAAGTGTAGGACAAAAGCAACAAGAAGGCGGGCGCTGCACTCCACCCTAATGAAGTTGTAGGTCTTGCTCCTCGCCGCGCTCTGTTGGAGAAACAAAGCTAATCATAGTGAGAGCGGCCCCCAGACTGATACAACAGAGGGACCAGGTGCTCCTTCTTCTCCCCCTCCCCTCTCTCTCCCTCTTTCCTCTTGTTTTCCTCCTGGAGCACCTGCCTTTAACCATCTGCACCTGCTGTCTGTAATAAGACGAGGTGCAGCTCTCACAGCGCTCTCTGGATGTACGACGTCTCGTTTTATTGCCATGGAGCCTCAAAGGGAAACGCGCTCGTGTCTTATCTCCTGTGTAAATCCTCCGGCACAGATAGAGGAAAAGCCTGACTCAACATCCACCCTTTTTGTGGCCCTAACAGGAAACAGAGAGGAGCTTCTCTGTCTTACATGTTCACATAAAACCAACTCTGTGCGCGCCGTCCCCTGTATTTAGGAAAACCCAGGCCCTCCTCTGCTCCCGTGGCGTCCTGATTGTTGGATGATTTTAATCTCCACAGCAACAGACTCCTGATGTATTTGGTTCACAGGAAGGTCAAGGACGAGCCAAACACCCCTCCCTGTTCTTGCAACAAAGCTTATGAGCAGGAAAAAAGACCTCTTGTAACTCTGAGCTGACACATCTGCTGCTAAGAAGAGAAGGTCAATGTGATTTTACACTACATGGATGATTTTATACATCCAATCACTGAAGGGTTAAAGAGCCAATATTTACCTCAACTAAGGTCCACATATTAATTTCACAATCAATAATGTTAATAAACTAGTTTTCACATGCTGAGTACCCCTGATCCAGGTGTATTCTCTCTCTGTCTGTGGTTGCTTTCACATATATAAAGTTTGATGGACTAGTTTGCGTTTTTTTAGGTGGAGCTGCTCCAGACCTACAGTGGCCTGACAAACCAGATGGACCGTATTTACTCGTCCATATCCATCAAACAGTCAATCAAACTTTATTTGTATAGCACTTTTCATACAAGATTTTGTAGCACAAAGTGCTTTACATGAGAAATAAAACAAAATAAAGTAACAATAAATGAAATAAAAAGTTGAAAATTGCGTACAATGAAAAAATAAGACCCCATCCTCCCTCCCAATCCACATATAACACATACACTCACTTAATCAACACACAAAGACATAAAAAGGAAATTCTGAAACAGAAAACAGAATTAAAGGACTGAGCAAACGCTGTCTTGAATTAAAAATGAAGAAACACAGGAGATTAAAAAATACTATAGGGAAAAGTAAGTAAATCAATAAATTAATTAATAAAATAAATTTTAAATAAATAATATGTTAAAATGAGATAGCCTAACATAGATGCGTAATAAAATCCACTAAAGTAGGATAATAATAAGAAAAGTAGCTAACGGAGAATAAAATTTCAAATAATAAATCTGAACTGAAATGTAGAAATTAAACAGATTGCAAGGATTAAAATAAATAAAAAGATAATAAGAACTAATAATAAATATAATTAGCTAAAAGCCAGCAACAGTCCATAGAAAGTGCATGAGATGATGGATGATATTGGATGATCATTCTGTCAATCACATTCATCACAGGCCAACTACATGATGTAATAGGCCAGTGCTACTAACCTGGTGCAATATACAAATCGTGACCCACTTTTTACAACAAAACATGTCAGAAGTTGTGCAAAAATATCCTTTTCCTACCAAGAATTAGATTCAGTGTAGTTATTTGTTTTTTATTTTATAAAGAAACGTGGTCCAGATCAGACAAACTGCTCCTGAAGCTGTTAGCATCAATACTTATCTCTGTACGAGCACTCGTCATTATTATTTTAGACATGTTTTTAACAAAGTTCTGAAAACATAAGGTGGAATCTACGGTAACGTCATGGTAAATTCATGTGCAATCTAAAGTTTGTCTTTCAGGAAGACATTTGGGGGCCGTGTACACACAGATTAATTCAGTTTTTAATCATACAGGCCAAAAAGAAATTTTTTGAAAAGGTGCCTGAAATTGCGCATCTTTGAAAACCGATCTCAGAGTGAGTAAATCTGAAAACACCAGCCTTGCATTTCCATGTGGACAACAAATACAGATAACTTCAGAAACAATGATGTCCTTGCCCAATCTCTTTCTTAAACTGAAACCTGCGTGAACCAGAAAAATGACGGCATTGTCTGCATACAGCTGAGACATTTTGACAAACATTTGATAAGTCATTAATATATAAGAAAAAAGAATTGGTCCAAGTATGGATCCTTGAGGTACTCCAACTTGGCAAGCGAGGTAGGGAGATTTGACACCAGGCAGTGAATTATATTGCTAAATGTTGTTTGATCCAAAGGATGGCTTCTTTAGAGAAGTTGAATTTAGTAAAGAGATAGTAATAATTGAATATTCAGAGTTTGTTTACAAGTCAGTTTACAAATATCTGGTTTATTCTGTAGTATAGTTTTATATAATCTATCAGCTAATGTATTTTAGTCAAACTAATTGTAATTATGTTGTCATACTCCAGAAGTAGTGACTGAGATTTATGTTGAAATGTGCCGAGGAGTGACAGGAGGTGGCAAAGGCCTTCATAGAAAAATCCCACTCGAGGCCAATCTTCAGGGATTTCTGTCAACTTTGCACAATGTCCTCTCTGGCTTGACGATGAACTGATTAATGTCACACATATGCCTCAGGAAAGCTTGACACTGACTTGAAGTAGATCTAATGTTGTTGTGGTTATTGAGGTAACATGCACCTTAAGAGATAAAAATCAAAATACACGCAGAAATATTTTGTGCTGGATCTTCAGGACGTGAATAAAACAGATCCTGAACAGGCAAACGCTGCATTTTATTCATGTTCTTCACCTTTTCTTTGGGTAGGAAACCAATCTACTTCTGGCAGACTTTGGTTTTGACCTTCAAAATGAGAATTCCTCTACTTTGACAAAAATCAAATATGTTAGACATGAATAAAACACCATCTTCTTTTAAATATTAGATCCAATTGAAGATGAAGCCATGTGCGACCCCTCGCTTCACTCCCTCTCCCTCTGCAGCCGTCTCTTTGATGTGCGAGGTGGAAAAAGTGCTGCACCTGTGGAAGAACAGAAGAGAGTGGTGCTAGAAAGGGGACGCTGCACTATAGGAGGGGGGCTGCAAGGTGGGAGTGTTTGAGGGCTCCGAATGCCCGCCAACTTCCTTGAGTATCCATCCACCTTACCCTCCTGCGGCGGCCAGTGCTGCCTTGCCAGACTCTGCTCCTCCAGATAAACAAAAGCTGGACAAATTTCTCTTTGTTAGACCTGTGTCGACGGCTGAATAATAATGAAGGCTGGTGCTGCCAGCGCGTGTGTCCAGCCAGTAATGATCTGGCTGTCTGAGAGGACAATGAGGAAAGAATGTATTCATAGAGACGGACCCCTCTGCGGCTCTGTACATTCTTCCTCCGTGGACCGTCTTGGCTTTGGCGTTAATGCGCCTTTGTAAACACGCTGGTCCAGTCACTCGGCGTTATTATCCTTGACTGTATTCAGAGCAGATCTGGGAGGGAGCCCAGGGCATCCTTCTTACCATTCTTATTGTTTTGGCCTTGACTTATCTCTCGACTGAGTCGGATATAACAACACAGAGCTTTTCAGTCTGCTTGTTTCAAAGACTGATTGTTAAGGCTACTGGAAGCATGAATCCACAATGGCCTTCAAACTTTTAGTAATTCAAGATCTTATGCATGTAACAAAAGGCTTCTAAAAGTAAAATCTAAATTTGATCTGCTTCAGCACAACATGAAGTAGTTTCCTTGAGCATTAATATTTGGTCTAGCTGAAGGACGCTTCAATAAGTTTGGTCCAGAGCAAATGAGCTGTGGTGTTGTGAAAGCTCACTAACTCTTACCAAAGAACCGAACTCTGATCCACCCCAAAACAGGGGGTCTTGGTTCACTTTGAAAGCAGGGTACACACATGAAAACGGCGAAAAACAGAGAGTTATCGTTACGTTTGCTCCTTCCGGTTACACAAGAACGATGCCCGGAGTGACTGAATCTGCAAACTTTTGAAACCAGGGTCAAGGGTGAAAAGTTTTGAAAATGTTTTGGTATCTGTCTCTGTGTAAACGGGAATCAGCATTTTCATTAAAAATGATCACACGCGGGGCATGCGCAGTACTCTTTCAGATGAAGGTTGCGCGTGCAGCTAGGGACAACAACAACCGCTTCTGCCGTCTACCAAGCAACATGTGTGCTGCTTACTGTGCTTGGTTTATTATCCAGACAAAAATATCCAGACCAAGAGGACGTATGGTTCACCCTACAAAAGCAGAAAAAGACCCTCTTAGACAGTGTTAATTTTGTTGTCTAATTATTTCCATCATAGTTTTCGTCAGCAACCTTTTTTCCCCCGATAAAAAGTAGACTATAACTAAAACTAGAAAAGCACTCAGAGAGCGCAGACCTCCGCCAACCAGCTTCGGTCCACTTTGGTGAAAATGGTCCTATCTGGCAATGTTAAAGAATCCTTTAAAAAATTCCTGGATCCAGACGGTGGTCCGGATCACCCCCAAAATTTAATCAGTTCTTCCATATCCCATTTCCGACAATTCCTGAAAATTTCATCCAAATCCATCCAGAACTTTTCAAGGAAACATAAAAAATGCCTTGCACTTCATATTTTAGCCAACTAAATTTACAGTGCGTTTCGTTGACTAAAATGTTGTGAAATTTCATTAACTTAGACTGGACTAAAATTTATACAACCTGGATGACTAAGTTTAGACTAAAACTGAAAAGTATTAAAAAGATTAAAACTAAAACTAAATTAAGAAGTGCTGTAAAAAATTAAGACACTATATTATAAGAGTGCGAGAAAAACACGACAAACGAAATCACAATCTTAAAGCAGGGATCAGTTCGTACGGAGCTCTTTCTCATAGTTACACAGCATCAGGCTATGCTCCTTTAAATTCCTCATCTTAGTAAAAAATACATCTCTCCTATTCTCCGAGGACGCTACCTAATTATGCATGGAAAATGTCTGAGGGCTGTGGGGGGAGGAGGTGAAGAAGGCTGCCTATGTGAAGGACTTTGAGTGCACGGCTGAAGGCGGCTGAAGTCTACTTTGATAGCTGGCAGCTGGATCTCCTCGCTCCAGATTAAAAATTACTCTCCGAATGCAAAGCGTCATTACGACTGAAAAAATTGGCCAGATCACAAGGTTGCTGTGATAATGAGGAGAGGACGACAAGGTGCAGCATCGCAGCGAGGCGCAGATTTACATGTGATGCATAGATACCTTTCAGGGCACGGGGGGGCCTCATGGCGACCCCTGCCAGAGGTCATGTCCAATTAAATAAACAAGATGAATATATGATTCTCTTTCTTCTGTAGAAATGAAGTGAGGCTAACCCGAGCCCAGTGTAAAACTGCAGAGACCGTCAGAGAGGATTCAGCTGTTTAAATTCTTGTTTTCCTCCGTTCATGTATGTACGATCTTCTTCGTCATATGTGTTTGTAATGAGACTGTGGACAGAGTGAGCGTGCAGCAGCCAGCAGGAAAAACATGTATTTAGGTGTTGACTTCAATCGATGTCGCCAGCAGAAATGGCAGGGCCCCTGAAAGGACCAGTAAATGGGCCCCCCTTAGATGTCATTTAATATCAGTGTGGAGGAGATGCTGGTGGCCTTGCACATGATTTGCGCTCCCCATGTGAAGGCTGTAGCCCTAAAGATGGCTGACCCTGTTTAAATGTGGCCTGTGGCTCGTTAACTCTCTTTCTCCCCAATTTTAAACTTTATCCACTGTCCTGTCACTCATGTAAAGGCATAAAAGGTCAAAAAATAAATTAGTTAATACAAAAATGGAGGACAGATGGATAAATAAATAAATATATACATCTGTAAATTTGTTAATAAATCTAATAGCAAAGGACAAAAAAGGTCAAAAATCAAATACATAAAGTGATGGATTAATAAATCGATGAATAAAATGTTCTTGAAGGTCTTCTTAAAGCATAAAAAGTCAATAAATAAAGCTAATACATGTCTAGATGGATAAAAAAGTAAATAAATAACACAATTGCAGGTCTTCTAAAGGCATTTAAAGAAAAAAATAACTAAGTAAATAAATAAAAAAAATCTATAAATAAATAAAAAACTGAAACTTAATTACAAGTCTTTTAAGGTATATAAAGTCAACAATAAATAAATAAATAAAAAATTGAGATGAATAAATAAATAACTACATAATTGCACATCTTCTGAAAGTATAAAAAGTCCAAAATAAATAAGAAAAAAATAAATGTATCAAAACATTGACAGAATAATACATCAATAACATAACTGAAAGTCTTCTGACAGTATAAAAAATAAAATAAAATAAGTTAATAAAGTAAACACGTAGATCAATAAATATTTTTTAAAAACTTTAATTGCTGATCTTCAAAAGACATAAATACATCTATTGATCAATAAATAAATGCATTAATATATAAAAGCATAAGTGCAGATATTCTAAAGGCATTTAAAGAAAAAAATAAGTAAATAAATACATATAAATCCATAAATAAATAAAAAAACACAATTACATGTCTTTTAAAGCACATAAATAAATAAGTAAATAAAATAATACGATATAAAAATAGAGATTAATAAATGAATAAATACAACATAATTGCATGTCTTCTAAAAGTATAAAAAATACTTAAAGAGATGATAGATTAATACATAAATAACACACAAGTGGTATCAAAATTAAAAACAATAAGTAAATAAAATAAACATATAGATCAATAAATAATTTAAAAAATTAACTTTTTTGCAGATCTTCAAAGGAAATACAATTATAAAAAAAATGAAAGAAATACATCTATAGATTAATAAATAGATACATCAATACATAAAAACATAAGAGCCGGTCTTCTAAAGACAAAGATTAAAAATAAGTCAATGAAATAAATACAAACAGTATATAGATAAATAAATAAATACATAAAACATAATTGCAGGTCTGGTCATGGTTGAACACACCAAACATTTTTATGCACATGTCTAATTAACCCTTCAGGGCCACTGGATCCGCCTGATTCATTGTGACTCCATGCAAAATAACTGAGCTCAGTCCATGGAGTCACGACCCAATCAGCATGTTGGCAACAGCAAAAACAAATGTGCCAAAGTCTTCTGTTATTGATGTCAGCCATTTCCAAACTGAAGACCAAGTTCTGCGAGACTGACAAAGTCAAAGAGGAACACAAAGTTTATTTTGGGTGCTACCTTCATGTTTAGCTGTGTTGATCATTCCACAAATGCACGATCCTTACAAATAATATTTCTAGACTTTTTATGAGGAGAGTATATGTTGAGTCACTTGTTTTATAATATCATATCCATCAGTATACAAAGAAAATGAAAGAAAACCTTCACCTTAACGCCCGTTTACACGACAACGTTGCCACCAGAAACAGAAAGGTTTTTCCTTTGCATTTTCAACAGCAATCCATGTTCACACAGAGACGCAAGAACGACTGAAAACGTTGTACAGTGCATGCCAGGCCAGCAGATGGCGATGTAGGTTTGTAGTGAAACAGCAGTGTTACAACACGCGTACGCTTTCCGGTAAAGACAAACTTTTCATAAACAACAATGGCGAGTGGACGCATGAAGACGCAGGAGTTTTATTGTCTGGATCACAAATCTGTCTGGATAACAAACCGAGCACAGTAAGCAGCACACACGTTACTCGGTAGACGGTCCTGTTTTCCTGTTCCCGTTTCCCGTTTACACAGATACGGATACGAAGATGTTTTCAAAACTTTTCACTCTGGACTCTGGTTTCAAAAGTTTGCAGATTCAGACACTCCGGGCACCGTTCTTGTGTAAACGGAAGACGAAAACGCAACAACGACTCTCCATTCTCTGTCGCATAAACAGGGCCTTAGCTTTACCCTGTTGTTTTTCTTTCCCCACTGTAGTTATTTTCATGGCTGAAATAGTTAAATCATTGCAAAATTTGCTTGAATTTAATATTTGTGCTCTTTTAGGTCGAAAACCAGTTTACCCGTTTGCTTATTTTGGCTTGCAACGTGGTTTTGACCCTTCCAATATGGCACCAACATGGACGTACTGCAGGTGGTGGCATGCACGGTGAATGTGGTGGGTTGTTTAATGTCTCTGGTGGGAAAGGAAGTGGAATAGATACAACAATTATAGATTTTGATAGACATACATAAAAGAGTGAAGTATGGTGAAGTCTTTGGAGTACATTAAAACATGTTTTTGTCAGAGCATGTGGTAAGACTTCTAACCACATGTGAGTAAATCTTGGACAGGTAGACATCAGAGCTGTGAGGTAATTAAATAAGGCCTGTTGAACTCAGCTGACCATGCTTTTGTTTATCAGAGTCTGTTTTTATAACCCCCGTCTACAGCCGACCTGCTGCTGCTGCTCCCTCAAACGACAGCCGCTCTGATTTAGTTTTTTATTGCTGAATCTTACTCCGGTAATGAAGTTGGGACTGTTATGTTTCTCTCATTACCTTTTCATTAAAGATATGCCTGGAAAATGGGGGTTGCCATGGCTACCGATGGCACCATGAAGTCTCGGAGCTGTATGCGGAGCTGCATTGTTTACTCTTTTGCCAAGAGTGCTGTCTTCAATGGGGAACCAAGACTTTCTTTTCCTGCGCCTTCATCTCTTTTTTTCCTCTCCTTTATGGATCAAACAATGACCTGCAAATAGAACATTCTTCACTGGTCCTGTTTGTTAATGCTGAGAGGCTTCATTAGCTCGCTCGTTGCCTCCCAAAATGATAGCTGATGTTAGTTGTTGGGGGAGAAAAAGGTAATTTACAGGCTGTGAGTGGTAATTTACACAGAAGAGATTAAAGGAAATGGTATGGAGCCATTTTGTCTAAATGACAGCAGGGTTTAATGTGTGCAGGAGCAATGCCAGTTTGCTGGAGTGTTACCTGTCAAAGGCTGAATTTAAGAATAAGAGTGTCGTTGATTTTAGCCTTTTCAGTTTGATTCTGGATTCATACAGAGATTCTGGAGAGGTAGCTTAATCTAAACCAGTTAAAGTCTAAAGAGCTTCAAAAATGTGGTTAACATCCATTGTCAGGAGAATTAGAGCTTTTACAGATATTATAATGAAAACATGAAATGGATAATCCATAATTATTATCATTATATATGTATACATATATCTTTTGACAATCACTTTTCTGTCTCAAGTAAATCTCTTTGAACTGCAATTGAATTTGTATGAAATGTGCTATATAACAAAATGTTATAACTTCTGCCATATTCCATGCACAACAATCTCTGAAGGTGTCATCAAAAATGTATTACTCAGTTACTGAGTTACCAGCAAAAAATGTTGAAAATTGCCTTATCTCATACTGTTAATTTGTCTTTTAAAATAATCCTGGATGCACATTCATTTTCGGATCTCCATCAAAATCTAAACCCTTTTCCCCTGTGCTATGACCAGCATTCCCTGGAAATGTCATCCAAATCCACGAAGAACTTATTAAGTTATTAGTAAAAACGTGGAAATGTGCCATATCTTACACTATAAACAAATCTTTGAAAGAAAAATGCTGGATCTGCAGTCCTGTTTGGATCTCATCCAAAAGTGCCATGACCATCAATCCATGAAAATGTCCCCAAGATCATTCAGAAATTATTGAGTTATTAGCTTTAATGTGATAAACTGCACTATCTCACAATGTTAACATATCTTTAAAAAAAATTCTATCAATCTTCTGATCTCCATCAAAATCAAACCACTTTTTCCTTGTGCCAGGACGAATATTCCCTGGAAATGTCATCCAAATCCACTACGAACTTATCGAGTTGTTAATAAAAATGCCCAAAAGTGCCATATCTCACAAATCCTTTAAACTAGAAAGCTCTCGGGGAGCGCAACCTCCGCCAAGTTAGCTCACATATTGCTGTTACATCTATAAGCAACAGTTTCATGATAAAGTTACCACCATAATATGATTCAAGACCCTGAAAACCCAAACCTTGCACTCAGAATCATGTTGATATCATTATTAGTTAGTTAGTTATTGAGCAAAGACCATTGTTCACTAATGGTGATGATCTGGATCATTACGAAAATCTGGAATTATTTTTAAGTTGGGCCGTTACCAACATCTCCTGAAAATTTCAGCAAAACCTGTCCAGTTTTTGCATAATCTTGCTAACAAACAAACAAACATGCTGGCAAAAACATTACCTCTAAGTGGGGGTAAAATTCCTGAGTACACAATTAATTAGCTTCCTTCTTCTGTCATGTATCATCAGTTATTCAGTTAACAGCAAAAATGTTGAAAACTATTCCTGGATCCACATCTGCATTCTGATCCTCATCCAAATCAAATCACTTCTATCTTGTGCTATGACCAACATTCTCTGAAAATGACATCAAACTTAGTTATTGAGTTACTAGCAAAAATGTGGAAAAGTTCAGTTTCTTACAATATAAACAAATCCCTATAAAAATTCCTGGATCTACATCCGTATCCAGATCTCCATAGAAATCAAATCACTTCCTTCTTGTGCCATGACCAACATTCCCTGAAAATGTCATCCACATCCATTTATTACTTCTTGAGTTACCCTGTTCACAAACTAACAAATTCCGGCAAAAACATGACCTCCTTGGCAGAGGTAATGATTGCTGTATTGTAAAGCATCTGGTGACCTGCCTGTTGGGCTGTACTAATACTCAGTATCTTAACAGAAGATTCAAAGACATCTCCTTCTGAATTCAGCTGTAGCATCAGTGTTGTTGGTTGTAAATAAAAAAAGAGGCTTTAGAAAGAGTCGCAACCTTTCCCCCTCATTCATCAGCGGCGTTTTCCGAACCATTAACCCTGTCATTGCTTCCTGTACTTTTCATGTCGGCTGCTGGCTGGGCTTCACCCTCAGCGCTGTGATTAGTTCGAGCAGGATGCCGCTCATCGATTTCGCTCTGCTGGGTGTAAGTTAACCCTCTGCCAGCTTTTAATTGCTTCTCTTGACTTTTAAAGCAGTGCACGGCTCCTGCTGAAAAAAAAAAAAGCAAGACGGAGAGAAAAGATAAGAAAAAGAGCAGCCTTGGAGTGAATTTGTCTGCAAAAATATGCCGCATTCTGCCTTTCAGCATACCTCAAATGCATCAAATTCTATCAAGAAACAAACTTGTTTTGCTTGCATCCAGGAATAAGGTGTTTAATTGAATGTGTTACCTGCTGGCAGCAATTACCGTCATGCCGAGAGGGATGGATGGAGACAGAAAACAGATGAAAGACGAGAGATGTTTAGTCTGTCTCTGCGTCTTTCGGGCTTATTGTGCTCCCTCGGAGTAACGCTGTTCGGGTGTGATTGACAGAGACATGATAGCTGCGGTAAACAAAAGGTGCTGCATGTACACGCACAGATGAGCACTGAATGTGTTTTTGACGAAAACAATAAATCATACCTCGCAGGTATGATGCCCCGAGCCTCATTTGAATTGCATTAGATCTCTCGTGATGCAACGTTTTTCTTTCCCCGTCATGAAGAGCGATTCAGATCTGAGTTATAAGGCTGTTAGAAGAAGCTGCAGCAGCACTGAGTGTTTGAAGATGTTCATCCTGAGTGCTTTATTGTTTCTAATGAGCTCCGGGTTCATATTTGTGCAGAGATTTTTAATTATACATCAACATTACATCATCAAAGTTATTATCTTAGCTGCGCAAAGTAAAGCTGAAGAGTCTGGATGTTGGTGCAAAGATGAACACTTGAGGGTAAAACACCTGCAAGCTTCCAGAAAAGTCCACACCTTTGTGGTAACAGGTGCCTGGAAATGCTGAACAAGAGACTTTTTATAGCACATTAGATAAACTTTTTGGAAATACTTGGAAAAAAACATTGCAAGTGTGATATTGTGGAAAATCCTGCTGCAGGAGGCCACCTCATAGGTACAACCTTTGAAAGGGATACGATAAAATTTTTTCTTATTGTGTCTTGCCTCACTCCCGAGTCCATGACAAGCAGATAGACACTGTTCTTTCGACTGTGCGAGCTGTAACAAGGAAGAGACGATCAGAACTCACCCACCGCTAATTAGCTTAGCTCAAACACTGGGAGTCAATGGGTAGCTTTAGCCTGCCTCTACCTACAGTCTTCAGCATCTCTAAACAGTCCTGTGTGCTTGTTGTGACTCGCTTTTTTACTGCTTTATGTTACATTATATATTTTTACACGAAGATTAGTACTTTATGTTATTTTTGAAGAACTGCATGCATTTTTGTCTTTTTGAAAAATTCTTCAGCAACTCCAAATGGTCCTGTGTGTTTGTTGTGACTGTTTTTTTTTTTTACGCGTTATGGTATGTTATCTCTTTTTAGACTAAGATAAGCACTTTATATAATTTACAAGCCATTTAGCTTCATATGTATGTCTTTCAAAAATTACATTAAGTGTGAATCCTAGTCTTAAAATTGATAACGTAACATAATGCACTGAAAAAAACAAGCCATAGCAAGCACACAGGACTGTTCAGAGCTGCTGAAGAGTTTATCTGATGACTGTAGGCAGATGCAGACTAACACTACCCATTGACTTCCAGTGTTTGAGCTAATCTAATTAGCGGTGGGCGAGCTCTGCCCGTCACTTCCTTGTTACTGCTCACACAGTTGAAAGAATGGTGTCTATCTGCTTGTCATGGACTCGGGAGTGAGGCAAGACACCCTTTAAACAGCAGTGGAACCAGATACTCTAAAGTCTCCTCTGACTTTCTCCTCCCTTTGGTTTGGTCACTCAACACTTTCATGTAGAGGAGCCCTGATGCTGACGCGAAGACGTGTTTATTTTCCTTCCTGTCTGTGATGTCATCTTCGCCACCGTTCACTCTCACTGATTGACTGTCGCGCCTGAAGTATGATATTAACTTGGACAAAGGGGTGAAAGATTTGCACCAGTTACGTGACAATCCAGTAGCTTTTTCCGAAATTGTGCTTTTTTTTCCTACATAAGGTGTTTAACCTGCGCTAATAACCAGTGAGTCATTTTGTGGGTAGCTTAGCCTGCTACCTTCCTTCTCATCAGTGTTAATTTTGACTGGACTTTTTAATTTAGTTTTAGTTATAGTCTTTTGCCTAAAATATCTTTTAGTCATAATTTAGTCATAATTTAGTCATCTAAATAGTTTTAATTTTAGTCTAGTTTTAGTTGATGAAATTTCACAACATTTTAGTCGACGAAATCTACTGTAGATTTAGTCGACTAAAATATAAAGGGTAAGGCATTTTTTATGTTTCCTTGAATTTCTGATGCCATGTTTTACACTTGGATAAATGAAACATCTAATAACCCTTTATTGAATGCTAGTAGAGTTTGAATGTATAAATGAACAGAAGCAAATGTAACGTTTGTGTGAAATGCAGTCACCTTTATTTGGGCTACCTGGCAGAGCATCTCAGTTATAATACCAGAACTGACAACAAACAGTGAACTTGCTCTACATGAATATATCAATTCATAAAGAGAGTAGCTCAGATTAGATCGCTCCCGCCACCGCGAAGTTAAGGCAGCTGTGATTGGATGTCCCTCTTAACTCATCCAACCTTTACACACAACCAAAGTAGCTGTGATTGGATATATTCCTAACTTGTCCCTACTTTCTACATGACCAAATTAGGTCTGATTGGATGTCGTCTCTGTCAAACATCTTGGTCTAGTTTTTATTTGTTGATGAAAATGTCAGTTAATTTAGTTTTAGTTGTTGTCCATGTGCACTTGTTTTTATTAGTTACTGTCTAGCTTTCGTCAGGGGAAAAACAGTTGTTGATGAAAACTATGACGAATATAATTAGTCAACAAAATTAACACTGCTTCCCTTAAAGCTATGGTCTACGATTTGGAAGCTTGGTACATCTTAATAACACCGTTTATAAGGCCGTTATGGTCCTATGGTCCGATCTACGCAATATAAAGACCAAAAAGAATGAAAAAAATCCATTCAGTATAACCGCTGCAAAGCAGCATAATAGTTGACCAATCCAAACCGCCGTTCCCCGCGGTTCAGATTGGTTTGGATTTAGCGGTTCGGAGTCCATCCAATCCCCTGTCTCCCCTGCTCCGCACCGTCCAGCCCATGGTCCCGCCTCCTCCCCACTACCTCCCTCATGTACCGGTGAGCAGCTAGCTGCACAGCTACTGAAGCGTCATGGAGCCGGAGAAGACCAGCACCGAAACCGGGAGGCCGCTTCTGTTACCCTCCACATCGAAGGGAAGGAAACGTAAAAGTTTCGAGGAAAAGGCTGAAGTAAGGAAGAAATATGAGCAATACAGGTCCCAACGGAGACTCAACATTGGAGAATCGTACGACTGGTGGAAAAAGCTGCAGAATGATTTGGGACTGAAAACTGACGCTGAGACAGCCGAATTTCTGTTGAACAGGTAATAACTTTGTTTACTACAGTGGGAGATGTCTGCTGAATAATTCTGGTTAGTCTGTGCCTATACTGGCTAATGACTGAACGTTGTTGGTCGGAACAGGTAGGCTCTGTCAATAGATTTTAGCATAAGTTAGCCACGCATCATTAGCATTGTAAACTGAGTTGGTGGAGCCACGCCGAGAAAGGTAAATCCTGATCGGCTAACAGTGGCGACGCCAGACCCGCTTCGCCGCCGGTCCAATTGAAATGGCTACCGCTGTGTGTTACAAGGGGGATGACTGTCATGTTTGTTACTTTCAGCTATGAGCAATCTCAAATTGTTGTTGCTGCTGATATTTTCTGCCGGCCGGCTTCGTGCTCTATCGGAGGGGGCGTGTTGTTCGGAGGCGACACGAGCTGGGGGGCGGGATCTTGGAACACAGAGGGGAGGGCTGAGTGAAGGGGGGGCAGGCTGTGGTTTTCAAATCTGTCTTAACAGCCAAACTGGTTTTCAGATCGTAGACCATAGCTTTAATGCAAAGCGCAGTCATAGCACCTCAGACCTGGGCTCATTTCGCTTCAAAATGCTGCCATGTGAACATGAAATGATCCAAAAGAAAGATGCAAAATTACAGCTTTTTTCTCACTGAATTGGAGCTGCAGGTGTGAAAACCACCTGAATTTAACACATTCAGAAATCCTATGAGCAGGTGTGTACTGGTGAAAAGAAGCTGCGAGAGGTAACGGAGGATCAAATTTGGAAAATCATTGAACAAATGTCTTTCATTTTTTTCCAGTAAGTCAATATTTGCCTGGAAACAACAGCTTCTCTCCAAAGACAACATTTGTAAATGAGGCTAATACACTTCATCATCACGCTGACAGCAGCCTAACACTTTAGCTCTGAGGCCCCTCATAAAGGCAGCCAAGCAAAAACTTCAATACGACTCTAAACGGCCTGTTTGGTTTTCTTCTCTTCGTCATTATTCCAACATTTTCTGAAGGTCTTTCATTTGCATCCCAATGCCGCGCCCCGGTTCAATTTCATTTACAATGCAGATACAGGGGCGATAAGTGTGACGGAGGTTCTTTTTACCCTCAAGAAAAAGAAAAGGAGAGAAATAAAACAAGCAGAAAAAATAATTTAACTTTTATACGTGCCTCGTGTGAATAGAGCTGATGAAACATTCATACTAAACAAAAAGCCATTCAGCATCAGCATGTTCATTATTAAAGAATGCATGTGCAGGCATAAAATAATCATCCCCAACGCCGCTCACAGATAAGGAAATTTCAAATGCACCCTCTGTTTGACTAATCTGCCCCTTGTTTCATGATTTGTTTATCTGCCTTTTTCGCTCTGTGCCGACATGTTTGCTTAGCAGTAATTTATGTACTCGCAGTCAACATCGGAACATGGAGACAAACAGCACATTTAGGGAGCCGCTCCGAGGGCCGCGTTACAAATGACAGTGATGTCAATGGAGACGGATTGGATTTGGACCGGGGACCCTGTGGGCCTTCGTCATGCTGCCGTTTTGGCCGGGGGCATTTTCTGTTAGGTTGCCTCTCAGTGCTTCTGCTTTTTTGGACAGAATATCTCAAGAACGCAGAGAGGGATTTGCATCATATTTTGCTTAAATCTTCACTAAGACTAAAGGATGGAGTGATAAGATTTTGGGGTTCAAAGGGCAAAAGGTCAAGGTCATGGCAATGCCTTCTGTTTATTACTTCTTGGTTCAATATCTTCATAAACTCCCAAGGATTTTCCATCAAACTCTGCTCAAATCTTCACTCAAACTCAAAGATTTAGATTTTCTGAGCCATAGGTCAAAGGTCAAGGTCATGGCAACTCCTTCTGTCATTACTCATGAGTAAAATAGCTTAATAAACTTCAATGACTTTTGGAGCCATAGGTCAAAGGTCAAGGTCATGGCATCTCCTTCTGTACATCACTTATGAGTACAATAGCTTAATCAAACTTCAATGATTTTTGGAGCCATAGGTCAAAGCTCAAGGTCATGGCATCTCCCTCTGTACATTACTTATGAGTACAATAGCTTAAATAAACTTAAATGATTTTTGGAGCCATAGGTCAAAGGTCAAGGTCATGGCAACTCCTTCTGTTCGTTACTTATGAGTACAATAGCTTAATAAAACTTCAATGATATTTGGAGCCATAGGTCAAAGGTCAAGGTCATGGCATCTCCCTCTGTACATTACTTATGAGTACAATAGCTTAATTAAACTAATTTTTGGAGCCATAGGTCAAAGGTCAAGGTCATTGCAACTCCTTCCGATCATTACTTTTAATTCGATAGTTTAGTAAAACTTCAGTGGAATTCCTTCAAATTTGGCACAAATCTTCACTCTAACTCAAAGACATGACATATAGATTTTTGAAGCCAAGATCATGGTTATTTGTGTTCAACATTTACTCATGAACATGATATATTAAGAATACCAGAAGGGATTATTAAAATACTGTCAGCTTAGGCTTCAGAAAAATTAATCAGTTTTTAAAGGCCTCAAGTCCAAAGTCATGTAGAGGGACTTGCTCCAAAGATGGTAAGATTTTCTACTCTAAAGTAAGGGTTATTTTATTTGATTTTAAAGATCAGTGGTTAAAAGTTAAGGCCATGAATAATTCTGATCATCCCCTTTTTGGAATGCTATTTCTCAAGGGAGTATAATTTTCTTTATACTTTGCACTAACAAGAAATACAATTTTGAAAGCCAAACATCAAGGTCATGGTCTCATGTTCATTGTTGTGCATTTGAATATTTTTTTTCAAGGGTAACCTGATACCCTTGGAGTTATTGTTCAAATGTAATGTAAAGCCCCAGTCTTGCAGTGCAGCTGACCGCAAATAATTTTAAGTTTGTACTCAGGCAGATTTATCTGGCAAAGCTCCACACGAAAAAACAGTTGAGCTTTGTCCGCAGGGGCATTTTCCAATCAGTATCTTTTAAAGCAGGAAGGGGCATGATGTCGGCAGGAAGCAACTGCTCATACAGAGATTAGCATAGGTGCTAACAGCTTAAGTAGCAGTTTTATCAGATCTGAACTGCAGTTCTTTATCAAATGAAAACAATATATGCGACAACAATATAAAAAGCATTTAAAGATAGAACGGATATTTTCACTTCACTTCTGACAAATTTGGGCGGAAGGTTGCATTACAAATTAGCTTATGTTTCATACTTTACACTGCAGTGGTAGTGCCCGCCTACTACAACATCTGATTGGCCCATAATGAAAGTGACTGACGAAGCAATTGTCCAGTTGACATATGCTGTTGAGTATCTATTGAACTGTTTATCTGGCATGTCAGGTAACGATGTTTGCTTAAGAACATAGTATCTCATGAACACTAAAACTTTTTCTCCAATCTTTGCACAAATGTTCTGAAAGACCCAAGCCTGCACAAGTTTTCCTAGAGTTATAACATCGAGATCACGAAGGCTCATGTCCATTCTTTGCTTCTAAACTTAGGGATGCTGAAATGATTTGCTTAAAACTTGGCAGGAATTGTTCCCCCTGACTCATGGGTTAACTGATAAATGGTGTTAAATATCATACAGTAAGTCAAATGTTTAATTCAATGGGTCTTGTGTTTGTCTCTGTCCTGCCAAAGTGATATCTCAAATACTCTTGGAGCCATTTTTGTCTAACTTTGAACAAATGTCCTCTCAGACTCGAGGATAAAGTGATTAGATTTTGGACTTCATATGTCAAGATCTTGTGCCTCATGTTCATCCATCGCTCATCACCCTCAAAACCGCACCAGCCATTATTCTTGACCAATCATGTTGCTTTCACAGTCCAACAGTTGTATAAGTCATCGAGGCACAAATCAGACATGCTGTACTTCTAGTTTTTCCAGGAAGGGGTACAAAAGTAGGTTGCAGTGCTGGAGGGGGGCTCATACTCACCCTCCTAGGGCGATGACAAAAATATGGGGCACCCTTTCTCCTTCTTCTCGCTCATCCCTCTTGTCTTTTCTCCCTCCTCTCATTATGTCTTCAATTATCGAGTCAGGAGAAAAACTCATTATTTTTGGGAGCCAATGCCCATGCTGGTGTTCTTTTTGACACAACACAAGAGGGGGGATGCACAAAGTCCATTTGCAGAGATTTGAATCTCTTAATAACATTAGCTAATTGTGAGAATAATCATGTTAAAATGATACATGGAGGGAAATGTGATTTCTGCGTTTTCACTTTTTATGCTCCAGGAAATAACTCCATGCAGTAATTACTGGTGGGTTATTTCACCGTTTGATGCCGTGTTTTTAATTGACAGCGAGGTGTTTGATGCAAACCATGACCGGGCTGAGCAGCACATGACCCACCGCGGGGACTGTATCTGATTTTATTATTGGCCCCAGTTCGACTGGCTTAGCCCTCGTATGTAGCATGAACACCTTTACCCTTGGGTGGGCTTGAGTTAATTACTTCAGCCTATAATGCCTCAGATACCACCTAATAAGCATGGAGTGTTACAAATTATGATGCTCAGATTAGCTGCTGCTTACTCCCGGAGTGAACAAGCGGATCATTTCTGTGTTTGGAAATGAATGAGCTTTTTAAACAACATGAAACATGGTGGCTGTTTTGGTAAAGGTGTTTTCTCATTTTCAGCCGGTCAAAATTCACAAGAAAACATTCAGGGATGGAAACATTTGCAGACTGACTGGATGAGACCAGCCTGTGAATCTGAGTTCAGTAGAACAGTAACACCAAATATCCACCTAGTTTGCCTGCAAAGCATCATAGATGTGCCACTCACCCCACAGCACATTACTCGTCTTGTCGACATCCACATAGTTGATATCCACATCTTGCACCTCTTGTCCGTTTCAAGTGCGTCCCAGTAACGCAGCTCCACACTTATTCACTGGAAATAAACAGTAGCCATATTTAAAACTGCCTACCATACTAGTACTGACTTTGCCAAATATAGCATGTAGTAAGCAAACATTTGTGAACTCTAAATAAACAAGAAAAACAATGGATCGGGGCCAAAATGGTGGACAGCCAATCTTAGCAATATTAGCATTAGCATAGATTTCTGTACATTTATAAAACAAAGGCAAAACAAACTCAGTAAATCAAAATTTTTCGAGTCATTCCTTGGATGTTACACATTTTTCATGTGAGTTCATTGGTGAAAATGATGAAAAACCAAATTAATCACTCCTTTGACTCCCTTTTATCCATTTATAGATGTTAATTTAGCGGTACTAGCCATTAGCTAAGCTACCCTTTACTTATTTCCATGACCAGAAATAGAAATCAGCTAATGGGCTGTCCACAAGCTTTTAATCATACAGATGTTTTGTCCACATGGACGCAGCGTTTTGGGTGCCCAAAAACACACATTTTAGAAAATGGATCCCCTTGTGGGTAAATCTGGAAACACCGGCCTTGCTTTACCATGTGTACAACGAATAGGGATAGCTTCAGAAAGATGACATCATAGTCCCATCTCCCACTTAATCCACATGCGCCAACCCTGACAACGACAGAAACAATGGCAGAATACGGTGTTGCGCTCGTGCTGCAGAAGCTACGGAGCTTTTCTGCTCACCTACGAGCACCGTGAGCAACAAGAGGACATGAAGAATAGCATATATCAGTGTTTGTTTACATGTCTCATGATGTTTGGCATACACCACGTCTTCTTCTCTGGATTTGGTGTATGTCTGCAGCAGTGCACAGCGCCGCTTATAGACCTGGCGTATATACAACAGCTTTTCAGTGTTTTCGTGTGGTTGGACACGTGTTGAAATGATTCTGTCTTTACAGAGAATGTTTTAAAAAAGAAAACATTTTCATCTCCATGTGGGCAGGGCCTAAGTCATTGGGTTGGAGAGGGAAATCACATAGCTATATTTTCATGATTTAAAGACGCAAGATTATTTCTGTGTGTTTAATAAAGTTTTAGCAATGTTGAAAAAGTCGCTATGATCCAAACTTTTGCCCAGTAGGTGGCAGTAATGAGCTTTATATGATATTCATCACCTGTTGTGTAAAAAATATAAAATGTTCTTTGTTTATACAGCCCTTTACAACAACCCTTTCAGTGAACCAAAGTGCCTTACAATAGATAGTAAATAAAAAGGAATAAATAAAAGCAATAAAATAGAATAAAATACAATACAATAAAATAGGGTGAAAGTAAAGGTACCACCACGCTACTGGGCATTAAAAGTCATCCTAAGTAAATAGGTTTTCAGTCTAGACTTGAAGAGGCTCAGGTCAGAAATGAGACGAATTTCAGCGGGGAGCAGCAACCGAAAAGACTTCGTCACCCCAGTGTTTTACTATTTTGACCTGGGCACTTCCAGCAAAAGTTGGTTGGATGACTTCAGAGCTCTACCAGCCGCCACAAACAGCTAAAAGCGATGAATGTTTAAAAGATAAATACAGTGGGGCGAGGCCATTAAGAGCCTTAAAAACAAACATTCATGAAACAAAAAGAAGAATCAGCCATCTGGGTGTAGCAAACAACAAATTAACAGCTGTTTATTAGTCATACTACTTCAAAATACAGAATGCAGTATGCAGAGTACATACCGTAATTTTTCGTATATAACACACATTTTTTGGCTCTTAAATAAGGTCTAATTTTTGGATGCGTATTATACATAGGCATGATTACAACACATCTGATACAAAAAGCCGAAATATTCTCTTTCTCTGCAAAACATTACAGCCAAACTTTTGTAATTCTTATAAAACTGACTGTTAAACTGTTCTAATCCAATATTTGGGGTCTTAATGAGTTTACTTTTGTGTAATGATCGTGTAATTCTCAAGTGTTACGGTACCACTCACATGCAAACACAGGGTGCTGCCATCTTGTGAGCAAGGGGACCAAAATAGCTGCACAATGATTGGTCAAAGACATCGGAAAGTCGATAACTGCTCTCTGATTGGTCGGTACACTACAACTGTGTAGCTCTGGCAGAAACTGAGCAAGTGCACATGTGTGAAGTAAAAGGTGTTTCCGCATCCGGTTGAGAGAGAAAATTGTGTACGGTACATGTTGTCAAAATACTGAAATTATTTTTGAGTTGTCTGAGAGAGTAAGGTTTGGGTAAAATGTGGGTGCGTGTTATATATAAATACAGCGTTTTTCCTGGAAATAGAATGAAAAAATTGTGTGCGTGTTATAAACAAGGGCGTATTGTATCCAAGACATTACAGTAGGTATGTATTTCTTACTCCTAATGCAACAAAAGGCCTGATGTCAGGAACAAAGACTGCAGCCATAGCCCCAACTAGTGGCGGGAGGCTAGACTACACAACATTTGACAGACTTTGGCCCGCCTGACAAGGGGCAGTATGAAAGAAAACCAAACCAAGTTAAAAATAAAACAATGCGGAGTGTTACGCCTGAACCGAACAAAGTCTGCAGAATTTTAGACGTGAATTTGCCTTCGTCAAGAGAACCGGCGCGATACAAACTTCCATGTTGGCCTGCAAATGTGCTTCACCCCTGCTTTGTTCTCTTTAGTGTGTTGTAATGTACTCACTTGTGTTTCCTAACATAGCTCTCATTTAGGGTAGAGTGGGCCACATGACAACAGCAGCTTGGATAAATAAACGCCTTGTGCTCTTAAAGAGTGTTTCTAAGTGCTTTAGCTCAAGCCCTCTGTCACTTAACAAGGTTAAGATCACGTTGTCTTGCATCTACATCCACAAAATTACACAGTTTACCAACGTCGAGGGAGGAGGGCCATTTCACGGTGATTAGGTGTTACTCGGGTGGTGGGTTTGTGACTACACGTGTGGGTTGTGCGGAGGGGAAAAACTTGAGACAATGCTCCACTTCATGAGCACACAGTGTACAGGAGCCCTCCCACACAGCCTTTGTTAAGCCTTTCCCCCTTCACTCGAGCTGGCACTTGAGCCTTCCCTGAGCCCATTGACTCCCACTGGATGCTCACTGCTGTTTCCTGGGTTTAAAAATATGGGTGCCTCTTTAATACTGTAACACCCGTATCCTCTCCTTTCACACATGCCCCCCTCTCCTTCAAACTGCAGCCAATACGTTTTAATCCCATTTGGTAGGCAACTTAAATTCATCCAATTTCACAGATTAGGAGTTGTGGTCTCTCTGAGAAATTTAGCTATACTCCTCGTGTTTCTTATGCTTTCCTATTCCATGCACTGACACACATAAGACGGGAAAAGTGTAATGAATTCCATGCATTATTCATCTGTATACTTTTTATCTAACCTTTTGCCTCTTGAATCTGCGCACTAATTTCCAGAAAGCCTTTTCATTTGAATGTATGTTTTCTATTAGCTTGTTTAGCTCCTCGTTACAGTTTCTATAACAACCATACATCACGATGAAGCCGGAGAGTCCACATAATTAAGGCACACACATAGGACTAATGGGATGCAGGACTTATATGTGACATTTACTTTTAATTACAGAGTTAGGAGATTTCAAAAGGTTGCAGCTTTAATGACACGTTAATAAGTATGTAAAGGAGATTGACAGGATTACCTGTCATACTTACATTAAAGTGTAGGGGAGAGTGGGGTAATACTAGCCAGTGGTTAACTCTGACAAGACAACAATGCTTATTTTCTGTCATTTGGCCACACATTTTTTCACTTCTAGCTGGTAACAAAGGGCAGAAATATCTATATTTCAAGTGCACTCACCAGCCAACTTATTAGGTAGACCTATTAAGTAGCTCACTAATAAGAATAACTAATCAGCCAATCGCATAGCAGCAACTAAATGTATTCAGGCATGCAGGCGTGCTCAAGACAACACCCTAAAGTTCAAACCGAGCATCAGAACGGAGAAGTACTTTCCACATAAGTTGGTCTGAGTATTTCAAAACTGATGATCTACTGAGAGAATGGTCCAAAAAGGAGAAATTATCCAGTGAGCAGCAGTCCTTCAGGCAAAAATGCCCTCTTATTGAACTTTATTTAACCAAAAAATCCTCATTGAGATTAAAAATCTCATTTACAAGAGTGTCCTGGCCAAGACAGGCAGCAGCACATTTACCAAATTACAGACATAAAACAATTACAGACACCGATACAGACTATCAACCAATCAAGAAAGAGTCACAGAGCAGAAGATTGTCAGTCAAAGCATCTACAGCCTGCTTCATCTTCCTCTAAAGCCTTTAAAGGTGCAGTGTGTAGAATTTGGCATTTGAGCGACATCTATTGTTCAGATTCTAGAATGAGCCCAACTTTAACCAAAACGTCACATCACTGAGCAACGGAAGCCTGTGAAGACCAAAAGGGATCTAAACACAGCATCATTTAATAAAGTGACAAGGTTTGTAACCATTATTTTAATAGATTGTAGGTCAGTTATTGTCCTCTCTCCTCTTCTCCGCCTGCATTCTAGGTAGATTTCAGAACCGGCGGACTAGATTTCGTTCTTTTTGTCCCTAAAATCCACCCGTGGACAACATGGTGGATCGTTTCGTCGGCCTACATGAACGGCCTACATGTTCAGCGAAACGCTGCCAAATTCTACACACTGCACCTTTAATCTGCACTTAAAAAGACTTAAAGAGACAAGCTCCCCAAGACACAGTTTTTCTTGTAGCAGATTCCAGTCTGCAGGAGCAGCAGATCTGAAACTTCTTTTACCCATCTCATGACGAACTTTGGGGACAAAGAGCAAAAGTAGATTTTGTGACTCAGTCACAGAACAGAAACTTAATAGAGTTTAATGGTGATCCAAGTCCAAATGTGGATCCAGGAATTCTTAAAGGATTGTTAACATTACAAAGAATGTTGGAAATGCCTTGGTGGAGGTTTGTGCTCTCGGTGCACGATCTCTTTATATTAATTTTGGACACCCCCGATTTATTGTGTAATTTTTATTTTAAGAGTGTTTTCTCCATTTTTTAAGCTTATTTGTGTCTGTTGACAGAATAACTTAGTTGTATTAAGTATAAGCAATCATAGGAAAAAACATGTTTCCCTTATTGATTTGCTTGGGAAATTGTTGGTGGAGCTGGTTTGGGATGGGACCACATGTGAAATCTTTTTCTGGGGCCCAAGATTTCTAGCAGCGCCCCTGCTTTAGTCAATACAATTTTTTAAAACTACTGTTTCACTATAGTAAAAAAAAAAAAATCATAATAATAGAAGATTAAACAGAATATTGAACTTTATTTGTTTGGATTTATGCTGTTTTTGGTAGCTTTGAAAAACAAATAAGATTACTTGAAAAAGCAGATTAATTATTTAATGATTTATTTCAAAAGGGTTAGTTATTCCTATTTAATCACCTGCATACCTGTATATATAATGCGGTGGTCAGTTTACTCTCGGAAAGCTAATTTACCCACTGAGTCAAATCAACTTCCCTCTTATTTGGGACCAGTAAGGCCACTGAACACATCCTCACTTTTGTCATATTTTCAAGGCCTAAATGTCAGTTTTTAGGCAACATTTGAGGTAAAAATAAATCTCTTTTTTTGGCCCTGAGAAGCTCAAACAAACAACTTGGCTCATCTTACTCCAACTTTCCAACTAGATAGTTTGTATAATGTGATTCTATACCCAAAAGGAGGTATTTTATGAGAAAAGATTTAACAGTTATGACTTCTTTGCTCCAAACTTTTCATTCCCACAATCCAAAGTTGGCAGCGTGAAATACAAAAGTTTGATTTAAAGCTTTGTTTTCTCCATACAAATTTTGAAAATGCAGTTATCCTTTCAAAAAGTCCAGCACAAATAGATGCACATGGATGGTGGGAGGATGAAAGAAATAATAGCGCACCAAAAAAAAACAACAAAAAGTCCAACCTCTGACAGCAGGAATCAGTCTGCCTCATGAAAACGAACAGCGATGGTTTTAATTTACTGACTGCATTAGTCGGCTCCTCTCCAGCCAAGCTTGCTGTTGTCTCGTTGGCAGCAGCAAAAGTTATTAATGGTGCAATAACAGGAGGCAAGCCTGGGCACAGAATATTCTATTCTCTCTCAGATTGTGTAATGATTTTCCATGAAAACAGGGGGTTATTTCTCATTGTGTGGCTTTTTCTTTTTTAATAATGGAGAGAAAAGGGGAGGAGGTGGTAAAAACATATGGCCTGAGGGTTAATTGACTTATAACCTTCTCAAACTGAAGGAACAAGTTTTAAGAGAGGCTGTACTTTAAGATGAGGATAATGTGACAGAGAGTCTCCAGGAAATAAAATGGCAGCTTTGGCAAATTTGTGAGATGTTACATAAAGCAAGGGTTATTTATAATGCATGACAAATGTAAAAGAAACCTTAAAGCTAAACTCAGGAACAGCCTCTCTGCAGTAATTCAAGGTCTTTTATTCAGTGCATAAAGAATCAAATTGTATTTAAAATCATTCTCTATCCAGTTTCAAAGCATATTTTTTCAGGAATACCGTATAAAGTGAGTTTTGAATTAAGCTTTGTTCATTTTTTTAAAGCTTTGGGTGAAAAATTCTGCAACTGTGACACATATTGTCACATTTGTTTGCATCCAGCATTAACTAAACTGGGGTGCTCGGTGGTGCAGCAGGTAGTGCTCGTGCCTCACAGCAAGTAGGTTGCTCATTAGTCTTATTGACTGTGATAAAGAGAAAGCCATATGACGATGGGAGGAGGAGTAACAGGAAGGCTGAGGACGGGAAGAAGCGGCAGCCAGCCAGTAGCCATATTTATATTTATATTTATATTTTTGTTTAAATATATATATATATATATATACATATATATATATATATATATATATATGTGTACACACACACTGGACCCCCCTCCATTGTGGGGATTAGATTCGAGACCCACCTGCGATAAGTGAAAATCTGTGAAATAGAAATGCCCTAGTTAAATATACCCTAGGCATGTTTTTTTTAACTTTTCAGGTATTTTTCAAATAATTTTAAGGCCTTTCAACACACTTTTAAAACAACAGAAATGCATTTAAACACATTAAAAGATAATGAGAGAGCAACAGCAATAGAAAACACAAAATATTGTGCAAACAGTGTAAAAAAATATGAGTACTGTACTCACGAGCCAAAAAAACGATGACGAGGATGATGATGTGCAGAACGATGACGATGACAATGATTAGTTGCACTGCACAAGGCGCCCCTTCAGCAGGGAGAACTGAGAGAGAACAAAGCAAGCATCTCTCCTCCCTGCGAGATGCGAAGCCACGTGACACACAACAGCCAATCAGCAACCAAGAAAAAAATACAGACACTCTGATTGGCTAAAACGGTACGTACAGGCATAATATTGTGACGCACGAGATTTAAACTCATAAACAATGCCCCGGAATGACGCAAAAATGGCGAACATGTACGCAATATCAAAATGAATAGGTCTTACAGAAAAAAACACGAAATACCGGGACCACGAAAACTGAACCGTGATATCAGGGGTTTACTGTATACACTGTATACATATGTATATATATCTTTTTATGTGCTATATAATGCTGCTACTGGAACTTTAATTTCCCTGCGGGAGTCTTCCAAAGGGATGAATAAAGCTCTATCTAATCTAAACTAATCTAATCTAACCTACTAACAGGTAGACAGAGTTGAGTCGGGACCTAAGGCCATCTGACCAATAGCGACTTGCATAGGCCTATATTAATGTCAATCATGTCCCCTCAGATCTGGTACACACACAAAGATTTTTAAAATCTTAACCAATTTTCAGGATGCTAAATACGGCTGGCAGTAAGCTTCCAACAACATCCTTGCTGGTTGTGATTTCCATCCACCTCCTCTCCTTATCCATTTGTTACATACAATTTACAAGTTACTGACAACAGGTGACTTGTGCCCTATGTCAGAAGGATACATCCCTAAATTGGGGCACAGCTAAATACTTTTACTCACCCCTTTGTTTTGTGCGTCAAAACTTCCTCTAATTCTGGTCTGCAAAACAGAAAATTAAAACTAATTTGTAAGTTCTCTAATCAATCCAATGTATTAATTCTACTCTGATTTTTGCAAATGCTTCATATGACCCCTAATTTGACATCTTGGCTCATTTTCAAAAACTGAAGCCAAATTTCTCAAGGCTTGAATATGCTCCATGTTCAACCTCTAATTGTTGAGGCATATTTATGGCTTCAGCTCTGCAAAAGGATTTCAGAGGTTCAGTAAGAGATTTTGAGTGTGACCTCCTGCTTTGAGAGTTGTTGTTTGCTTTAAGCTTTTATGAAACTGGCTTTTCAGGTTATGCTTTAAATCTCTATGACAGGCCAACCATCTCGGTCTGATCTGTTATTTATGCAGTTTAAAAAGCAGTGACTGTCTGAGGAGTCTGAGAAGGTCAAGCTGCAGGGCAGAGGATTTGATCAAAACAACCTACTCAACAGCTTTCCCTCTTTTTTCTGTATTTAAACGTACAAATAAACATCTAAAAGGGTCCAAACGCACAACAAATACCACCTTTGAGTACCAACTAACCAACGCTCAACCCTCCCAACCTTTCGTTTTCCCCCCACAGGCCCTCATATTGATTCCATGCATGAGCCTGCAGCGTTATCACCAAACAAATTGCATGGACTTGAATCTGACAGTCTCTTTATGAGGAGCGCTTCATTGATTTCTGGATGGTGGCTCTGTTTGGCTCCTTCACAGAGAATAAGGGAGGTTTCTTTGGAGGCACAGCTCGGTTTATTTTAATTACTTTATTGTACTCGTACAGTAGATGTGTTCTTCCCAGTTTCATCAGCCGTGTCCGGGTCCTGTCGGGAACAGCACCGGGTTGCAACTTTTCCAGAGGATATGGCGTGTCAGCGAAATCCGTCCTGCAGCGTGAGGCTTGACACTGCAGTGACAGCGCAGCAATATTTCCCCCCTCTTGTTTCAGAACAAATTACCAGCAGCGTGACATCAGAGGGCTCGTTGTGCACACATATAAGACCACCTCTCCCCCTCTGGTCTGATCGTGGAGAAGGGGAGCGGTCTCATTACTTTCACATGTATGAATTTTTCATTGTTTGTCTTCACTTATTTGAATAAGGATGGAGAAGAAGAGGGGGAAAGGAGTGATTAGTCTTGTTTTACACATTTATGTCAGGAGTCTCCATTTTCTTGAGTCTATATACACCTTTATCAGAACACTCCAGCCCCAAAAAGGTTGGGATGTTACGTTATGTTATGTAAAAAAAACAAAATAAAAACAGGTAACAGTGATATGTAAATCCTTTTCAACCTGTAATCCATTGAATACAGCAAGAAACAAGAGTTAATGTTCTAATTAACAGATAGACAGACACTTTATTCCAGACTCAAAGAGCCATATCATCAAAATATAAAAGTATAAATACTGGTAATAAAATGAAATAAATTAAAATACAAAGAGGCATTCATCCAATGTTTCCAGTGACAAGAGAAAAATTTAGTATCACTTTATGCAAAATTCCATTTTGTTGTCAACTTCATTCAAATCTTTAAACACAATCTAAAAACTCATTTATTCAGCCTGGCTTTTATGTAGAACTTTATTATTTTAATGACTATTATAATTGTATATTTCTAAATAGCACTTCTAACCTTACCTTGTTATTATAATTTAGTTTAATATTTTATTGTCTGATGTTTTATTACATTTTTAATATTTGCTTATATATCTTATATCTTAATCATTTTAGATTTAATTTTAATCTTTAACATGTTTGTATTTATTTGTTTTAAATGTATTTTTAGCATTTTATTTATTTGTCTGATGTTTCTTGGTTTTATTGCTTTGCATTTTCTTAAACCCTTTCTTCTAAATTTTATAATTTCTTTTACTTTAGCTTCTGTGGTTTGCATTAGTGCCCAAATCCTCTTGACATCCTACCAACTATCATTACAACTACAGTGGGATACTACTTAGTAGATGGACCTCTGCTGAGTGGTTGTAAGAAAGTGATTGTCGTTATTTATGTATGTATTTATGCATGTGTGATTATTATTATTATTTTTTGTCTAGATGTAAAGCACTTTGAGCTGCAATGTAATTTGTATGAACTGTGCTATATAAATAAATTTTGATTGATTGATTGAAAAGTGGGGGCATTACAAGTGACAAACAACTCTATTTGTATTTGTGTTTGTATTCTGAGAGCATCATTGTATGCCACCTGCAACTTTTTCATCCCAGCTTTACTGTAGTTAATCCACAGGTGATAATTGCCACTGTTTGAGCTCCTGCCTTCAAGGCCTCCTCCACATGTGGGCCCAGTCCGCTCTGATTGGTTGCAGCTCTGTAGTATTTCATCAGTTCAGCGCTGTTTGGTGCCATATAGCCAACAACTCTGCATCCATTCTACCGCCTGTTTTCTGTGCTTGGCTTGCCACTCCTCGCCGCTGATAATAAAACAATGGTATGACATCACACTGGTAGGTCATCTCAGTGGGGCTGGGGGAGTGTGCTGTTTCAAGCAACTACTGGTGCTGTAAAAAGGGGAGAGGGAGATGCTGCTGACTTTTTGTCTTGTCCATAGAAGTACTGTATCACATGAAGGAAGCATGTGAAGTACACGAAAGAGCATTTAAAACTCATAAAAACATGATATTGTCTCTCTAATGCATGAAGTAAGTTCACACTCTAAATCAATGATTCTCAGCTGGTGGGTCACCCAAAAGTGGGTTGAAGACCTGTATTCAGTGGGTTGCGAGCCTTTGCCTGGGAAAAAAATGTTACAAAAAAAATCCTGTGCTTTTATTTTGAAGTGGATTTTTATATGCAGTGGAGTGCCGTCTATTCACACTCCTTAACAACATGTGGCGATAAAACCCTGTAATGCTAATCGACACATGTTATAATAGTACAGTGTTTGTTATATGGTCAATAAGTATATTAGTTATTTTGTTGTGTATATGTGTATATATACCACTCTGCTCTCCGATTCATTACTGGTGACAGGTACAACACTCATCACTGCATCCTCTATGAGAAGGGTGGTTGGCTATCATTTGAGCAGAGAAGGAAAAAGCACTGGTTATTGTATATTTTCAAAGCCCTTACTAACAGGCTACCACCCTACCTACATGACCTACATGCTCCTACATGACTCGTTCTTCTGGTTCACTCACTCTAAAAGTTCCTCGAGTCTACACTGAACTCGGTAAATTGGCATTTTCCGTCGATGCCCCTCACTCATGGAATTCCCTCCAACAAACCCTAAAGCTAACAGCCTTTCCCTCTCTTACAGAGTTAAAGACTTTGATTACTGACCACTGCTCCTCTGTTGATTGATTCCTTTGCTGTTGCGATTGATTGTGTTTGTTAATTGTTTTTATAAAGTCTGTAATCTCGATGACATTGAAAATGAGAGAAACCTCAATGTCTTTTCGAGAATAAATAAAAGGTTTGAATATGTAGATAAACATATTTATGTAGATTATATGTTTTGTAATGTACATATGTATAATATATTTGCATAGATGCTAAAGCAGACTTTATTTTTATACGACCCATGATAAACAGTAATAAGAGGTAGGAATTCAAAAAGTATTTACTTCTTTCTATTCCTTTTCGAACGTGTATAATTACTTTATTTCTTTTTTCTTTGTATGTGAATGCCATTTCTTTATTTTTATTTTTTGCATACATGTTCGAAATAAATTCAACTCAATTAAAAGAAAATCAATTCAAGTAGGTACTCGGCTAAAGCCACAGTTTTGAAACTATTTCCCAGTCACTGGATTTATTTATTTCAGAACATTTTCCTCAGTTTGGGTCACAGTTTGTCATTTAGGGGTGATAGTGGGTCCCAAAGCCAGATCATTTGAGAACTACTGGTCTAAATGGTGTACTGGTTAACACTCTTTTCACTTATTTTCCAAGAGTGCTCCTTCTTTCTTAGTTTTACCTTGACTGAGGCCATAAAATATATATATATATATATCATTATGATGGAGCTGACAGTTAATATTAAAAGGATATATTACCTGCAACTGTGAGTGATTCATTTGTGTGACCATGAAATATCTTGTCTTTGTGTTACATTAAATTGAAGTTGAAAATGACTGTATTCTGTTTTTATTAACATTTCGCCGAATGTCCCATCTCTTTTGGAATTGAGTCGTGAAGTGTCATAAATAAGACAGCAGTCTCAGGAGGTTCCCCCTTCATGAACAATACTCATCCCACAGCACTTTCCATTACCGCTCTGACAGGTTGCCGTGAGCCGCAGATACAAACATGTCTGAAGAAAAATGGCGACCAGGAGATGGAGAGCAGAGTCTAATCTTCTGTGACATTGTAAGTCTGCGAAGCTACCAGACGCAATTCACCTGCAAGGTTAAGAGATTATCCAGAGCTCCAAGGTACACTACACATGCCTATTTGTTTACTCTTCAACATGTCACATGATCACTACAAAAAACCTGTTTTTATTCTCTGCTCTGAGTGGCATTCATGACTGAACCTTCTGCTCTTTTCGGGAGATTTGAAGATGCTCCGTTATAGAGGAAGAGAAGGTTAAGAAATAAAAAAAGGCCCAGGGTGCAGAATTAAAAGAAAAATAAGAGGCACTCAAATGGAGTGTAGATAGTTTGTAAAATGAAAAATAACTTATTTAGGTTATAGCTGTGGATGTTTACAGTGCATTTTCTCTAAGAGGAAGAGAGAAAGGAAAAAAATATGGTGGAAAGAGCCAACTTTTAATCCTGTTGACTACTGATAGTCACTTAAAATTTCCCCAATTTCCTTGGCAGAGTCTTGGCTGGTCCATGACAGCAAAGTGCTTGGACTTGCTCACCTTCATAGCTCTAACAAGATCCCCATGATGATGTGACACACATGTAACCCTTGCTACTTATGTTTTGCAGGATATATAAATTGAAATTTTGATTAATTCTAAAATTCCATTAATTACATAAAAAAAAAAAAAACAGAAAACTACAAAGCACTCAGAGAGCGCAGACATCTGCCCAGGTAGTTCACATATTGCTGTTACATCTATAAGCAACAGTTCAATGATAAGGTTACCATCATAATATGATTCATTGACCCTGAAATTCCACACCTAGCACGCAGAATGATGTTGATATCATTATTAGTTAGACAGTTACTGAGCAAACGGAGGTTATCTGGAGCACCACCAACATCTAATCATTTTTAAATTGGGCCATTACCAACGTCTCCTGAAAATTTCAGCAAAATCTGTCCAGTAGTTTTTGTGTCATATTGCCAACAAACAAACAAACATACACCAGCAAAAACATAACCTCCTTGACGGAGGTAACAAAACCTTATTTTGACCCTCATTGGCTTGAGGTTGGCTGGTAACTGGCTGAAACTCGGCTGACATTTGGCTTGGAGGGGAAAATCTAAGTGGCTCCATCTGTACCATCACTACTTGCAGGGTCATCTGATTATCAGGATTGACAAGACATTCCCAAACTGATGGCATTTGTGACTTCCTGTCAGACATCTTAATTTTAAAGACATATTTCACATCTCATGTGGCTGTAGCAGTATTTGTCAGCTTCCTGAAGTGGCTTACCTGAAAACCATTCTCTCTAAAACTCGTGCATTTATTAGGAAAATTGCACTTGAATGGCTGCAGTGAGCAGTATGTACATACAGGTTAATCCAAGTCTGTCTTGTGCATCAAAGCATGCAAAGAAAATCTCCATCTGATGAGATAATGAGACATGAAAGAGTAAAAACATGAGCCAAATATGTGGAAAAATCAGCCAGTTTTCTTTCATGAAGTGTAGTTTAACTTAGAGGAATTCATTATGCAAGCCCAACTGATTTCCTGCACCTATTTTGCATATTTCCAGCTTGCTTTAACACACTGTGCCACCCAGTCACTCTGGCTTATTTGTGTTTTTTAAGTCCTGCAGACTTTGATGTGGCCTGTAATCTTGTCCACTCTATTAGGAGATTCAGATTGAAGTCGAGCATAAATTAATGGAGAGGCTCTCATCCAAGTGGTGTTTTAAAATATTTTGCAGCTTTAATTGGATGAATGGATGTATTTTGTTTCTGGAACAACCACAGGGAGGCTTCCGTTTAATCTCGGCGGGCTCCTCGTCCTGCTTCCCCACCCACTCACCAGATTGATTGTATCTAATACCAGACAATGGCATCAATGAATTCAAGTTGTTTTCCCCCTCATCTCTCACGGGTAGACAAGAGAAAGGATCATTTGCATGCAGGTGACGTTCAAACAGGCCGAGATGAGATGAATCAGAATGCAACTCAACTGTTTCTTTAATGCTTTGACCTATATATGCACCATTTTTCCGCAGACTCCTTTACACTGACATTTACATTAAAACATATTCAGCATTGATTGAGAGAAGAGGCTCTGCTGATTCACCTTTTCTCTTCATATGTGCTGACTTTAAAGAAAGATTTTATGTGTGTTCATACTATCAATAAGAGATAATGCTGAACAATAATCTGAGAAAATCTTATATGAGGGGACAAACAAGCCATAATTCCTCGCAGTTTCTTTAACATATAAAAAAAAGTTTGAAAACATTATTAGTTGATTATTTCTCTCCTTTAATAATACCAATTAGTATTGTATTTCACATTGTTGGAAAGCCTGAAAACCTTAGTCACCTCCCCGAAAATGCCAAAATCCCCTCTTACCCTGAAAGCTAGCTTATGTTTCCTCAGTGAAGCAAGGGTGAGGAACTGGTCTTCTTGGACACCTACTTCACTGCCTGTAATTATCAAACACTGGTGTCCCAGGAAGCAAACCTTTGCCTAACTAAGAAGCTGTAAGCTTTCTTCCAGGGGAATACTTAACGTCACTCTGTGACTTCTTGTTTGAGCTGAACTTGGCTTTTATGTTTGTATTATCTTTAATTAAAGATCGATCAGAAATGATTGTATGAGGGTCCCCGGCCATTTCTGTCCTCCTTGTCAGCAGTTTGGTGAGTAAAAATTCAAATCTTTTATGCATGTGTTTACCTCAGACCTTGTTTAGGGTATTTATCCAAAAAAGCAATTTTATTACCCCATAGACTTTCAGCGATTGGAACCTAAAGTGCTAAAATGCTAACTCACTTCCATGTTTAAGGACTAATTCTTGAAACACACTATAGTTGAATATAAATCAGCTTTTACGATTACAAAGGGGTGTACAGGCTGTTTCCTGAATTGAAAGCATTTGTTGTCTACAATGCTGTAGGGATGTCAGTGAAACAGTCAATGGATATACCATAATGTCTCGATTTTAACACAGACTCGATTATAACATGCACCTCATATTTTCACAATTTTTGCCTGGAAAAACACAGTACTTGAATACAACATGCACCCACATTTTGCCCATACCTTAGTCTCTCAGACAACCCAAAAATCACCTTCATTCATAGTTTTGCCCGAGTGTGCTCAATCATAGTGTACTAACCAATCAGAGAGCAGCTATCAACGTGCCAAAGTCTTCGACCAATCAAAGCGCAGCTATTTTGGTCCCCTTGCTCACAAGATGGCAGCACCCTGTGTTTGCACGTGAGTGGTACTATAACACTTGTGAACTGCATGTTCATTACACAAAGGTAAACTAATTAAGACCCAAAATATTGGATTAGAACAGTTTTACAGTCAGTTTAATAAAAATTACGCAAGTTTGGCGGTAATGTTTTGCAGAGAGAGCGAATATTTCAGCCTTCGGAGACAAAATATTTTAAATATTTTGCTTGTGCTTTTGCATGGGACTGTGGTTGGCCCGTGATGAATGTGACTGATGGAACGATTGTCCAATCACTTGCCAGATATGCTTCTGAAAGGCACTTTATATCGCCAGTTGCCCAGATGGACTTGTGAGATACGTATTGAACTGTCCATCTGCATCTGGTGTTTCAGGTTATCATCATCACTCCTCTAAAAAGCTTGGAAACATTATTTTGTTGGATTATTTCTCCCATTTAATAAAACCAATTGGTATCATTTTCATCTTCATCTTCTTCCGCTTCTTCTGCTTCTTCCGCTTCTTCCGCTTCTTCCGCTTCTTCAACCAATCACAGCACAGCTATTTTGTGTCTCACAAGATGGCAGCTCACTGTGTTTGCCTGTGTTTTCACAGAGAAAGAGAATATTTCGGCTTTTTGTATCAGATGTGTTGCGATCGTGATGTTGGCGAGACAAAGTATTTTTGCTTGTACTCGTGAATAATACGCACCAAAACAATTAGAGCTCATTTAAAAGCTAAAAAGTGCATGTTAAAATTGAGAAATTACAGTAATTGTGAATTACGACTGGATGTTGGGTGAAAGTGTGCAGTATGCAATATGCTTCTTATTACTCCAGGTGATGGCGTGTAAGATAAGTACTCTTCAATGCAAAGTTTTTGTCGACTGTAAATCCAAAATGCATCCATACACCTGCTTTTGAAGGAGGGATAGGCTTGATTTGTCTTTGCTGCTTCATTCAAAACATCAGGAATGCAGTGAGCTAACAGGCTGACTTTTGCAGCGTGATTAGCTGGTACCAACATGCACCTTGCTACGATGGAAAAAATAGAAAGACCTACTGAAAATGACTAAAAACACAGCACTTTTCTTGTGAATTACAGCGATTCACTGTTTCTTTTTTCTGATTTATGTTTCCAGACATTGCTCTCTGCCACTTAGCGGGTGAAACTGCTACTCTGGCGTACATATTTGGACGTCAATGCACACCCTCTATAAATGCAGGTGAGGGGAGATTGCATGCACGTAAAAGAAGAATATGTGAGAGGAAAACTGCATATGAAAGGAGAATATGTGTACGTGGGAAGAGAATTTACAGTATGTGACAGGCAGTATATCTGTAGGTTAAAGGCAGAATTTATGTTTGTGAGAGGGCCAGACTGAATTATGGCTTGCACGGTCCTTCTACCTTTTTATTTATCGATCAGCTCTCTCAGGCAGCACTTCCTCCTCAGAATGCTCTTAAGGTTGCACATATCGTCTTACATCCTCCTCCTGACCAAGCTCTGTAACCACAACATACAAGCAGGAGGCAACACAGGGCCGAACAAGCATCAAAGAGGGGGAGATTTATGATGGTGGAGTATTGATCCCTGAGGAAATTCAAATCATGTTTATAGGAAATTACTTAGATAGCCCCACAGACGCTGGACTATGAAGATAAACATGTGCATGTAGAGACTGGAAGAGAGAAAACATTGATGCATGGGAAGTATTGATTCTGTTTTACAGCATAGACGTGGTAGGTTGTGCAGATAACTAATTTATTGTGTTTTTTAAAGATATGTAGCTAATGAGCCTGCTGTTTGTACCACATCATGTAAATATACTCTGGTTTGGCACTTGGAAGGCATATCTTACATGCATTAACACATTTTATTTGCTCTGTTTTCTAAGATAAAAGAACTACTGGTTGTTTTCTCTAGTTCTCCATTTATCTTGTCATGTTAGTGTAACTAATCTTCCCTAAATTAGTGCAAAGCTGTCCTGTCTGTGGTGCTTATTGTGTTTTTCCCTCACAACCACGTGGCTTCATTGGAATTTTTTATTTTTATGTGTCTATCTACTAAGTTTATCATCAAAGTGTTGCCTATAAGAGCATTTCCCAAACTTCCCGAAAAGGGGTCCAAAGCTATCCTGTCTTTGGGGGTGGGGGTGTTTTGGACTCATCCAATGTAACTATGTCAAACAATTTCTGATAGCTTACTTGAATTTTTATTTACATTTTTATCACCATTACCTGAACATCCCAAAATGAGTGCAAATCTATCCTGTGTGTGGGGGTTTGTGTGATGTTGTTGCACAGATATTAAGCTGTGTTAAGCAATTTCTATACTCCTAAAAAAGAGTTTGGAGACTTAATTTGGTTGATTATTGCTCCCTTTTAATAAAACAAACCTGTATAATATTTTTTAATGTTGGAAAGCCTGATTATTCACCTTCACAACAAGGTACAACTTGTGGATCAAGCAACACAGATTAATATGAGGGTAGTGCCCAAAAAGTTCTATGAAACTGGTGAAGCCAAAGGTAGAGTGGGCGTCCCTGGAAGACAACACTAAGAAGACCAGTTCCTCACCCTTGCTTCACTGAGAAACCATAAGCTTGGAATATTTTTGGGGGTGCTCCCCACACGTTTAGCTGTGTTGCTCAGAGCAGCTTTGAAAAGTAAGTTGTCGAAAAATTTAATATAGCATGTTATAACCCTGCACTTTTTTGTGGCTTGATTTCTCCTAAAACTCTTATACATGCCAAGAAAGTGGCAACCTGTACAGCAATATGTAGCTCTTGCTTTTGTGACAACCATTTCTGTGCATACAAAGAGCTGATCTACGTTAATGTGGCTTATGCTTAGGCTAATGCTATGTACCTCACAGGACCACTCTTCAGAAATCCCAAAGTATTCCTTTGAGGTCTAAGTTCATAACAGTACCAAGCTTTCTGGCTTGATTTGTTGGCTTTATTATCACTTTAGTATCCGACACAAGACAAGGACTCAGCCAAATTCAGGCCACAGTGTCCTGTTTTTTAGTTTGCCTGCCTTGTTTGGTTATTTTTGGTTTGGATGACTTTTACAGCCACTGTGAACCAATCTGGCTCACGTAGAAGTGAACCAAGACCCCCTCTTTTGAGGCAAACCAAAGTTTGGTTCTTTGGTCCACACTGTGCGTGGAAAAAAAAGGAAACCAAATATGTTGGATGTGAAAGCATCCTGATACTGTGTGCTTTACCACTTTTTGGCACCCCTCTGCAGTCTACTGATTGGTCACAAAAGTTGTCAGTTCCCATGGAACAACAGCTAAAACTGAACTATATACCTCACCATGTTCAAATAAGCCATGGATGTAGAGTGATTTACTCACTGGTGTTGCTGCAAAGAATACTGTATGTGCACAAAACAATGCTCCATGCAGTACTCAAAAGCTGGAAGTCCTCCATTGTTACTCTTTGTTTACATTTGTGCTCTACATTGGACCGCTTCACTGTGTCATGCTGCTGTGATGTCACACTGGCGCAACCATCTCTTGATTAGGTACAGCTGGTTGTGGAAATGCAAACAAGATCAGGGTTTACTACCCCAAACCATAACAAACTGTACTGAACCAAACCAGACCACTTAATGGAGGCTTAAGGGACTGTAGTTTTGTTTTGACATTGAGGTTTACAGCTGTGTGTCATCAGCGTAAGCATGTAAGAGAGCCTGACTTTGGCCAGACGCAGCCTTGGCTCAGATTTACAGTGTTTCCTGGAGGGACTTGTTATTTAAGGCATGCATAAAATTGTAAAATTTCTTACTAAAGGCACAAAAATTGTAGAATAAGTACTTCTAAACCAAATTAAAAAGTGGCTAAGAAAGAAAACAATGTTCCTGTAATTGCCACCACTCAGCTCCACTTTCTGCTCTGACATTAAAACTAAAATGAGACTGACCTCATCATTCATTCCTCTAAATCATCATAAAAGACATGATTTTAACTCTCCCAGACAGCCTTTTTTTTTTTTTAAACTTGGCCACTTCTCCTTTATGCTGGAGTTTGTGCTTCTGTGCCCTTGTTATCAGGCCCTCCAGACTCTCCGCTCACTGTGAGGCAGAGGAGCAGAAAGATGGCAGTAATTCATTTTGTGCCACGCCACAGGCAAAGGCTCTTTCTTCCCTTCTGCCCATTACCTCCAGACCAGACTCCCCGTCTCAGCAGGACACACCGCTCCCCTTCCTCTCCGGCCAAGAACCACCGCACTCCAGGTGAGGGGGCTTAAGTTAGTGGACGACCCACTTCAGATTTAGTCTGTGCCTCCTACAATCACTGGTACTCCAGTCTACCTACCAGGGAGACAGCGAAAAAAGATAGTGGACTCACAGTCTGTGCAGCAGAGGCTGGTTCCTTTATGTTCAGCAGCGATAGAGAAGCTAACTTAAAATGTTCCAGAGGGTGTCGGATGAGAAAAAAGAGGAAAAAGCCCTGTTGGAAAAATACTGCTTAATACTTTTGGAGTAGCTGTGTAATTGACAACAACAGCTTCACAAAAGCAAAGCATACCCCTTCACTCTTATCCATCCTCAGGTCAGTAAACAGTTTAAAAAGAAGACAAATTGTTGTGTTAGACCAGGGGTGTCAAACGTATGACCCGTGGGATAAATACGGCCCATCAAATGCTTTTATTACCATAATTTTTCTAATTCAACACACCGTCATTTATAACACGCGCCCCATTTTTTCATACTTTTTTCCAGGAAAAACGCTGTATTCAAATATAACACGCACCCACATTTTGCCCAAACCTTACTCTCTCAGACAACTCAAAAATGGCCTTCATTCAAAGTTTTAATCAATGAAATTTCAGTATTTTCACAACCAATACGGTACACAATTTTCTCTCTCAACCAGATGCAGAAACACTTTTCGCTTCACGATTTCTGCATGCTCAGTCATAGTGTACCGACCAATCAGAGAGCAGCTATCAACATACCAATGTCTTTGACCGATCACAGCGCAGCTGTTTTGGTCCCCTTGCTCACAAGATGGCAGCACCCTGTGTTTGCACGTGAGTGGTACCATAACGCTTATGAACTGCATGTTCATTACACAAAAGTAAACTAATTAAGACCCAAAATATTGGATTAGAACAGTTTTACAGTCAGTTTAATAAAAATTACGCAAGTTTGGCGGTAATGTTTTTGCAGAGAGAGAGAATATTTCGGCCTTCGGAGACAAAATGTTTTACATATTTTGCTTGTGCTTATGTATAATACACACATGAAAATCAGACCTTATCTAAGAGCAAAAAAATACGTGTTATGAACAAGAAATTACGGTAGGCCCATGGGACATTTTTTGACCTGTCACACGCTTCCATCTGCATCTGGTGTTTCAGGGTATCATCAACACTCCTCTAAAAAAGCTTGGAAACATTATTTTGGTGGATTATTTCTCCCATTTAATAAAACCAATTGGCATCGTTTTCACCTTTGTCTTTTTCTGCTTATCCGGGGTCGGGTTGCGGGGGCAGCAGCCGAGGCGTTCCCATGCCAACTAAGAGACGTAGTCCTGCCAGTTGGTATTGTATCTCATATTATTGGAAAGCATTACTCCTCACCTCTAGAACAAGGTCCAACATGTAAGGACTGTAAATTCGTGGATGAGCAACACAGCTAAACTAAAAAGTGGCAGCGTTATTCGGTGTCAGCCCTGGTACCATTTCCATACTTAGGACTAAGATCTGTGAGACTGGTGAAGTCAAAGACAGACCGCAAGGTGGGGCTATCTAAGTAATTTCCGGAAGACGACACCCCAAGAGGACCAGTGTCTTACCCTTGCTTCACTGAGGAATTGTAGGCTTTCTTCCAGGGGAAGAGGAGATTTCAGTACATTTTTTGGGCACTACCCACATTTTGCTGTGTTGCTTACTGCAGCTTGGAAAAGTATGTTGTTGTCAATAATTTTGATATAGCATGTAGTCACCCTGTGCTGTTTTTGTGGCTTGTTTTTACCTAAAACTCTTATATATGCCAGAAAGATGGCAAAATTTGCAGAAATATGTGGCTCAAGCTTCTGTGCCGACTATTTCTGTGCATAAGCAGAGCTGTCAATGTGGCTTATGCTCAGGCTAATGCCAGGTAGTTCATACAGCCCCTCTTTAAAAACCCAAAGTATGGGTAAGTCTGAGTCCATAACTACACCAGGATTCCTGGCTTGATTTGTAGGGTTTAGAGTCACTTTTAGCTCTGGTACAATTTCCAAACTTATGATCAAGGTAAGCTGTCATGATCCTGCTTTTTCTTTTAGTTAAGTTATCCGTTTTGTTTCATGCTTCATGTTTTGTCTCATGCTTCCTGTTTTATTTTGAATATTCACCTGTCTTCACCGTCTTTGTAGGTTTTGCTTCCTGTCTGGCACTGTCAAAACTGATCCCTGATTGTTCCTTCCCAGCTGTGTCTAATCACCCCCAATCACATCATGTATTTTAACATCACGTCTTCCCCTGTCTTGTTGCCAGTTCGTTGCAGTCTTCAGATCACACTCCAGCCCTTATTCTTTTCACAGTCAAGTCGTGTGTGATCTCAGCCTACCTTTTGTGACCTAGTCTTTTTGCTAAGGTGTTTTGGATACCTTAGCCTTTCTTGCTTGCCTTGCCATCTACAGGATTCTGAGTTGTACATTTGTGTCCAATCCTTTTTGAGGCACGTTTCCTGACATAAGTGAGACTGGTGAAGTCAAAAACAGGCTGCGAAAAAGGGAGTTACAGGAACACAACACTTGTAGAGGACCAGTTTCTTCACTGAAGAATCATAGGTTTTCTCCAAGGGAAAGAGGGGGTTTTGAGGCTCTTAAGCCAGGCTTTCCAGTGACATAAAACATAATACCAATTGGTATTATTAAAGAGGAGAAATAATCAGCAGAAATAAGGTTTCCAAATCTTTTTTGAGGAGTGTATTGGAGCTACAGTACTAATATTGCTGCAAATATCCTAAAAATGCATGAGAATATCATGTTTTTACACAAACATCCTGGTAATTCGTCACACTCTTAACCATCGTAAAGAGACAAGAACTGCAGCAATTTACTTCCATAGAAAATATTGTATCATCTTTACAGACTTTGTAGGTTTTTGGTGTTATCCCCAGGTAGATTTTTATACTCCTGCAGTTTGTTGTTTCTTTTTAGGCACCGTGTTCCCTCAGTGTTTCCTCCAAGGTGAACTCTTCTGCTGTGAAAAGGTACAAGTTTCAATTACAGCTCAGTGTTTTTAAATGAGAAGATGCACATCTCTGCTTGGATGTTTATGAGTTTAGAGTGACAGGCAGAAAAAGCTTTTTTTTTCTCCCTTTTTGCAATATTGCCACAAGACCTAATTTGTTCCCTCGGCAAGCATTTGAGTTTGTTTTTTATCTTTATTTTGACATGTTGTTGTTCATGAGGAGAGCCAAAGAAATATCCCATTAACAGGCTCTCTCCTATCTGCCTACATAAATCACTGACATGGAAATGAAACTGTTCTGACAAACAGGGAGATGGAAAGAGGAATACAAATGCAAAAACATTACACACACATTCATCCCTCACCCTGCCTTTTCTCTGATTCACAGGGAAGCTCTCCAGCAAATGGAACAACTCCTGAATAGACAATTAGGAAGGCAACAAAAGTCTGAAGTGATTTACAAGGGAAATAATCCATCTGAGGACACATGTTCATCATTACAGCTCAGCTGAATTCTTTGGAAAGAAAACCAGATTAAGCTCATCAATAAACACTTGGTCATCAATAATTTTGAGATGAAGCTTTTGATTTTTGGGTTGGGAGACAAAAATTGGGCCTGTTTTTGTCCTTGCGCAAGTGTGTAGGTGATTGCTTACAGATTTAACCTTCCCAACGTGAACAAACAAACCTCTTTTATCCACGATTGGAAATCATCATTCTATATCATCACCTTTTCCAAAGAGGTTATGTTTTTGTTTGTTGGCACAATGAATCGAAAAGTTATCGAAGAAGTAGTTCAGTTTTGGTCGTGATCGGAATCCAGGAATTTTTAAAGGATTGTTAATGTTGCAAGATAGGGTGGTTTTCCACATTTTTGCCAGGACAGGGCTATTTTCAAGGATTTGTAAAAGGGATATTTCAGTACTTTTTAAGTTGGTTTGACAATAGTCAATGAAGTGGCTGAAAGGGCTACCAGAAGCATTTTACTTTAAAGGAGAACAAGCCAAGACGACAAGTATTGCATACTGTTGTTGGTGGGTACAGTTATTTTGCCTAATTAATGAGTTTTACGTGCAAACTAGTCACGTAACTATGTTGGATTGAATGACAATGAGGCAGAAGTCTCTCTGGTTGGCTTCATTTTATGATACAGTAAATTACGATGTGTTCTTCCGCCTCTGTGCATTGATTCTGCCAATCTGCTGTTTCGCTTCATGGACTCAGGAGGACACAACAACGGTAGATGAAACTAATACTGAACCAAATATGACTGATTTTGACTTAAATGATAATGAGATTCCTTTACCGTGGATGGATAGGGTTACACTTATGAACTGGAGTATACAGAAGAAGTTATTCTTCCGAACAAGATTCAATGCGCAGAGCCACAAGAGCACATAGCTATTTGCTGCATTGTAAAATAGTGCAAAACACAGAGACTTCCTGGAGGAAAGAAGGCGCTGTGAACCTTTTTTACCCCATCATACATTCAACCCAACAGATTTGTGGCTTGTGGATTTACAAAAGTAACCTAATTATGTGAAATAACTGTACACCCCACACCAGCGTACCTTTATTGGTAGATAGAGCTTGTTCTCCAAAGGTGCAGCACTGCTAGGAGCCCTTTCAGCCACTTCACTGACTGTTGTCAAGTGTCAAAATGTAAAGGGACATGTCTGTGCAGCCACAGCAAACACTAGAGCACAGTGCTAGAAAGCTGAAGTTCCATCCCCTTCCTGAAAGGGGCATGTTCAGAATCAGCTCATAGAACAGTCTGTTCTGAGAAGGGTTGAAACAGAGGGGTTTATGAGCATGCCAAAATGAAACAGCTCAGAGGATTGTTAGACTAGGAACTCCAAAATATGTTCTGGAGAGATCTGAAACTCATGTAAACTTGTAGAACAGGAATAACAGCAAAACATGTAACAAGTCAATGTTGGATCACAAAAATGATTGTACTGGAGTCAAAAGAAACAACACTTTAATAACTCTCAGAAGTTTAAATAATGTGCTTATCGGCAACTGCTACAGGAACTTACTACACTTTAAAGAACTTAACAACTAGTCTGTTATACGCTTATATTAGCTTACAGACCAACTGCAACACTGTTTAAAGAAAGGCCAGTCATCATGCTAACAAGTCTATGTTGTCTTATTTAGTCATTTCCTATCTCCTTTTTTTAAAAAAAGAAATGCAGTGTGAAAGGACATGTCTACAAATGTCTAAAACTGAAACCAAATAAAACCAAACTTGGCTAAGGGGACCACCTCAGTCCTACTCATTACCTTTTCACAGGTATCTACTGGATTATCTCATCTTTCTATATTGATTTTCTCAGTTTTCTTTCTCACAAAAATCCATAAAATGCTCCACCAAACAATACTCAAACTCGTATCACTCACCCATAAGCATAAAATATCTGATCTGTGCCCCCGTTGTTGGAGATAAACTCTCAGATTGATTTGATGCTTCAACACTTCTGCTCAAATCACAGTCTATTCCACCTCATGCCTCCCTGAGGAGCAGCTGACATTTATTCACTTAAACCTATAACATCCTCCCAGCATTTCATTTTCCTTCTCTGTGATGTGTTTTGGGACCTATGGCCTTAGCATGAGCTACGTGTCAGGTGTGCTGAACCTGAGGGGTTAACTCCTGGGAATTGTAGATGCAAAAACAACCTGGTGATTCCATTTAATCTATAAGGTTGGAATATCTGAGTTGAAAATTAGGTTGAGATTTCCACTCAGGAGTTTGGCCATTCTTCATGGACAGTGTACCAGCTTGTAACTTGAACTCTTTAAACTGGGATGTGATGTAGTTCCCTGTTCAGACATCTTAAGTCTGGGGTAAATGAATAAAATAGCACCCTTAGAGTCATTTAAGAGGTTAAAAAAACCTCTTAAACCTCTTAAATGAGGGACAGAAATTGTACAATAGTGAATTTTGTTTTAAGGGGACACGCCAACTTTTGTTGTTGTTTTCTTGTCTTGCCTCACCCCTGAGTCCATGAGAAGCAGATAGACACCATTCTTTTGATCGTGTGTGCAGTGTCAAGGAAGAGACGGGCAGAGCTCTCCCGCCACTAATTAGCTTAGCTCAAACACTGGGAGTCAGTGGGTATTGTTAGCCTGCCTCTGCCTACAGTCATCAGATAAACTCTTCAGCAACTCTAAATGGTCCTGTGTGCTTGTTGTGACTTGTTTTATTATGGCATTATGTTACGATATCTATTTTTAAACTAAGATTAGCACTTTATGTAGTTTTCGACAGAAATACATAATTGTACTCGTTAGTCTGTACTGTGAAGCTATGCAGCAGGTAGTGCTGCTGCCTCACAGCAACCCTGTGGAGAGTTTGCTTAATCTCCTTGTGCATGTTTGGGTTTTCTTCCTCCAACCAACCAATCAAATGTTTGTTAGGTTAACTGGTGACTCTACCCTGCCTTTAGTTGTGATTGTGAGCATGAAAGCAGAGCCTGTTGGCCCATTAGGCGATATAGGCAAATGCTAAGGGCATCGTGGCCTCCAGGAGGCGCCACAAAATCAGGAAAAAAATTAACCTTCAATATAATTATATTAAAACTAGTTATTACTGTTAACTCTTAAAAAGGAAAAGCTTACGTTGATTCAAATGTAGAGCAATTAATATTACAACAAATTATAATACCAAAAATTATAAAGATATGTAGGTATTTTATGTAGCTTTTGTAGACAGTTATTTTATTTACTGCATAGTGTAAATGTAGCTTATGTATAGAGTTATTGTGTTAAAACTGTGTGTGTTTTTTTTAAATTGATTTATGTTGATTTTTGTATTTATAATATCTTACTATTACTATAATTATCAATATTTTTATGTTATGGTAATGGTATTTATATTGTATGTCATATTTTATGTATTATTTGTAATTTATTAAGCATGTAAACTGGATGGCATGTTACAGACAATGCAATTCAATTTCTTTTGTAAGCATATGTAAATCACTGATGTACACCTAGCTCTCAACGTTGGGTAGGGCCGGCTCTGCATGAAAAGTTGTCTGTCTATATGTGTCGGCCCTGTGATTGGCAAGCAACCAGTGCACCACCTCTTGCCCAATGACATCCTCTTATAAAAGTACAAGTTAAATTCTAACTTGCAAAGAAAGTGCAGCACAATGTCTCAAATAAAGTGCTCCAGCAAAGACAGAAAGCAGAGCCACACAACACAGCTTTCAGCAGCAAACACTGTGGATTAAGTAAGTTTCCCTTTGAGAAATTAACGACTACACGGCGCCGAGATAAAAGAAGAGACAGAATAACGAGGCCTGTTTGCCTATTCAGAGGCTTTAGCTGTGTATTAAAAATCATAGTGTTAAGCTTGCTGACAGATGCTAATGAAGTGATGTTTACATTTTTGATTCGCTGCCTAAACAAAGATAAGACATGCTCTCGGAAAACAGCAAGCCCCGCAATCCAAACACATCCATTGAGCCTGTCACCAAAGACATGACAGCTTTCTTCCCCACCAACAACAATGAGCGACTCATTTCCATATTAATGAGAGGAAAGAAAGGCAAGTGGATGGGAGGGGGGGAGTGGAGCGCGGAGGGGGTGATGTTGCTTCTTGTTGTCTTGGCACCTATTGACAAAGTCTTCAAATAGGTTGTTAATGACCAGTCTGAAACACAGGGAGCAGCCTGTGGAGTAATCATATCAACACGTTGCGTATGCATATCATGCTGCGTGCTGTTGCCGGGCCTCCTCTGCGGTTGCTCTTGCATAAATGTTGGGCATCGTTACCACACATAAAAAAGATGTGCAAACACTCATGCAAGGCAACGTTTGTGTGTGCATGGACACTCGCTGATCCATGAATGCCACAAACACACAGCATTTAATATCATGTACAAAAAGAGACATACTCATCCCACAGGAAGCAGGCTTCAGTACACCCAGAGGGTAAAAACAAAATTAGCAGCTCCAAAGCTCTCCGGGACAAATCTAAGGGGGATAGAAACATCTGTCAGATCCCACAGTATTTACTCTTCAAAACAAATTGCTTCAAACTTTCCCTGGAAGATCACCACCTTTTGGGTTGTTGTGATATTTCAAACCTTGGAGTCGAATGGCTGATATGGCTGTTGCAGTAGTTTAAAAGGATGGTTCGTTATTTTGAAGTTGGGTTGTATCAGGTACTTGACAACAGTATGTAAAGTGGCTGAAAGGGCTCCAAGCATTATACACATTATACACCTGTACACAACTACAGGTGTTTCAATGTCAAACACTGAGAAAAGGTACCCAATTAACCAACCCGTGCCGTCCCATTTTTTGGCACTCCTTTGAGGGTGTGCCAAGTACCAAACAAACCCCAAAGGGAGGAGCTAAAAGTGATGCAGTCTGTTGATTGGTTACAAAAATTGTCAAATACTATGCGACACCAGCCAAAACAAAAACAGCTACCTCACCATTTCCATTAGCCATGGATTTAGAGTGATTTGTTCATTGCTGTTCGCTTTGTATGAAGCAAGGCTGGAGGTCCTCTGTTGTTGCTCCATTTCAGATCACTGCTCTGTGTCGCGCTGCGGTGACGTCACACATTTATGTAGTCTCGGGTCACATCTCCACCTTCGAGTGAAGGTACAGATTGTAGTGGAAACATCAAGAAGATCCTGGTCAACTTCTCCAAACTGTACTGAACCTAACCAGACCACTTGGTGGGAACAAAGCCTTGGCATCCTCAGCCCTGAATGCTTATCGAAAAGCTTGAAGGAGATGATGTTACACGGCGTAACCATACCCCCGTCCCAGCTTTATGTAAAATGTTGAATTCTTCCATTCAAAATTAGTGAATTTTAGTTAAACACTTAAAACAAATTTGACTCATTCCCCACTTTGTCAGTTTTTGATCAGCCCATAAAATAAAAAGCACGATAAAGTAACCATTGTAGTCTTTTAAAACCATAAGACAAATGCCTGAATAACAAAAAAGATGTCTTTGTCATTTCAGATTTTGATTCTCCTCAGCGCAGAGCAGGAGGAGGACTGGGAGACAGATGTTTGATGCTGTTTTTTGTTTCTGGACAAGTAGGTGACATTCAGATTTACTGGATGACATTATTTCCTCTGGAGGGTTGTTGAAGTTTTATGAGGTGTAGGATTGTTGTGCAAATGTTTTTGGTTAAGAAAATGTGTGAGGAGACATCATTTTTATAGTGGTTAATTATGCTCCTGTCCTAGTTTTATGGAAAATGTTGAAGGCTTCCAATTCAAAATGAGTGACTATAAGCAGAAAGACAATAAAGTTGATCAGTTTAAACATTTAATACCCTGTCATATTAGTGTACTGAATCAAATATAGGTCTAAAGTATTGGCAAATCAGTGTATTTTGTTATTATTTACATGTTAGACAACGTCCCAACTTCTTTGGAATTGGTTTGTTGTGCAAATTGTTTTGGTTGAGAAATTATGTGAAAAGAAATCATTTCTATAGTGGTTTATTATGCTCCTGTTCTAGTTTTATGGAAAATCTTAAAGGCTTCCAATTCCAAATTACTGAATATTAGCAGAAGGACAATAAAGTTTATTAATCTGAGCATTTAGTATCCTGTCATGGTAGTGTATTCAATCATATATAAGTATTGGCAAAGTATTGGCAAATCAGTGTTTTCTGTTAATATTGACGTGTTACGCAACGTCCCAAATTCTTTTGAATTGGTTTGTTGTAAAAATGTTGTCCAAGTGTTTTTGGTTTAGAAAACGTGTGAAGAGAAATCATTTTTAAAGTGGTCAGTTATGCCCCTGTCCTAGGTTTATGGAAAATGTTGAAGGCTTCCAATTCAAAATGAGTGAATATTAGCAAAAAGACGGTGAAGTTTATCAGTTTGAACATTTAGTATCCTACCATTCTTGTGTATTCAACCATATATAGGTCAAAAAGTATTGGCAAATCAGTGTATTCTGTTAATATTCATGTGTTTCACAACTTCCCAACTTCTTTGGAATTGGTTTGTTGTACAAATGTTTTGTTTTAGAAAATATGTGGGGAAATCATTTTTAAAGTAGTTAATTATGTCCCTGTCCTAGTTTTATGGAAAATGTTGAAGGCTTCCAATTCAAAATGAGTGAATATTAGCAAAAGACGGTGAAGTTTATCAGTCTGAACATTTATTATCCCGTCATTCTAATGTATTCAATCATATAAAGGTCATAAAGTATTGGCAAACCAGTGTATTCTGTTATTATATATGTGTTACACAACTTCCCAACTTCTTTGGAATTGGTTTGTTGTACAAATGTTTTGTTTTAGAAAAATATGTGGGGGAAATAATTTTTAAAGTAGTTAATTATGTCCCTGTCCTAGTTTAATGGAAAATCTTAAAGGCTTTAAATTCAAAATTAGTGAATATTAGCAAAAGACAATTAAGTTTTCAGTTTGAACATTCAATATCCTGTCATGGTAGTGTATTCAATCATATATAGGTCAAAAAGTATTGGCAAATCAGTGAATTCTGTTATTATTCATGTGTTACACAACGTCCCAACTTCTTTGGAATTGTTTTTTAAAAAGTGAAAATAATGTAAGACACACAGTAAAATGACCTCAGAGGTGATTTTGCGTCAACATGGGTTTCATCCTTTAAAAAGCTGTATTTTACCTGAGGCTTGACACTCAGAATAGGCACAAAAATGCTTATAATTCAATATTTGCTTATATTTTTCGACACATTTTGCAGAAGCTGAATTTTTTTGCCCTGACACCGCTGTGTCTGTAACATCTGAATAATTCCTCCCACATTGTGTGTAGGTTTGTGTTCCGGCGCAGCATTTATTCTAACACTTGACTCTGAGAGGCATCTCCTCGACATAATCTTCCAGTTCATAGTGCATGTCATTAGCCTCCTAAATTACAAACATCATTAGGAGAATTGATTCAACTTAGCCTCCTGGGGGGCTTCAGTCTGCTGCTCCGACATGGCGGGAGCTCATTTTGAGTGCGGTGTCAATCCTATTTCACAAGTTCAAGCGGACCCATTGGGGGTCTGAGCCGTTCGCCCCCTCTTTATCCCTGCGTGGTGAGGCCCCAACGCCTCATTAGCAATAAAAAAAGAGTCAGCTGCATGTGTGTGTGTGCAGCCTTCATGCATGTCAGGCGTGCTTCAGTTGCTGAATGCGGGGGGAGATGGAGTCATTGTGGCACACTGACCTCCGCGACAACCTCCAATGCTGCAACAGAGTCGGGGGCACCTCCGGGGCATGCTGTAAAAAACTAAAGAAAATGGATAAAAGAATTCTGATTATCCATTCAAAGAAGGAAAATGATTATTTTTCTTCCTATCTAAGGCTTTTTTTTGTCCTTTTTGTTTCACCTTGTTGTGCCCTTGAGGATATTATAAATGTCTCAGTAAAGGGAGAACACTGTTGAGACTTTTAAAGCAAATAGGTTGAACAAAATGTAGTCTGCAGATGAATCCTTTCAGCTTTAAAGCCTGTTCTCAGATTAGAGACAAGTATTGAGCTTTGGTAAAATATGACCACATTAAACATCTCTGATTTTACGTCAGAATCTTTTCATATGTGTTTTGAATTCACAGCAAGAACGGTTGCTGGTTCGACTTCCGAAATGGTTTGGGCCTTCCTCTGTGGAGTCTTTGCATGTTCTCCCAAACCAAAGGAACGCTGATTAGTGAAAATATTGAATATGTTTTCTTAAAGTGTGAGTATTAGAATCAGAATTTATTGCTAAGTACATTTGCACATTCAAGGAATTTGACTTGGTAAGTTGGTGCAAAAACAGTCAACATATAACTAGAATAACAATAAAAATATGGGTCAGGGGAGTAAAATATAGTAAAAAAAATAGGTATAAAATAGAGCAACATTATCATAAATGTACGATATGTACAAAAAATACAACAGATGCAAAAAAGAACAAAAACACAACCTAACAATAGATGCAAAAGGTGCGGTGAAAGAGCTGGACATATGAGCACTGAACTGTTTAATAGTATAAATATGATATAAATATAGGTATCCATAATAATGTAGTTTTCAGTCTTGCTCTTATTGTATTGACACATTTTATTTTATTCTAATACTACTTTTAATGTGTCATCATTGGGTACCTTTTCTTTTCCTGTTTTTTTTTTTTAAGTAAACATGGATTTTAGAATTTTTTTTAATGTTACTGTAAATAATAACAGAACCTCAGGACTAATAAAGTGCTCAGAATTTTTTTTACATTTTACTCAACGTAGTTTCGTGGCTTGTTTTTACTCAAAAATTAAATAATTACGCATAATAACTGTACCTACCATCATCAGTGTAGCTTAGTAGTCTGTCAGTAGTCTTAGCTTATTAAAGGTACAGCCCTGCTTCGAGCCCTTCAGCCACTTCACCGACTCTTGTCTAGTACCTGATACAACCCAGCTTCAAAAATACTGAAATATCCCCTTAAAGGAAACGAAATGGACCCTGGTGGACTGAAGGGTTTTTCCTTCCATCCTATTAGGCGAGGAGGTAGGGGCTCAATATACCCCCATATCAGCCCCTCACATCTTGATCTTTGACCCTGATCTCAATGCTCACAAATTCACAAGCAGAGTTCACAGGGAGTCTCTGAGGAGAGTCATCACACTATCCACACCATGGCCTCCGGAGACACACATCTATCAATCTCCAGATGAATTATTGAAGACACTCCAACCCCCTCTTCCATGTTTCTTACACTGGCTGGAATTAGGGGCTGTTGCAGAGCACAAGGACCGTGTTGCATTACAATTTTGACAAGGAAAATGTTGATGTTTTGCCCGTGCTACATGTAGTCATTTTCTATTCGTCAATTCCTCAACTATAACTCCCTTGACATTACTTTATCCCCTGCATGCACAAGTCGAAGGGATTTCCCTTCACGTGCTCCACTCTGACTATTTTATTGCCTGCTCATGCTGCTTGACTTCACAATTTCTGTTTGGTGATGACAATTTGATTATTCAGGTTTAGACCAGGACTAAACTTAGAAATTTAATAAGATACATGACGTTAGCCTTTATGTGAATATCATAAAGGCTTTTAAAACCCAGAAAAGTACACATTATTCTGCAAAACTCAGGGAAAATAAGTTCATCATTGCATAAATCTGCTTAAAGAGACCAATGACCTGTACAGCCATTGAGAGAAAACATCATTTTGATGGTGGAAGGATACACAAAACCCTTGTAGCATAGTTCCAAACACAAGAGCTTTATTGAGAAAAGTGAAATGGTGTAAAGAATCTTACTGTAGTGTCTAGTCGAGCCAACTGTTTGTGCAGTTTCCCCTAAAGTCCAGTAATTACAAGGCTTTCGGGCCACCATTGACTGCTATTTATCACCTAGCATCCATACCTAGCTATCTTTCAGATCTGGCCAGTTGCTTTTTGGCAATTATACAAATGAAGCCACTTAATTTTCCCCACTTTCCATGGCTGAGCCTTGACTGGTCTGTGACTGGAACATGCTGGGACCTGCCCAATGACATGACTGTAATGATCCCCCACAACGCCATGACAGAAAAGAAGTGTCTGGTTGATGCTAATGCTACTCCAACAAGGAAAAGCCCATTAGATGTGTTCTTGTGAGGGAAGCACCATCAAATGGGCACATTTGTGGTGGAATTTGTGCACTCCCACTCCCATTTTTCTAAAATTTTATTTATTTTATTTTTCTCTTTTATCCGTCCTCTATCTACCCTCTTCTTTTCCGTCTTCCTGATGTGATGTCGTCAACTATTGTCAGCTATCAACTGTCATGAATTTATCTGTGTATCTGTAAATCTATCATCTTTTTATTGTCTTATTGTCTCCTTATCTTTAATGAAAAAAGAAATACCTTCTTTTCTAATCCAACTCATATGTACGTGTTGACATTTTAACCTGTACTAATGTAGTGTATTCCTATAGTACTTCAGCCATCTCCAGTTTACCATTTTCTTTCCTTTTGTTGCTTTATTTTACACAAACCTCTGTGCCTTTTTTCATTTAACTCTTTTGGTCTGTGTTTGACTTGATTGTTGACTTATTGTTCCCAGAGTTCTGCCTTTTTTTAGTCTGTTTAAGCACTTTGTAAACTTATGTTTTTAAAGGTGGTATATAAATAAAGTTATTATTATTGGCTCGATATTGGCTGGTAATTGGCTGGAACTTGGCAGGTATTCGGCTGGGAGGGGAAACATGTTTTTACTAGTGCCATGGGCATTGAGCAATTCCCTAAACCCTAACTATCCCTTCAAGGGTGATTCAGTATCGTCTTTTTAAAGCTGTATATTTGCTCCTTTTGTTTGAGAGTGAGAATTTGCAGTTTTAAAGTCAAGAATGTCATACAATTAATAATTTTGACCCTCTGTTGATGAGGACAAAATTAACCTGGCCTCCCTTTTAACAGAAGTTGCCTATCCCTGAGCCAGCTGAACAAAAACCCCAACACACAATGCCTTTGGCCTCAGCTGTCCCTGAAGCAGAGGCATAAAAATGGGAGAGGTAAAAGGCTTATTTGTTTGTTTTAAAGAGATGCCGAGTTAATTCTGTCTTTGATTTAACTCCAGATCTCATTTAAGAAAACAGAGAATATTCTCAGAGAGCAAATGAGCAGTGGGATTGGCCGAGATGTCTCCTTTTTTCTTCACACAGATTGCATTAGCTGCTGTTGTGTTTCACATGCTCGCTCTCTCCATAGAAACATGAAAAAGAGGGGCGTCTAAATACTCATCCCTAATAGCTATCTTTTTCATGATCAGCTTCTTGTGTCAACACTGATTCTTAGTCCTTGCAAATAGGTCCCAAACATCAATAAAATCATGGCTGTGGGATTCAAAAAAGCAATTTCGGCGAATCTATTTTCTGCATTATTATCCCACTGAGAGGTTTTTCTCTTTGTGCTAAACGCCGCACTCCCCCACGCGTAAGCAGAGCTCCTACCAGGGGTGGACAAACGTTGACTGACGGATCAATACTGGAGCATATGGAGGGCCGGTCAGAATGCAGAAATGAAAAGTGGAAAATGGGATGCAGATAATTGAACCCTGACCAACGCTCGGCACAGTCTGCAGCCGTTCATTTGACCCCATGGAGTGACCAGAGGAAAAAATGCAGAGAATGTTGAGACTGAAAGAGAAGCAAAGTCACTCGTCCAAATGTTAAATAAATACATCCACGGATTAATGTAATGAAGTAGGTCAATGCTTTTTCTTTGTGCAACAAGTTCCAAGTAAGGACAGTAAAAAATCGATCTTGAGATGTCACCCGTGACCCATACATTTCAGAGAAGCACCAGAGGTCACACTTGCTCATATATGGTCTTGTCGAATCAATCATGCATGGCTGAACCAGTCAAACTATTTTCTGAATTAAGCTGTCAGCCCTTACAGAAGCAACAGCTCTACTGAAGAACACTGAGCGAAGAAATCAAAGGGAGTGGCAAACCGAATCAATAACAGGTAGTCAGGGTTTGAGAAATGTATGTTATTGGAAAAATGCCTCCTCGTACACAAAACTTTCAAAGGTCTCTGTATATATGTACAGAGTTTATTGTGTTCCCTCAGTTTTGACTAAACGCTCTTTTCCTGTCAGAGCTGGGGTTATATTGATTATACCTGCAATACAAAAGTGAGAAGCAACAGATTTGTTCCTGGAAGACCTAATTCGTAAAAACATGCTTCAAGCCCTGTACAAGTAACATACAGTATTGTTTAAGGTTCAGTCCCTCCAGGATTTAGGGCAAATTATTGCGATTGATGGGGCAGAAAAAGCCTGATTTTGGAGCAAAAATCACTTTTTTTTTTTTAAACAATTCATTCATTAAACTAACCTGGCACACCAGATGGACTGTTCAATATATTTCACTTGTCCATCTGCAGGGGTGGACAGTAAAGAACAAGATTTACTTGAGTATCTGTACTTTACTTGAGTATTATTATTTTTGGAAACTTGGGACTTTTACTTCACTACATTTGAAAGATAAATATTGTACTTTTAACTCCACTACATTTCCATGAAGGGTCTCATTACTTTTAAGTACAGCTTTGAAGTCAGCAGATGAATTTCTTTTCTCTTCTATAATGCGATCTGCATGTGATTTGTTCAAGTGGTGATGCCGTACCTGTACCTCGCATGCACTACTCAGATCAGGCAGGTAAATGTTGAGCTAACGTTGCTTCGATAACGGTTCGTCTTGGCAGTAATGATGGCTACAGCAGATACAGACGATGATTCCACACCAAAGCACTGATGGCCATGTTTGAGAGTGTTGAAATGAAGAATGATTCAGATCATTAAATAAAACAATGAAAATGGCAATGGTTGTCCTGTCAAACCAATTGTATTTTAATAGGCATATCTATAGGCTTCACAGCATGTTTTACAAGCTTTATATTCTACAGGTTGTATAAGCAGGTCGATGCATACAGTAGGTTGTTTCAGTCAATAGGTTTTGTAAATTCACTGTGGTAACAATACAATAACATGCTGACATTAAAACGAAAATGTAGTAGAGTAATATTTGATCACTCAAGTACTGGAGTTGAGTAGTTTGTCCACCGCTGTCCATCTGGGAAAGAGCCCATAGAAAGTGTTTGGAGAGGGCTGAACCTTTCAGAAGAATATCTAGCAGGTGATCGGACCATCGTTCTGTCAATCAATATTTCAAATAATGTTGTAGGCGGGAGATACTTTGTAAAACAAACTTGTCAAAACATTACGAATGTGGAGCAAAAATATCCTGACTACAGAGAAGATTGCTAGCGCTGATATTTATTTTACATTTGATAAAGAAATGCGGCCACTGGCTGTCAAAATAGTGACTGAAGCTGAACAAAACAGATATAAAAGATATGTCATGACAATGAAGGTTTACTGATGGACAGTGACTGCAAACACTAAGACATGGAGTCATGTTTAACTAACCCTGCAGTGCAGATGGATCTGCCTCTTTCAATGTCTGTAATCAGGCTGATGCATCTTGTTAAGCTCCAATCTACATCAATTGCAAGTGGCCAAAAGTGGGACGGCCCAATCAGCGTCCTTTAAAGCAGGAAGAGGTGGGAGCTACGAACGAGACAACAGCAGGAAGTGTCTGCATGTATGGAGATTAGCATAGATGCTAACAGCTTCAGTAGGAGTTTTTTCAGATCTTGACCCTAATTCTTTATTATAGAAACAATATTTCACTCCACTTCAGACATTATTTGGCAGGAGTTTGTTTTACGAAGTGGCTTACTTTCTGTCTTTCCCGTGCAGCAGTAGTGCCAGCCTCCTGATGTGATATTTATTACTTAAATACAAATTAAACAAATTTACTTATGTTAAAATGTGACTTCAGGATATTCTTTGGAGAGTAGCAAATCATATTTTCTTTCTGTCATTCCTGCCTTAATTGGCCACAAAACTGCTTGCGGGTGCAGATTAGTACTGTTTGATTCATCTGATCGGTCTCCAAAGTCACATGACACAGAAAGTGGCATCTTGGCATGAAGAAAGTGAGAAAGACGGAAAACAGATGGACAGTTTGTTTGAATACTCATTTGGAATTGATATTTCAAGGGAGTTCACAAAATCAGAATAGTACTTCTTAAAGTATCAATACTTAAATACTTGATATTGATCCCAATGACTCGCCCAACATTGTTGGAAATGCCTTAGTGAAGGCAACTAGATATCAACAAGTTACAGCTGATGTAGTGTTTGATTCTCACAAAAACAGCCTTTTCTAAGCAGGGCCGAAATAGAGGGGTTCATAGGCATGACCAAAAATAATATTTCAGTGATTTTAAGGCATGAAACTTCAAAATTTGTTCTGGTACAAATGTAAACTTGTTGAAAATACTTAAAATATTGGGGATGCAGGATATTTTCTGTACGATATTAGTATAGGAAGATATAAACCCAAAAAGTTGAATATTGGTATTGCCTATATTGGAATTTTAGCCAATACATGGACAATATTTATCCCTAAAATCAATGCTAATATCAATGACATACCATTGTGCTTCACTGTATCATCACTGCATGGATACATTAAACGTCACAAGTTTTATTTTTTAGTAGTTAAATGTTGTTTTTCTTGTTTTATATCAGTTCACAAATGTGAGACTCTCACATTGAAGCAACATTCAGTTTTCGTAGTATAAAAACTTTCCCCTCTTGATGAAAAATATGAGAATGATGTGTTCGGAATTATTGGATTAAGTGAAAATCTAATATTGTGCAACCCTAAAACATAGGTGACTTTAAAATACAATTTGTGGCAGAATTAAACATTTTTGTGAGTCAAACCTGATTTTTTAAAAAGTGACTCTTGCAGTGAGAGGAACAGATCAGATGACCCACACAAAAACGTGCATCACTTTCTAAATTGGTGTTAGCAAATCAAACATCGGCAAAAATCCAGAACAGTGCATCCCTATTTAAATGTTAATCACATTTTGCTGCATGAATAGTTGCATTAACTTTGCCTTGACTCGCCTCCCCTTGTGTGTTTTGGTACTAAGACCCTTCAGGATCATTTCTTCTGGTCAGAAATTGAAAACAAAAGTAGGTCAATCCTGCGGATCAAAACAGATCTCCCATTGACCACATCATTTCTTTTCCCCTTTTCTCTCAACCATGTGAGCAGAAGGTGTGTGCATGAGAGGAAGAGGAGGAGGGGGCTTCTTCTTCTTCTTGGTTTATGTCATTGGTTTAAACGACCCAAGACCCCGCCTTGGTAGAACAGGAGAGTTAGACTGAGTGACTACAGCCAAGGAGAGAGAGAGAGGGAGAGAGGGAGGAAAAATAAAGCGGTGAAACAGTTACACAGACACCTACTCGGTGTGTACGCTGCCCGTGCTCTGATAAACAAGGACGGGCTGTGATCTCCCCTCCTCTCGGTCGTTTCTTCATGAAGGAGCCTCTTTGGTGAAGCGGCGCGCACGGAGGATTAATAAGGTGGATCTGAATGACTCCAAACCCTCACAGGAAACATTTGGAGCGGATGATGCTGACGCCGCTGCCGCCGACGACGTGTGCCTGAAAAGAAAAAGTCGGCTTCTCTCTCATCAACTTGAATCCACGCGTCATTCCTGCAGGTAAGACCGCGTTTCTCCACACGACGTTTGGCGCAGTTTGGTGTCGGAGCACGAGAGTGATCGCCCGCTGCCCGGATCTGACCATGTGTGTCCACCTTTTACTGCGCCATGAAGATGGTAGGGGGGACGGTCGGGTGGGTTTGTACGCACACAGCGGGGATATCTTGACCCAAAGATGGAGTAACTGTCACATATGAGGGCTGACGTCTGATTGGATCTGTTACCTTTACGCGTATTGAAGGGTATTCGGCCAAGGCGCGCAGACCCCCAACATGAGAGAGTGTCGGTTAAAGAAAATAGGAAGTGCATTCTGAGAGGATGGTCGTGGACTTCTGTGTGTGTGTGTGTTGCGCTTTCTAGAGAGGTTATCCGCTCATAAAGCCTCTAATACCAACACTTGACTCGACTCAGGGAGTTTTTGTGGGCAAAATAGTGCAAGACGTCACCGAGCGTAATCTTCTGAATCAGACTGGCATCCTTTTTTTAACACAAGTCAACATCATGGAGCACATCTGCTGCCATGGCTGCATCTCACCATGCCTGACCTTTGACCAGGGCTGGGAACGGGAACTAGAATGACAAAACGATTCTGTAAAAAGTATGGAAGAAAATGCATTACACAAGAAGAAGTGCATTAGATTACATATGCATTGCACATGAAGAGGTTTGTGAGATCAAAAACTTGAAAATGATGTGATAAAAAGTCACAATTATGATGTAGAAAGCCTTACCGTGCACCAAATGGAGATTAAATGACATTAGGACATCAATATTAGGCAAGCAATCTTGATAATGGAAATAAATCAAAATTATCATACGTACAATAACATATTAAAAGTCAAACTGTAAGATAAACATAGAAAAAGATGTGATATTAAGTCATTTCTGTGATTTAAAAAAGTAAATATGTCATAGAAAGTCATAATTAAATATCACTCTTATGAGATAAAGGCATTACAGAGGTAAAAATTCAAATGTGATGAAAAGTTCCAACTTCTTCACAAGACATTAAGTCCAATCCACTTTTTTGTACAGCTTTTTCTTTTTTTTCAAAATGTTATTATTTACAAACAGAGATATGGGAAATGCACATACATATCTCATTCCTCATAATTCAAGCTCTAAATAGAAAAAACAGATGAATAAAAATACGTTCAAAATGAAAAAGAAATCGAATAAAACAGAAAAAAATGATCATAAAAGTCTCAAAACTAATATGAGGAATACACAGACATAAATCTCATTCGTCATAGTTTACAAAAATACAATCGAGATGATTAAAAAACATTAAAAATTGATAAGAAATTGAATAAAAAAGTGAAAATATGGATCACGTTAAGTCACAAAGCTATACTAAGAAAGAAATATATGGGGAATAGACATACGTAATTCTCATTCCTCTTATTTCTGCACAAAAACAAACAAAAATAGACAAAACAGATGCAAACAAGACATGCAAAAGCAATAAGTTAAATAAAAAAGAGAAAACACAGGCCGTACAAAGTAACTAAACTACACTAAAAAACAGAAATATGGGGAATAGACGTGCATAAATCTCATTCCTCATAGTTTAAAAACAAACAGACAAAGCAGATGAATAAAAAAAAAGACATTAAAAATTAATAATAAATTAAATAAAACAGAAAACATGGATCAGACAAAGTCACAGAACTACTCTGACAGACAAAACCACACAGTGAATGCAGTCACACCTCTGTTGTCCTTGTACTGGTGTGAATTATATTCAAATAAAAAATATGAGGATAGCATATTTTTGTAAAGTCTGAGGCTCTGTCTTTGCTTTTGTACTAAATTCTATCCCTGCCAAGATATCTTAAGAGATCATTGCACAGTTAATGGAGTTTTAGATGCTCTCCAGTTAAAGGCTTTGCATTTCTTAGCAGATAACAAGGCGAGATCTGCAGAACTGGAAAAACAAGTTTTTAGGACACCTTCATAAGTTTACACAGTCTCAAATATTATCACAGAAAAATCTTTTTTGTGTTTCAAAAGGTGTGGCTGCATCAGGTGTTGGTATAAAGTGTTGGTGTCAACGTCAACAAATAAATAAACCATAATTAATTTTCTTGCCATTAGCACGCTGTAGGGCTCTAATCTTGGCCACCATGTTCTTTACAAGACTTCTCACTGTTGATGGGGAACCTCGTCTCATTCTTCTTGAATTACTTCCTTTAATTCTTCCAAACTCTTTGGTTAACGCTTTATACTGATAGATGTTCAGTGGGTTTCATGTCTAGGGATTGAGCTGGCCACTCTATGACTTGGATATCATGCTTGCACGAGTTGTGATTTGTATCTGAAACATCCAGTTTTGACCTGGACTGAACAGAGCGCGTGCAGAAGGGAGCATACGGGTTTCAAGAAGGCCACATTACTTGGCAGAGTTCAGTGCTCCATCACAGACAGTGAGATGACAGCAGCACTCATGCATCCACCAACCATGATGCTGCCTCCACCATGCCTGATGGTAGCTGCTGCACATGCTGGAGATGATGCTTGGCCCGGCCTTCTGAACCCGAACATCCGCAGGTAGAGGACGAAGCTAAAATTGGACTCATCGCACCACAGAATCTTCTTTTGAGTGATTCACAGCAAGAAGGTTGCTGGTTCAGTCCCCGTGTCGGTCAGGGCCTTTCAGTGGGAAGTTTGCATATTCTTCCTGTGCATGTGTGGGTTCTCTCGGGGATCCCCGGCTTCCTCCCACTGAGCAAAAACATACTCATTAAGTTGATTTGTGACTTCAAATTGCCCTTAGGTGTGAGCATGAGAATGGATGCTTGTGTGTCTCTCTATGTGGCCCTGGGATTGGCTGGCAACCGGTTCAGGGTGTATCCCGCCTCTTACCCAATGTCAACTGGGATAGGCTGGGATAAGGGATAATCTGTATAGATAACGTATGAATGGATGGATTGATGGATATATATATATGTATATATATTTTTTCACTTATCTGCTTGTGTGTTGTAGTTGTTGTATTTTATGTAAAGAACTTTGCACTTCATTATCTTGTCTGAAAAGTATTTTACAAATTACATTTGCTTGACTGATTACTAAATTTGCTACAGAAGAAGGATAATTTAAATAAATATGAATTTAGATAAACAGGATTGAAAATATATCAGTGGAATTGTTATTTTAGTTATAGTTTTGCATAAGCATGTTTTAATAGAAATCATAATAATGGTAATGTTAATAAAAACTTTATTTTTATATAAGAAGAGTCAGAAAGTCAGACGTGAGAAATATAAAGTGATGATGTCCCTAAAAAAGTCACAATACAGTGAAATATGAGATATGATTTTGAAAAATGAGGGATGACATGTTGAGGATTATGTTACTAAAAAACTCAACATGCCAAGAAATAGGTCAAAACATGTAGAGCTGTGAGAGGTGGTAGATTACAACACTTCCTTTGGTTACTCCTCACGTAATGATCTTAAAATAAAATCCACGAAGTACTAAACACTCAAAAATTCACTCAGTCGTTGTAACTTGAGCAAACGTAATTAGCTCCTGTCTTCCCCTGACTTTGACGTTATTTGTTTTAACGCAGTCAAAGGGCTCGGCTGACTTTAAAGAAACAGATGAAAACTTTTTTTTTTTTATCATCACAGGAAGCCACAAATGATAAAAGCAGAAGATCAAACACCAACATTTGATGGCATGTTTCCCCCTGAGGGATCCCACCTGAAAGGGTTTGGAGGTTTTGGTGTGAGGAGTTGCAGAACTGTTGCATGAGGAGAGAGAGACGTGCACAAAAAAACAGGTCTTTTGGTTAAAGAGCTCCAGATTGTAGGAATTTTGCAGAAATGCTGTTGTTTCCTTTCAACTGTTGTCAATACAAATACAACAAGGCTGTTCCAGTGTAGGATTCAGCTGGTAGTCTTAATGTGGCATCCTATGAAAAACAAGACGTCATGTTAGTCGATTTCTGTAGATATCCAATGTTTTAGCATTCCAAACTCATTTTACCCAATGCTCAAACCCATATGCACACATATTTCTTATTCTAAAGATCACAAAGTCTCCCTAAATCAAGATTTGACCCATTCCTCTTATTGTGAAGACCTATTTCTTTTTTTTTTATTTTTTAAGTTTCCTGTCATAAAATTCACTCAAATGTTTGATTGCGGCATGCCTATAAACCCTTCTGTTTCAGCCCTGTGCAGGACAGCCTGTTTTGGTTGGTTGATTGTGGCTTTCCAGTGCTGTGCTCCTATGTTTACTGTGGCTGCAAAAACGTGCCAAGACGTGTCTCTTCCTCTTCTACTCCCTAGCACGGGGAGTTTCTACCATCTGGGGTAAGAGATGCATCCCTCAGTGACATCATGAAGAGGAACATTTCCAGTAAGCTTCTTTAGGACATATCCTGGTGTAAGTAGCCATGAGAAGAGGGTTCACTGTGGAGAGAATTGATACAAGGCATGATGGATCCATGCTTTCATGTTGTTTACATCAAATTCTGACCCTTATCATGTCGCAGCAGACAAGGCAACATTTTCCCAATCTTCTAATGTATAATCTCTGCCTCAGTTTCCTGTTCTAAGCTAACAGGAGTGTCACCTGTTGTGGTCTTCTTTCTGTAGACCGTCAGCTTCAAGACTAGCTGTGTGTTCAGAAATGGTCTTCTACAAACCTCCTGCACCACCATGGTGGATATTTGAGTCACCATTGCCTTTCTATCATCTGAAAAATGTCTGCTTTTCTTCTTCCCGAAACACTGAAGCACACTGGATATTTTCTGTTTTTTAGACCAATCTGTAGAAACCCTAGAGATGTTTGGGCTTGGAGATCAACTAGGATTTACTGTTTTTTCCTGTCAGTTTTATCTGTATTTGCTTCTAAGGTGAGGTTTGCAAATAAGCCCACACTGGGTTTCAACTAGGGCGGAAAGGTTTATTGTTTTCGGATTGAAATCGCAGTTTCAGACAGTTGCAGGTGCAGTTTTTTTGCAGTGCTCCTGATTGACCCAGGATCTGTTGTGTCAACTATTTTACAAATTTGCAGGAAATTTGCATTTACAAAAGTGCTGGACAGCAGGTCAACAGCACAAAGCCTCTGTTTAGGAGTAGAAGTTGGAGTGTCCTTTAAATAATGAAAACAGATTATTCATCATCAATATTAGATGATGAATAATGTGTTGTGTGCTTTTGATCATTGATTTCCTTACCGTTGTCTATACGGTAAACATAGTGAATACTGCACTGAAGCTTAATTTGAAGAAAATCGTGAATCGAATTGAATTCGCAATATCTGCCAGAAAAATGGCAATTAGATCTTTTCCTAAAATCTTTCAGCCGTGGTTTCTACCTCACATGCACATGTGACTTAATCTTTTTCACAGTTTTCTTTGACTTTTCTTTTAACTATGTGGGTTAGGGTTAGGATTAGTTGGGCCTTTACCAACATCTCCTGAAAATTTCAGCAAAATCGGTCCAGTAGTTTTTGCGTAATCTTGAGAACAAACGGCAAAAACATAACCTCCTTGGCAGAGGTTAATGTCCTATTAGATCAGCAGTTTCTGAAAGAATCAGAACAACCATGCTTTTTTATGCCCGATGTCTCAATCATGTCTAGATGCCTAAATAGACTGAGCTGCTGCCGTGTGATTGCCTGATTTGATATTTGCGTCCACAAGCAGTTGATTGAGTGTACCTAATAAAGTGGCCAGTATGAAGGTATCAGCATTTCTTCTGTGGAGTTTTTGCACACTTCCTGTTAAAGTAGGAGAATCAATTTTAATATGAGAGCATGAAAACAAGGCCAGTATTCTGTCAGCAGGTTTTACAGTCCTGATTGTTGCTCTTTAAAGGGCAGATCAGGCTTTGTTTAAATGTTTCTGTCAATTTAACGCTGCGTTTAATGTTGCTGTAATCCAACATTCAGAGGGAAAGCCGCTCTGCTCCGTGTTATAACCACTTGTAACAGGCGCGGTTTAGACCGAGCTTCCAGACAAGACGCCCCTGTCGTGCCGGCCTACCCACCATCTTAACTGCCTCCTTGACAATGGCCGACAACAGAGCAGATGTCCGGGCTGCACACATCTGTAGTGGCCTTATACTCCTGCAGGCACACACCCCCTTCCTCGTCCAATGCGTGCACATGGGCACCAATAAGGCAGACAAAGGGCTGCTTTAACAAGGTCATCCCCAGTTCAGCCAGCAGACAACAAAAACAAACTTTCCTGTTGGTGCGTTCGCTCCAGTGCTGCAGGAAAATAAACCTTCTTAGTGAATTGATTACACTTTCTGGAGAGGCTAAAAACCCACGAGGGGAAAATGACTGACACTGTTTTTAATGATGAGCGATAGTAAATTAAGAGAACCCTACTTCTTCATTAATCCAACACATGTCCTGTTGTCATTTTTTAGAGCAATCAGAGAATTAATTAGCCCAATAATGTGTAAGAATAACTGTGTGTGTAATTAACAAGTTAACACGAGGCAATTAGCAGCTCATTTATACACTGCCGGCACCTAACAGTGGCTGGGAGCTAAAGAAACACTTAACTGTCAGTTTTTTTGAGTTAGTGTAATTCTCATTGAAAATATTACTGTAGGAGCTGAATAAATTTGCTCGAGGGAAACAAGAAACCTCAAAAAGTGACCCATTATTCTCCTGAAGAGGGTTTTAAAGAAATAGCCTGGAGACTGAGGGGGACCAGGACCCTGGAAGAAGGGGTCTAGTTCAGTGAGATTGATTTACCATCTTGAAGGGAAGCAGGGTAATAGCAGCATATCCTCAGTATAAGGACAGGATTTTTCCTTCACCATTATTTACTTATATATTTATTTTTTTATTGCATCAACTCAGTGCAATACAGAGCTCACTGTCTATCAGCAGGTGTTTAAACTGCTGTTCGCTGCTCTATAAATGCATTTGAGTTTTTTTAATTTATTTTTATTTAACCTTTATTTAACCAGATAAGTCCCATTGAGATCAGGATTTCATTCACAAGGGAGACCTGGCCAAGAGGTCAGCAGCACACATCATAATAAATACAAATTCAAGAAAAGCTAAGACAATAAATTACAAACAATAAATATGGGAAAAAAAAATTCAACAATTTCCCAGTAGAAGTACAACAGTTTTGAGGACAGTAACAATTAAAAACACACTTTTTTACTGGACTTTTTAATACATTTTGCATTTAATAAGGAATGCATGATATTATCAGTATGGCATCTGTATTGGTAGATAATTACTTCAAAAGCTAAGTTTCTTAAATTAATATACAGCAGATATTTACTGCCAATATTTTAGCCTTATATATTAGCATGAAGTTCAGCATATTGATTTTAAATTGCAAGTAAAAGCTGCCAAAAAGGGTGGATTTTATGTCAACAGATTAGTAAATCAGTATTCGCAGCTCTTATAAAGCATGATTATTCTGTCACTGTTGAAAGATATGTTTGTTTATTACAGCTATAATAAAAAAAAACTAATTCTCAGTTATTTCTATATATCAGAATTGATATTGGTATTGGCCAGAATAAGTTTAAAATTATCAGCATATCAGCAAAAGAAATCCATTTTACACGCTTTTTCCACAGCCATAAGGACCAACTTAACCAGATCATTGATCAAGAGGATTTTTTCTAACAAGAGGTCATATATACATTGGAAATTTTGTCACTGATTTTAAGTCAAAACGCCATGTTGTAGATCCATATAGCTTGATATTAGCTGTTTACTCTCACTGATCACACTTGGGCTAAAAAGATGGTGAAAAGTAGGTCCGTTCTTCCAGGTTATCACAACAAACAAATCATGTATGTTTTATGATTTTTTATTTTATCCAAATCTCCAACACTGTGCACCCTATGTTTAATTCAAACCTTTATTTATTCTCGAAAAGACATTGAGGTTTCCCCCATTTTCAATGTTGTCGAGATTACAGACTTTATAAAAACAATAAACAAACACAATCAATCACAACAAAATTGCTGGAAACTTCTTTTCCAGATGCAAACTTTAAGGCCCTGTCCACACAGAGACAAAAATGTTTTCATTTTAAATGCTCTCTGTAAAGTCGACATTGTTTCAAGAAATGTGTTTAAATAAGTCAAATGTAAATATGGTTTATTTTTTTTGTCTTTTTACATATGAAGCACAGTTTTAATTGAAAAGACTCCTCAGCTGATAATTTCACATCATAAAACTGTCTTGGAGGCGTGGGTGCAAAAAGAGCTAATGAACTCATTATAGAGCACTAAATGGAGCTGTGGCGCTGGCTTTTTAATTTTTACGTCTCATTGAAGCAACTGAAGCTCCCCCCAACTGTATCAGCTCTGATCAGCATCAGACCATTTTTTTAGTATAAAAAAAAAAAATCTATCGGTTGATTGGAATTAAAGCCTTTAAGCACTGATACCACTGATCACCTGTTGATTAACCTGTTTGTTTACTCATTGATGCCATCCGCTCTTCGGTGATGCTCCTGATGCTCTGTCATCGTTTTTAGTCTCCAGAACTTTTGTCTTCAGTCCATTAAGTACAACATATTAATCCGGTGTCTAAGTCTGTACTGAAATTCAAGCAGAGACCAGCAGTTTAAAAACTACAAGCTAAGCTAAACAAGCGGCACATAACTCGTATTTAGTGATGCATTTAAGGTCCAGTCGGAAACATTGAGACGCGTTCAGGTTGGCTCGGTAAAATGAAAATTTGACAAAGCTAAGAACATCATGTGTTGATTGTATTTCACAGAGTTGGAGATTTAGATTCTTGCTGAACCTGGTATAAATAAAGTTGAGTGGAGGTGAAATTTGTTATCTTAGCATGATAAAACAATTGCATCAGTTACAGTTAATATTTTTAACAGTATTGCATTTTTTATTGGAAGTATTTGCTCTGGTTTGTCTGTTGGATTGAGTTAATCGTTTTAATCAGTCTGTCAATAATTTTGTTCATTCACGTGATGAAAAAAAGTGACAAATGGGTCTTTTTATTGTGTAATTCAGACATTCTCACTGTGGGGAAACTTGTTGATTTGCTTCTTGTGATCTTTTCGTTTTGCTTTGTTGAGCAAACATTTGACCAACTGTTAAAAAACAAAACTTGATCACAAACAAGGAAATCAATCCCTGTTGTGAAGCATTAATATCATTTAAATAGAGCAAATATGATATTTTTATTTATTATACGATGGATTTATTGCTGTGTAAATGGTTTTATTTTGGCTTTGCTATGTCTTGTGGTTTGTTTTAATAGCTGGAGTTCTGGAGAACTTCCAGCTTGTTAGAAAATAGCTTAGTTTAGTTGTATTTTTTGATGATAAACTGATTGGTGAATGTGTATGGATGTTATTATAGTCATCCATGTTTTCCTGTGGTTGATTGCAGCCCCATAGATTAACACTGTCTATAAAGACGGTATGTTCTCATCGCTGAGCTCTCTCCTCCTTGTCAACAAACATACCATAAAGCAGTTGATAGCAGTGTATTCCCAGCTGCCTTTCCCCCCCCACATTGCGAGACAGTGTTATCGTTCAGAGCGGAGATTGTCGTGTTTCCACAGAGGAAATTGAAGAGACTCAGTTAGTTCTCGGCGTGAAGAGCCTGCCCTCTGCCATCCTCTCCCGCGTTGCTGAGCAGCATCCTATCACTCAAGGCAATTGAACGTCTCTGAGGGGACCTCTGTTAGCCCCGTGCAATATTTATTACCATCCATCATCCCCGAGACTCTGGGCTGTACGGGTGAGTAACAGTGGCTGCTAAGTTCTGTGTTAAAAAGTTCCCCTCGCCGGCGAGCCATTAGGAGGGATTTATGGGCGCAGCTTCCCCTGGAAGTGCTGTGGAAGCGAGACGGAGCATGTTTCAGACTTCGCTGCTGCATACCCGCTGGGCTGCAGGGAGCCAAATATGTCACGGATGAAATTCTGACTTGAAAAAGAGCAGCTTGAGTTCTCCTCTTCAAGTTTTTTCTGATAGGTTTCAGTGCTTGAATTAGTCACTTGGCAGAAAATTAATCGAAATTTTGATAGCTGATTAATTTACTTAAATGAAGAGCCAAACGTTTAGTCTTTCCAGCCTCGTCAATGAGAGGCAGCGCTGCTTTTCTTCTTTTATATCTTTGGAAATTAGTACTTTTGCTTTTGGACTGTATTTTTCAAAGCAGAAATCTGAGGATTTAATTTCAGGAAGTTTTTAACAACTTTTGAAGGCCAAATTAGGGATGGGAAACACATTAAAATGTTAAGATACATCAATTAATCTTCAGTTGATCTAAAGGTATGCACTAGGGGTGGGATCAAATTTGTTATGGTGATTATCATTGTCCTCCCTCCTAAGATATGCTTACAGATATGCTAGTGTGATATATCAATATTTAATCAATGAAATATGGACCTCTAAAAATGCTTTTTGTCCCTGTTGGTTTATCTCCACACTTGAATGAGTGAAACTTATCAGCCAATTAAGAGAGCATTTACAGAGTGGAAATGTTGGACATCAGCGGGAAGAAAAGTTCATTGAAGGATGCCCCAAACTTAAACTTAAACTAAATCCAAATTATGGATACGCTTCAGCTTCTACAACATTGAGGGGACAGACAAAATCGATTATTGTGACATATTGTTACAGAATTGCTGCGTCATGATTATATCGTCATCGTGGACCATTTACTGCATATTGTGTTGTATTGTGAGGTATTCCCATCCCTAATTAACACCATCACTTATTATTAAGATAATGGGGATTCTATCTTTATTAACCACAACTCAAAGCCATTTATCCTTATTTTGGTCCATCTGGAGTTTTTTTGTAATGATGCTTGTAAAACCTCAACCCTGTCAGACACAATCAAGCTGAGAACTTTTTTTTTCCAGGACAACCTTGGCTATCAGAATATTTATGCTTCATTGATGTCAGACTTGTGTATTAAAAGAGATAAAGCAAAATTCAAAACAGAATTGAAATCATACAGATTTATTTAAAACAAGCCTTTTGGCTACCTGACACACCAGATGGACTGTTAGAAAGTGTTTGGGGAGGGCAGAACCTTTCAGAAGCATATCCGACAGGTGATTGGATGATCATTCAGTCAATCAACATTTATTACGGGCCAATCAGATAATGTTGTTGGCGGGAGCTACTGTGCTGCAGAACGTGAGACACTTCGTAAAACTCTTGTCAAAATATGTCGTAAGTGGAGTGAAAATATCCTTCCCTTAGAAAGTTTGTAGTGATGCTATTTGTTTTTCATTTTATAAAGAAATGTTACTGCTACTGAGGCCGTTAGCATCTGTGCTAATGGTTGTGCGAGCAGTCACATCCTGCTGTCTTCTCGCTCGTAGCTTGTTTCTTTTACTGCTCTAGAGCAGTGTTAATTTTGACAGCACTTTTTAATTTAGTTTTAGACTTTTGACTAAAATATCTTTTAGTTTTAGTTGTAATTTAGTCATCTAAATTGTTTTGATCTTAGTCTAGTTTTAGTTGATGAAATTTCACAACATTTTAGTCGACTAAAATATGAAGTGTAAAGTGTAAGACATTTTTTATGTTTCCTTGAATTTCTGAAGTCATGTTTTACACTTGGATTCCACCACCACGAAACTTAGACAGTTATGACTGGATGTCCCTCTTAACTCATCCAACCTTTCCACACAACCAAAGTAGCTGTGATTGGATATATTCCTAACTTGTCCCTACTTTCTACATGACCAAATTAGGTCTGATTGGATTTAGTCTCTGTCAGACATTTTAGTCTAGTTTTTATTTGTTGACCAAAATGTCAGTTAATTTAGTTTTTGTCAATGTACACTTGTTTTTTTTTTGTTACAGTCTAGTTGTCGTCAGGGGAAAAAAGGTTGTTGACGAAAGCTATGACGAAAATAATTAGTCGACAAAATTAACACTGCTCCGAAGGACTCTGATTGGGCCGTCCCGCTTTGGGCCGCTCACAGTCATTAAAGATTGGAGCTTAGCAAGATGGACATGCCTGATTACAGACACTGACTCAGGTAGATCCAGCTGCACTGCAAGGTTAGCCTTTTGGTAAATTTGAAAAAGGTTCTGCCCTCCCCAAACACTTTCTATGGGCTCTTTCCCAGATGTACAAGTGAAACATGCTGAACTGTCCATCTGGAGTGTCAGACCTGGTTCTAAATAGGGATGCACGATACTGGATTTTTGCCGATATCCAATATGCTGATTTTTTTTTTATTCATTATTGCAGATACTGATACCGATTTCTGGATATTTCTGGTCACGAAAACAAGCTCTGTACTCAACAAAATGGACTTGTCTCTTTCAGTGTTACAGTATACTTTGTAAGGAACACATGTAAAACAAGAAAAACAGCATTTAACTCTTAAGATATTCCTTTAATTTGGCCCACAGAGGGAAATTTCAAGTTTACAGCAGCGATAAAATACAAGAAGAAATATAAAGAAAGAAACTTATGAATGAAAATTAAATAAAATACATATAAGTGGTATCTACATCTGTTATGTACATGTTTGATGTATTACAGTTGGAAAATTTTAGATATTATATGTATATAAATATGATTTCTTGCACATTAGAGAGGTTTTTGTTGTGGAGTCTAACGGCTGCAGGAAGGAAGGACCTGGGATACTTCTCTGAACTCTTGCAAAAAAATGTTTTAAATGTACCCATGCAGTGATGAGAACGTGCATCACTTTGTCATTCGCAGATATTCCAGTCGATATATGGCCGATATGTGTGGCTGATATATTGGCTGTTAATATCTGCAGAAATTTTAGTATCGACTGATGCCGATATCAAACCGATTATATTGTTCATCCCTAGTTCTAAACTTTAATCCCTGTCATTAGTAATACATACTTTATAGGTCACCGTTTTGCTAAATGAACAAGATGTGATTTTTGGATAATTCTGCCCAGCACTAATTTGTGGAAAAAGGCTGAAACATTTCATTAAAGTCTTTTTTTCTGTACGGCCTTCAGTGTTATAACTCACAAAAACGTATTGTATCATAAATGATGCTTGTTTGTTTGAATCCCAGCATAAACAGCATTTTAAGAGCAGCACACAGAGCAAGTATCTCTCCATTTTCTGTCCTTTGTAGTAAGTTCCTCTTGCAGCAGAGATACTGACGATAATGATCTAATAACTTCCACTCATGCTCTTTAATAAGGATCATCCTGTGCATGCATGCTGTGCTGCTGAGCTGCTAAACCCTGCTCTGTGTCCTTTGAATGAGATGGAGCGGGGTGTAGCGGGAGCATTAGTGCTTCAGAGTGTTTCCAGTATCGTTCAGTGACATCTTTCACTCTGCAGAAGTGCGATGGATTCTTCCCTCTCTTCAGATCTGTTTGTTTGTCACAACAATTGGGCTGAATCTGAGAGCAGATGAAGCCGTAAACCAGCGCTGTGCAGTGTTTCCTTTTGGGTCAGTCTGAATATGTGTTTTTAATTGGTCTCTGAAGACTTCTTTCTTTCCTCAAAAGTGTCTGCGTGATGTGACTGTGCGAGCAGGAAGCCCAGGAGCAACAGTGTTCATTTGAAGAGCTCGGAGAACATGCTCATTATCTCCAACCAAAGGAGGGATTGATTTAGCTGAAGGATGGTGTCATTTTTGAGAGAAAGGTACAGCTGTAGATCTTGAATTCCCTGATGGCTTTTTTCTGCTGACAACACCGACTGTCTATGAGTAATATTGGCTAATACCAGTTCATATTTTTATCATATATAGTGTTTATGCTCTTTTCTCTATTCCGGCCTCAAACAGAGGGCAGAGAATCCTGATGAAACAAACACAGACACATCATGCTTTTACTTTGCTCAACTTAAAAATACATTAGACTCATAAGGGGGGAAGCTGCAAGTATGTTAGAGCTATTACAGCTGAATTGCATAACATAATAAACCATTGATTTCAGTGAATCAATAAGCAAAGTCAACAGCTTGAAGGCAAATATCAAACCGCATTAATAAGCCAAACAACAGGGGTGCCAGAATACGTCTGTGCCTCATATTTAGTTGGCCTGTAAACAAGCAATTTCTATAAATTGGACCATTTTTGTTTGGAATTTATGCCTGTTTGTCTCCAAACATTGTCTTCAGTCCATTAAGTAAGAAATATTAGTCCAGTGTGTAAGACTGTGCTGAATTCACGCTGAGGCCAGCAGCATAAAAGCTATAAGCTAAGCAACACATAGTTCAGGTTTAGTGATGCATTTGAGGTCCAGTCGGAAACATTGTGATGCATTCAGGTTGGTTTTGTAAAAATGAGTTTTTTACAAAGCTAAGAACATGATGTGTTTAAATGTATATGACAGAGTTGGAGGTTTAGATTCTTGCTGAACCTTTAATGAATAAAGTTGAGTGGGGGTGAAATTAGGGCTGGGCAATATATATATTGAATTTATTAATTTGAATTCTTTTCTGCAAAAGATGTAAAAATTAAATTGAGTTCTTCTCTTGACTTACTCCAGTCATAAGTTGTTGCAATGTTTGAAAATATAAATACTGAAAACTTACTGTTTTCATGATGGTCGGCCCTGTCAGATTTTGCAAAAGCACTTTTATAGGCTTGTATTTTTTTTTTTAAATGAGAATAAATATTGATCAGAGTTTCATGATAATATACTATGAAAATATTTTAGCTTTCAGTGTTTATGTAGACAAACCTGCCTATGTTTGAACTACATAATCAACATTTTATGACAAACTTTAAGAGGGAAATTTTGTTTGGTTTGAGAATATATTTTGATAACATAAAGGCAAAACCTGATTCATGTCATTTTCAAGTCACTTGGAGTTTTTTTTTTTTTTTCATGCTAACTAAGACCCCCTGTTTTCAGATGGACCAGAGTTTGTTTGGTTTGGATCAAACATTAGATGTGAACGCACCCCAAGTGTTTTGATTTAAATTGGCATAAATCAATATATTCCTGATCAACATGGCATTTCTGGTGTAATCTGAAGACTGTTAATGTATGTTACGGTCATGTTGAAGCAGTCCTGTATTGTCTGGAGCTTCTCTCAAAGCTTCAAGAACTTCCTCTATCCTTAAATTATGTTGAAAAAGTCTTTCAAAGGAACATTTTGCTTGTCATTGCCGTTTCTCTGCCTCTGTTCCCCACCCGAGGTGTCCCACGTCCTCATTCTGAAGTGCCTTGAAGAGCGTGTGTGGATCACATTTTTCCCCTGTCATCATTTTCTTCCCCTCTCTACGATTTCACCCACAGTGGCAGCGATTGTATTTTCTGCAGCCGCACAGGGGTAAAAGGATAATTGGAGCTGTGAATGTCTTTTCCATGGTATCGTGGAGGAAAAGTGGAACCCTGTGCCTGCACTTTTCTCCGCGCGGTACAAAAGAACAAGATGCAGCGATAGGGCGGGCATAAGAGATCTACAGTATTCTCTAACACAAACAGATGTATTTTACTGGGACGCCTCGTGTGGTTCAGCTCACAGATAGGAATGTTTCTGCAGTGATTGGATTGGATGTTGGAGTCACTCGGTGCTTTTATCGCGCTCTGCTCGACATTCAGGGGAGCGAGAGGCAGCCGTGTAATAAAGTGTAAGTACATTGTCTTCTAGCTGTGGAAAAGGTCAAGTAACTCTTGTGCGTTTGCCCCTGATGGCTAGAGCTGGGCAATATGGACCAAATTTTATTTCTCAGTATTTTAAAGCTGTAATACACGTAAGCTTTTTTTCTTCTTCTGTAAACTAATAACAGATGGCTGTTCATATTCTCTGACGTCACTCTAGCTTTAAAAGACAAACAGGTGATTCTGATAACCTGTTGATACCGTGGCATGACTGGGCAATTTCTTCCTACAAATTTCCCAGATGAACTGAAACATTGGCAACATTTTGGTGTAATGAGGTTTAGATTTTCCAAACTCATGTTTTAAAAAAATACAATCTTAATTATTTTAATAAAAGCTTGTTTCAAAAAATAAAGAAAACTTTGGGTAAACTTTTAACCAAACAAAAGTCTACATTGCAGCTTCTCACAAGCTCCACCCACTTTTCCAGATGTTGGCAACTTGTGGCCCTTTTCCACCAGCCCGCCTTGGCCCTACTCTACTCTACTCTACTTGGCTCTACCCGGTTTGCGTTGCGTTTCCACCGGCACAGTTCCTCCTAAAACAAACCAGTTTTAGTACCTACTCTGCTCTGGTTCTAAGCGAGCTGAGTCGACACTAAAAGGTGACGTCGACCGACTGCCGGCTACTGATTGGGCAGAGAATGTCGTCACCGATGGGTCATGAGCGCGATGCCCAAAACAGGACTGCAGTACATACACTTTTTTTGTTACTTTATGGCAATAACTTGCTGCCATCACAATGTTAAACACGGGGCTTTATCATTACGAGCTAGCTAACAAGCTAGCGGTAGCTTCCGTTAGCTTACCCTCATACGTCTTTTCTTTGCAGCCCGATGGCTCTCGTCCTCGACTTCAAACTGTTGTATAGCTTCAGAGACTCTCCTGTACTTCTCAAGGGTATTTCTTCTCGCCGCCTGCAGCCTTCTTCTGCTTTCCTCTTTGTAACAAAAAGCCACAGACCGAGCGGCAAGTATACTATTGCCTCCAAGTCCTCCATTGTTTTGGTTGTTGTGTCGCCCAGCTGTTTCACGGCGACCCCGCCCCCGCTGGGCAGGGGACCGGGCTGGTGGAAAAGCAGGCCAAAGCGAGTAGAGTAGAGCCGGGTAGAGTCGGGAAAGCCGAGCCGAGTAGAGTAGGGCTAATGGAAAAGGGCCAATGGAGAATGTGCAGGTGTTTCTTGAAAATTGGAATATTTAGAGTTTAGCATAAGGACGTGGTTTCGAGCATTTTTGGAAGTATTGTAGCCTATAAAATAACGATAAAAGTTGCATTAAGTGGCAATGACATATTGACTGTTATGATGTATAAACATATTCCGCTTGCATCTTGTAGATGTTGACCTATTAATAGAAACAGAGGCTGGGGGTTTAGCAATGCTAACATTAGTCACACTCTACCTTAAATTATCAGTGAGTGCTGATAATATAACTGGAAAATATTTACAGTTTAGTATAAGGATGTGCATTTCAAGCACAGTTGTTCTTTGAAACTTAGTGGCAGTTATACAAGAAAAATTAAAGAGGCAAAGAAATGAAGTATGGTGTCCATTTGAGTTTGTTAGCTCTATGCTAGTGCTAAATGAAAATAGCCTTTGATGGGCTGTTTGATTTAACACTGCTTTTTTGCAAATGAGCAATTTTCGTTGAGAACACTAACTGAAATAGATTATTTTCTGACAGGTCATCTATACACAGATGTATGCAGTTTTTTTTTGTTGTTGTTGTTTTTTTTACATTCGCTCTGGAGTTTCTAAGCACCCCAGTAATTTCTTGGTATTTGTCTAGCCTAAGTGCAGAACAACTGTTTTGTGGTCTTGCTACATTTTCACCATTTGTGTACCAGGAACCACAGCGACTGAGACAGTGCATTTAGTATTGTGGTAAAACATTTTTAAATCAAACAGACGTTTTATTAAAGTCAAAGGACAGTTTATCATCCAGGATGGATCCTAAACATGAAATTAGTTTTTTTCATGATCAATCACTGTATACATTTTTAAAAGTTATAGTCTATCCCTTGCATTATACGTATGGCATGACTTCTTTTTAGTCAATTCATTAATCTATGTAGTCCTGACCAGGCATTGTCAAACCAATAGCATCATTTCAATAAAAAAAACAACTAGAGCGCAGACCTCCGCCAAGCAGCTCAGTTCTGGCAGTGGCTTTTCCACAACCCCTGTAAAAGATACAGATACAATTCTGGATCACCAGATCCACAATAGAGCCAGAATCTGGACCAAACTCAGTACATACATGGAGGTTGTTATCCTGTATGAACACAACAAGTTTTGGGAACATCACTAAACATTTTTGATTTTATATGAAGTTCCCGTTATGAAGTTCAATGTTTGTTTTGTGATGTAAATCTGGTTCGGATCCAGATGAAATTTACCTTGATAATAGAGACACGGACCCCACATTATCCTGTAAAATTGGAAGCAAATCCATTTAAAAAAGGCAAAGATGTGATTTTTTTAAAATTCCGCCCGATGTTAACTTATGGGATTTTTGAAATTTTGGGATTTTTCTGCATTCAGACAAATAGACGTATCACCACCAAAATCTAATGATTTTTAAGTTGGGCCATTACCACCATCTCCTGAAAACTTCACTAAAATCTGTCCAGTAGTTTTTGCGTAATCTTGCTAACAAACAAACAGACAAACATATGCCAACAAAAACATAACCCTCATGACTGAGGTGACTATATTAATCTAAACAGAACTGTCCTATCTGATGTCTCATTTGAAAATATATTAACAAAACTTAAGAATTTATATTTCCCATCCTTACTGCCAGTGCTGCTCTCCTGTTAGCACAAAGGTATGACGTCTTCGAGCAGGGCAGCAGCACAGCAATTAGACTTATTAATTATTTTCTTACAACTTAATACTCTTTCATTTAAGGCACGTTAATTGATGTGCTCCCCGACTCCACGCTCACATAATCCACCAAGGATTTCTCAAAGGCGAGCACAAAAGGTTTTTATTATCTTAAGGAGGAAGTGGTCTTTTGGGACGTGGAGTGCCCCTGCTCTATTGTGTATTACATTATGAAACAGACGTAAGTGAAATGAAATTACAACGTATCATCGGCGCGGTGAAGGATCTCGGTGAATAATTACCTCGGCAGGGCTATTGTGGTGATGTCAGGCTGGTTTTCTTTTGGATGTGATGAAGGTGGAGGGAGAAGGGGTGGGGGGTGTATGAAGGGAGCCTCAAGGTTAAACAGTGTGAAGGCCAAATGTTTGGGGAGGCTGGATTAATTTCATGTCCCATAATGTGATTTGCAATATCTCCTCCTCTGCTGCCCTTGGTTCCTTTGGAGATGTGTTAGCGTGATGAGGGTAGGTTAGAGTGGGGGGGTTTGCCGTAACTACCCCCCCTGCATTTGTAAGTGTTTACTAAGTGGAATTATGGGACGTGATGCTGACAAATTCCCCATCACTCCCGTAGTCGGGCTTATTACAGAATACAAATTCTGTGGATCTCCTTCTGCTGCGAAAATGAGCTTTCTCTCACATAAATACATACGAGGCAGGATGAGGGGAGGGGGCGGCTTCCAGGAAAAATCACTGCGCGGCGTTAATTGCAGGGCAGGCAGTGAAGGAGGGAGAGGGACCACCATGACAACGGCGGGAGAGATCCCCTGCCTCTACGACGGCCTGGACGCTCTATCTCCCTGTAACTGCGGCTTATCCGAGCGTATCTGCATATCAGAGCGGTTAATGAATCTGCCGGCTTGTCTCACAAATTCTATGTAATACAGATGTCTTCATAGATATGCATGCACTCTCACATAGAGACATTTGGTCCAGCAGAAGGAAGCGGCAGCATGTGTGCAATATGAGGAAGTGATAAAACCAGTGAAATAGGTCGGCATAGGTAGTGAGTGGGTGGGCTGTAGGTTTTTCTTGAAGGAGGGGGGGATCACTAGTAGCGTTTCCTCCCTGCTGTGCATGCTGTCGCTCTATCACTTCAGCTAAATCTCACAGTCGATGAACAACAACATTAGCGACTGAAATAGAAAAGCAGATCAGATCCAGACTCCAGATTAGGACATGACAATAAAAACAGAAACATTACAAGATTATCTGGAATATTTATTCATAACGCGGCAGCAGGGGTGTGTTGTGTAACATGATAAAGGCGGCACATGTAAGTGAATATTGAGCTTTTGTTTAATACAGAAAATGATGAATACCCTCAGATTTGTGATATTTGAGGGGAGAATTCTCAGAAGGTTTCATAACATTTTTTTATGGAGAGCGGATATTGATACAGATAAGTCATGCTGCCAACGGTACAACAGCCTGATATGCATTCACTCAGGGGCCTCTTTATTAGGTACACCTTGCTCGGACCTGGTTGGACCCCCTTTTTGCCTTCAGAGCTCCTTACTTCTTCTTGTCATAGAGTCCGCAAAGTTCTGGTAATATTCTTCTGATTTTCGATCAATATTGACATGATTAGGGATGGAAATGCAACTCCCTCAAGGAATTAATGTCATTTTTTTCCCCCACAACTCCTTACAGAAAATGGCATACAGGAGGAGTTTGGGTGGAGGAGGGTTGCAAAGCAAGGTGCAGCTGGAGCAGCGAGGAGTTGGCAAGCTAGAACAGCTTAAGTAAGACAGTCTGGGTGCATTTAGCATTTTGAATGATTGAATGTGGCCCTCTTGTTGACCAAAGTAGCCCATTTCTGCTCTATTGGATTGAGATCTGGTGACAGTGGAGGTCAGTGGAGTACAGTGAACATATTGAGTAACTTTCTATCGTCTTAAACAGTGTTGCCCTTCTCCTTTGAAGGTGCAGTGTGTAGAAATTGGCCTTTTAAGGACATCTAGCGTTCAGATTTTGGAATGAGCCCGTCCGTTACTAAGACATCACATCAGTAAGCGACGAGAGCCGGAGAAGACCAAAAAGGATCGTGAACAGGGCATCGTTTACAACAGTTACGAACACCACACCGTCTTCTTCTCTTGTAATACCCGCTTTCTCTCTTTTTCTTCTTCACATGCCATCCAGGTAGATTTCAGGACCTGCGGCCAGACTCGTATTCAAAAATTGTGTTTCGCTCTTTTTGTCCCCCAAACCCACCAGTAGACAACATGGCGGATCGTTATGTCAGCCTTCACAAAGAGGAGATCCACGGTACATAAATATAAAAAGCTTTTTCTAACTTAATAAAAAGAAAACTATAGTTTTATGGGGATGATTGTACAACTATTTAGACGGACTTTACATAGAAATAGAAACATTTTATCCTATATTCACTGTTTCTGTTTGGCGAAATGCTGCCAACTTCTACACACTACACCTTTAATCTCTTGCAGAAACAAGGAATTTGTGCCAGAGAACCGCTGCTCACAGGATGTTTTCTCATTTTTGGACCATTTCTTATAAAGTAGATATGATTGTGTGTGAAAGTCTCAGTAGAAAAGCTGTTTCAGAAATAGTCCAACCTTTCATTTTTACCTTTACCCAACATACCATTGCACAGGAAAGATGTTCCAGCGTTGATCTGAGAAAGTGATCATTTTGTCTCAACTATTAAACATCTCTGTGGGCCGTTTCGACTCTGAGAGGGAAACTCCAGTGGGCTGTTTGTTTTAATACCCTTTAAGCTCTGTATTTTACTTTCTCTGCTCCCTATGTTGCTGTTGTTTTAGTGTAGTAAAAGAATAGAAACCACAATTTATATCTTGTGTTTGCACTCACTATCTGTGTCCCAGGTGCTGCTTTAGTGTTCCAGTGAAATCTCATCTTGTTCCCCTGTCAGTGGAGCTGGGAGAGAACGGCATACAAATGCTGTTCCAGGTGTCCACTGAAACATGTTGCGGTATTTTAAAACCTCTCTGAGGGCGTCCATCGCATACTCCTCTTGGCGCCTTTTGCATCCACAGAAATACACAAAAGCACTGAAACAATACATGCTTTTTATGGTTTAGTCTGGCATGTTCCTCTGTTTCCTGGTTTTCTGCAAAAGCTGTATTTCACCAAGCAGAGTGTCAAGTTTCTCTGCAGTGAGTGAAGTTTTTTACTGCTCTCAGATGGAGTCCTCTGTCTTTGCAGATGTTTCAGGATGCATTGTCTGAGGCTTTGTCCTCACGTAGGCGGGTACTTTTGAAAATTCAGCTTTTTCTGTGCGTTCTGGCCCTCTGTCTACATGTTAACAGTGTTTTAAATTTAGCTTATTGCAGTTAATAATGTTAAGCTTTATTAGCAGATATTTGAGTTTGGCGGTATGGCTCTGTTGGGGGCTCTCCCTTCCCTTCCAGGCTAGTAGCTTGGTCTGGAAGGACTTGGGTTAGGGACCAAAGGGTGGCCAGTTCAAGTCCCAATCAAACCATGTTTGGAAGTTGTTTTGGTTTCTGGAGAGGCACTGAACCCCCAAAAACTGCTCGGAAGCATCAATGTCAGCACGACATTAATCAAGTCGGAAAATGGCATAAAGGGGGAGTTTGGGTGGAGGAGGGTTGCAAAGCAGCTTGCAGCGAGAGCAGTGGAGAGTAGCCAAGCTAGAGCAGCTTAAGTAAGGCATTCTGGGTGCATATAGCCAACGGCAGCTTAGAGGCAGGCACTGGCTGTCAGCAGTAGCTTTGGATCAGCTGTTTGACAGTGGCATGGCATGTTAGCAGTCTTGACTCCGTGTCTTGCTAGAACAAACGCTAAACTCCACTTTTAGAGAACTCCTGGCATGGCGATGATTATTTAAATGTCTGTTTTCTGTTTGACATTGATTTTTTTTGTAGGCACCTACATTACTTTCACTATTTTCTCTGCATTTTTAAATGACCTGGAATCTCTTAGTGTTTGTTTTCCTGTGTTAAGTTGATCTTCCAGTTGGAGATTGACGCAAAAGTCAAAGCGGCTCCCACTGAAATAGACTAGCCACATATTTCTAGCGAACCAGTGCGAAGCTGCGCTGCTGGCACGCTCTGCAGACGGATCAAGGTGCAGGCTGTAGAAACTGAATGATTGAAGAGATCGGGGGTGATTTTCTGTAGTGAGCAGCACATATGTAAGAGTAAATGCAAAAAAATAAGTCTTGCTGACTGTTTCCTCTGTTTTACCAATGCATCACTTCCTGATTTCTCAAATTACAGACTAGACCAAGTATCAAATTATTCAACATTTGTGAAGCACCGTTGATGTTTTTATGTCTCTCACACAACATAGTGTTTGCTATTGCAAACACTTGTTTTCTGATTTTAGTGGCATGTCAATTTGTGCATCATCTGCAAAAACAATGAAACAAGTTCATATTTATCAGGAAAAGAACCAAAGAACCTATCAAGCAAACAAGATGGGTCCTAAAACTGAACCTTGAGGTACACCAAATCTATGAGATGTCTACTTAAGTGAGAACTTTGTGGTCAGGTAGCTGCTAAGTCTAGAAGCATCACAATATCAGCATGTCCTGTCAGCGTCTTCTAACAAAAGAGTGGAGGTGTCTGTATCTGTGATTGTGCTATGACTGAATTTTTTTTGCCACTTTTCCTTGTGATTTGTTAAAGTTTAAGGAGATTTAATGTAATGTTTTGAAGAAAATTGTGCTGTAATTGTGTTCTTTCTTCTTTTGTTGCAGCACAAAGCTACCAAATTCTACCCTCTACTCCTTCTGTCAAAAGTAGGCGCGCTCAGCCTAAATAGTAACTTAATCTGCAAAGAATTTAGATGTTGGAGAGATTTTTCAGCTGTCAAATCTTTCCAGGGCTGCTCGGTTCTGCCTCAAAGGTGCGAAAACACTCCATGAGGGGTCTTTGCACTTTAAAGCCTCTTGAGCAGCACTTATAGTTTTTTTTATCCTCTACCTGTACCCTTTAGCAACACCAATGCAGTCCTGTAGTGCTATTGTCTGCTTTAAAGTGCATCTAGCCCACAGAATAAAAAAAAGGACAAGGTCTGCTGTCGTCTACTTTATAAATCTCTCTCGCTTTCTCTCCTCCATCTCAATTCTGCCCCCTCTCCACCCCGGTGAAGGTCTTACTGCTTATGTAATGTCTCTTAACATTTGTGCAGCATTAGGGGAAGTCAGGCATGCCAAAACTGTGCAAAACGTCCCTCTGTGCACCCCATCGAGGTGGGACAGATGGCAACCCTCGTTCCCGGTCTTGTAAACTGCCTGTGACAGGAGCGATGGTGCTCACACAGACACACACATATGCGGCTGAAGTAGGGCAAAGCTAACTAAGGCTCTGCAGACAGTGGTGGACACGGATGCATGCACAGTGACGCTCGTAATCGAAGCCATAAACAACCCAGTTTGGCTGTGGTTTGGCTAGGAGTGCCCTGATCAGGTTTTTGCCACCAATACAGTTCACATATCACCCATGTTTGAGACAACAGAAAGCATATTTGTGTTTTGATATCACAGCCACTTGACTTGCTGATACGGATCATCCATAAGTAGATTCCCTGAGTAATCATACCATTCTGATCATATTTGGCATGTCGTTATAACAGCTGGTTTAACAGTTACTTTGTCTGTTTTGCTTTGTTCTGTACTCGTACCTTCCAGTGGTGTAGGATGGTATTAAAATCAAGCACTGATATAGCAACAGGGCCAACATGTTCAGTATTTAATATGGCTGAACGATTCTAGGAAAAGATCTAATTACGATTTTTCGGGCAGATATTGTGATTTCAATTCGATTCACGGTTTTCTTCAAATTAAGCTTCAGTGCAATAATCACTGTTTAGAGTATAGACAACAGTAAGGAAATCAGTGATCAAAATCACAGTTTAATTTAAGTTATTCATCATCTAATATTGATGGTAAATAATCTGTTTTCATTATTTAAGGGATACTCCAACTTCTACTCCTAAACAGAGGCTTTGTGTTGTTGACCTGCTTACCAGCACTTCTGTAAATGCAAATTACCTGCAAATTTGTAAAATAGTTGACACAACAGATCCTGGGTCAGTCAGGAGCGCTGCAAAAAATTGCAGCTTTGCCGATCGCATGATTGCGTTGTCTGAAATTGTGATTTCGATCCGGAAACGATAAATCTTTCAGCCCTAGTATCTGCTAGGGCTGGGTATTTCCAGCAACCTCGTGGGATGACACGTGTCCTGATACTGAGGCCGCGATATGATATGTATCTTAATTAGTGTAAATTATGGACTTTTATTACGCCATTCATAGGGATGGGAATCGAAAACCAATTTCAGTTGTGAGTCTTTAACAGCTCCATCAAAGTATTGATATCATGACTTTTTTTAATCAATTCCCTTATCAATTCCTTCCACTGACAGGGTTCAGAAGCGGTCAGAGTTGTGGCTTAATTTTTTTTTACAGAAGGCGCGTACTGATTGATTACTGATCGATTAGCAGGATTGTTAATAGCACTGGTATCGATAAAATCTTATCAATCCCCATCCCTAGGCATTCAACAGAATTTCCGACAACTTTTATTTCGCTTTTTCATTGCAAGAAGAAAAAAATGGTTTTACAGTTAAAGACATCTAAATTTCAGGTCCACTGGACATACTCAAAGTGCCCTAATCCTACCAGATTAAACATGAATCTCAACACTGTGTTGATATTTTTGAAAACCAGACTCTAAACAAAGTTTGGAGGATTTTACCATGGCTGCTTTAAGAAGAGAAGGGTAGCTGACCCACAGCAGCAGCAGCAGATGAATTGATGGACAGTTTTCAGTTAATTTGATTGATAGTGGGGATGCTCTGAATAATGATTGGCTGAAAGTTCAATAAAGTTGTACTTCGGTACTGAAAATGAGATGCCACATCTCAAGGGGCTTACATTTCATAAATTTATATTCAACAAAGACAAATATGGTGCTATACAAATAAAGATTGATTGATTGAATCTATATTCAGCAAAGACAAATGTGATGAGGACAGATTTATGATCTGGGCGTCCATGGATTTGTCGCTATCTTAAATTCTTATTTTTAGTCCCTTTGTCTCTGCCTGCATGGATACATCTCTGGCTGTATGTATGTGTATATACAAATATATGTATTATATGTATTTGTATATGTGCATATGTGTATCTATAAAATGAAGAGCATGGCTTCAGCCTGCTTTACTGTAAAGTGCCTTGAGATAACACTTGCTATGAACTGGTGCTATACAAACCAGTGATAATTATGACAGCACTTTTTAATTTAGTTTTAGTTACAGTCTTTTGCCTAAATATATCTTTTAGGTTTAGTCATAATTTAGTCATCTAAATTGTTTTAATTTTAGTCTAGTTTTAGCTGATGAAATTTCACATTTTTGTCGATGAAATCTATTTAGAATTTAATCTACTAAAATATGACGTGTGAAGTGTAAGGCATTTTTTTTTATGTTTCCTTGAATTTCTGAAGTCATGTTTCACACTTTGATAACATGAAACACCTGATAACCCTTTACTGAGTGCTAATAAAGTTTGAGCATCTCAGTTACAATACCAGAATTGACAACAAACAGTGAACCTGCTCTACATGAATATATCAATTCATAAAGAGAGGAGCTCTGATTGGATCACTTCCCAACTTATCCCACCACCACGAAGCTAAGGCAGTTGTGATTGGATGTCCCTCTTAACTCATCCAACCTTTCCACACAACCAAAGTAGCTGTGATTGGATATATTCCTAACTTGTCCCTACTTTCTACATGACCAAATTAGGTTGTCTGGCTTTTATCTATTATCTATTAGTTTTAGTTTTGGTCCATGTGCACTTGTTTTTATTAGTTATCGTCTAGTTTTCATCAGGGGAAAAAAGGTTGTTGACGAAGGCTATGACTTTTAACTAGGCTTTAAAGGTGCCTGAAAACTCTTTTCAAGGCCACTAATATTTGGTTCTTCTGGGCATCTTTACTTTCGGCTCCTAGTCACAGCTTTGTGTTTATTGATTGCAGATGGATGAAGTTGCGGCGTCATGTTGTCGATCCAGGTCGTTGCTCACCTAAAACAAAAGGCCATCACACTCCGGGTCCAGATCATCCATCACCGCGTTAAAGAAGGTGACCCGGAGTTGTTTTTCTAATTCACTCGTTAATCACAGCCTCAGCGGAGCGTCGTCGCACTTTCACTTCGTCCCCCTCCACTCCCTCTCTCTCTCTCTCTTAACAACTCTCCGGGCAGAGTCCATTACTGAGTAAACAGACAGTGAAAGAGAAGGGATGAATGAAGATGCCCGCCGCTGAAACCCCCAGAGGTGAGATCAAATGGCAAACCCCGGCGATGATGAGCGATGTTTATGGCTGGCACTCTATTAAGAAGAGGCTCTTCCCTGCTGACTCGTAATGAACATCCACCTTGCGAAATTGTTGCTCCTTCCGCTGAATTACCGGCCATTTCCATCAAAATGTGCCCTAATTGCTCTCAGCGGCGAGTCAGGGAAAGGGCCACTGATAGGAGGGATGAGTTTTAGGGTAACTTGGCAAGGTGACTGGCTTATGTGCCACATTAAGCTTTGATTTGAATAAATCTCTGGCGCCATATTCCCCTCGCTTTTGTGTGTTAATGAAAGCCGGTTATGTCCTTCTAGGTTGATATTTCAGGCCGTCTTTTGCTTTTTTCTCCCTGTGCACACACGGTAACGCCTCCTCCAGATGTCCCCCACCGCGGGAGGCTGCGAGGCACATGCAAAAGGCTCACCGCCGTGTGCGCACATAAAAACACCGTCTCTCGAGGGGTGGGCACTTTAGCTGACCTCTTATGAAACAAGCCAAGAGCGATGATAGCAGAAATAAAGGCGTTTCTGTGAAGAAGAGGGTTAAATATTGCTGACAAAAAAGGGCAGATTGTGTGTGTAAGGGGAGAGAGGGAAAACATTTCAGAGAGGAGAATGTTTTCGGAAAAGCACAGACAATGTACCATCTGCACTCGGCGGGGTGTATGAGCGACACCGGACTACTGCTGTGAGGAACTATTGCATTGTTATTAAATGGCTGTTGCCTCACTGGCAGCCATATTAAAGCCTCAGATCCTGTGCCTGATGCAAGGAAACGAGGAGGAGGAGGAAGAGGATAGGAAGGAAACAAAAAAAAGGAACTAGAACTGCCTCCTGGCTGTTGTATGCCTCCGCGAGGTAAACAGTGACACTGCAGCTGTGCCATCCTTTTACTGTGATATATATATAGAACAGGGGTGGGCAACTGGTGGCCTGGGGGCCACATGCTGCCCTTCACCTCACTCAATGCGGCCCACCAATCATTTCCAAAAGAATACAAGTTGGAAGTATCAAGAAAACATAACAACCAGTGCTAACCAGTACTACATAATGCACTAATTAGGATAGATGATAAAATATTTCTATTAACCTTAAATTGCTGTTACATTCTTCTTTTTTACAAGTCATTACAAAACTTACTTTGCTATGATTGCATCTCTAAATATCTTTTATAAGGCACTACAATCTTACATATAATACAGTAGGGATGCACAATATTATCAGTTTAATATTAGTATCGGCCGATATCGGCCTAAAAAAACAAGTATCGTATCAGCCGATATTGAAATTTTTGCAGATATTTACAGCCGATGTACCGGCCACAAATATTGGCCATATATCGGCTGTAAATATCTGAAAACTACACAAAAATACAACATTGATGCACCTTCTCATCATTGCATGGACATTTAAATATCAAGGGTTTCATTTTTGCAAGAGATAAATGCTGTTTTTCTTGTTTCACATCTCTTCCTCACAAAAATATGCTCCATTTTTGTTAAGTACAGAGCTTGAGCTTCTGACCAGAAATATCGGTATTGGTGATAGTAAATTTAAAAAATATTGGCATATCGGATATCGGCAAAAATCCAATATCATGCATCCCTTAATATAAGTAAAAACTATATTTGAAAACAATGATAAAGGCTATAGATTTGTGTTTTAAAAATGTTATTTTATTGCATTTAAAAGAAGCTTAAATTGGCTTTAGCTATGTGTCATGCTTATTAAATGGTGATTTTCATAATTGTGTTTGGTATGGTCCTTTTTTAAACTTTATATTTGCTATTTCTTTAATTTATTAAAAAAGAAATAATTTATTTTTCCTTATTGAGCGTTCCCAACAATATGCAACAGTGTGGCCCTCAGACACTGAAAAAACAAGTACGCAGTCCTCTTGGTAATCAAACTTGCCCACCCCTGATGTAGAAGGAAGGTTCAATGATGGGTCGAGAAGACGGATGGAGCTAGTTTTTATACGAGTGTGAGGTTTGTAATTATTAAAGGTACAGATGAGCGCGAGGCCCAGACCTAGACCAGGGGTGGCTAAGCTTTTTCATCACAACACAGAACACAGAAAAACACATGAATAACTGGGACACTTTGCTGCACCTCTCTTTTATCAAATGCCAACACAAAGCACTATGGCTTCGTAAAGTGAGGCTGTATTTAGATCAGCACAGTGTGCATTCACCCTATGCTTTATTGTGACTTTAAGCTCTGTAAATCACATGAAATGGAGGTGGTCCCATCTGTAGCAACACACCGATCAGGCAAAACATTATGAGTAGTGACAGGTGAAGGGAAAACACAGATTACCTCTTCATCATGGCACCTGTTAGTAGGTGGGATGTATTAGGCAGTAAATGACTTTTTGTCCTCAAAGTTGATGTTAGAATCTGCGAGATAGAGCAGTTTTACAAACTTTAGACGATAACTAAGGTTTGTGCTCTCGGAGCACTTCCAGTTACCTGTGACATCCAAATAACTGTATGTAAGCTTCAGTCATAGAGGACATTTATTCAACATTCAAAGAGGATCCTTCAAAGTGTTTTTCAGATACAGCACCACATTCATAAGCAATGGATGAACATGAGCCCTGGATTAATTCAAGTTATTTTTTGCAGAAGACTTAAAAAACTAAAAATCGAGATTTCTTTTCTTGACTTACTCTGTTGTATTGTTTGAAAAACATTGTGGAAGGCCTTGTCGGGGTTTGAACAGCACATTTTTAGTCTTGTATTTGTTTTTTTTTTAAATGAGATTAAATACTGATTAGAGAGTTTCATGTTAATATACTGTGAAAACAGCTCAGAATTTAATGTTCATGTAGAAAAACTTGTGTACGTTCAAACTACATTACCAACATTTTATGAAAAAATACAGCATGCAACTTAAGAGGGAAATTGTTTAGTTTTGGGATATATTCTTACAACAAAAGCAAATCTTCATTCTAGTATTTTTGTGTCACTCGGAGGCTTTTTCCTTGAGAGGGAGAAATCGATTAAAATCATAAATCAAGTTTTGTGAAAAAAAAATCAGGGATTTTATTTTTATTTCATATCGCCCAGCCCTAATGAGACCCTATGACCTTGACCTTCAACCGATGGCCTTCAAATTCTGACCAACTCATCCTTAGATTGGGGCTGAATTTGGGTCAAAGTTTAAATTAAATCCCTTAAAGCGTTCTTGAGATATTGTGTTATTGACTGATATGACGGCATAGAAAGACTCATGAAGACAGGGTGTGCAGCTGCGATGCCACAAGCTCGAACACATCGCTGCAAACTCCTTAAAGCAGTAAATCAGAGAAAAGGAGGCTTCCTTCACTCTCACTCTCTTCTCTTCCCTCTCCTCTAACCTCTCTGCCTCCCTCTCCCCGCCCACCACCCTCCATTGGCTCAGCGTCTCGTACAAGGTGCAGCGAGAGGACAGCCTTTTCAGGGAGAGCCTCGTCTTAAGAAATGCAAATTTAGCAGTTAAATCCATAGCAGGTCTTGTTTTGAGGGGTCAGATAGATTTTCTGTTTTTCATGTTAAACTCTCTCTGTATGCAGGCCACGTTCACTGAAGACACTCACGATCCCTCGAGCATTTCATCTGGAAAATTAAATTAATTTAGCCTTCACTGTAAAGTCTCTCACATGGACGAGGAGCCTGGATGTGCACTCCTGCTGTAGCAGCGGCGCAGCGTGTTGACTTATTGATGCTCGATGCCCTTTGTGCACGCTGAACTGGTGGCAGAGAGAGTGCATGAAAATGCCACAGAGGAGGAAGAGTTGATTAGCTCCTCTTGCTCTCTCCCTCATCTCATTCCCTCGCACTCAGGGCACTAAAGTGACTCTTGAGATTGCGCACTCTGCTAACAGTTTTCTTGTTAACTTTCTTTGTGCCAGAGGTTATTAAAATTATGTAGAATTTAAATGCATAGTCGCTGGATTGTTGCGCCTGCTCTCTGAGTAGCTTGTGTCTCTATTGAAGGGAGAAATATGCATGAGATTCTTCTCTTTTATGAATGTTTCTGACTCTTTATAGACTGAATCCTTCAGGACTTTTGTCCAGCATCCTGTCATGATCAGTGTACTTAGATCTGGTGCTGTGAAGTCCAGGAGGACAGTATTGGTTATTCAAGAAAAGTTTATTTTTCTTCTCTTTATTTCTAGTTTTATCTTCTTAATTGTAGTTCAGCGTTGTCTTGAGCAGTGGTGGGCAACTAACATCAGAGCTGCCCTATTATGGAAAAATGATCATCACAATGATTTTGCCTGGTATTTAAATCACAATTATTAAGTATGATTACTCATTGATCTCACATCAGCTGCGCAAATATTTTAAATGAGTAAGAAACAGATCATACGGCACAGAATCCGAAATGTGCCCAAACAGCAGAGACGGCATTTTTCTTGGCTACAAGGTCCTCTGATCGATTGGCGCTTGTCTCCTTCGCTCTTGGTGAAAGTGAACGCAGACCGTATGGAGGGGGCGTGGTCACATGACTTGCACAGGGAAAATAATCAAAATAATCAACATGAGTAAAATTACTTCGATTAGAGGGTCTAAATGTCGGTTTTGATTATTTTTCGATTAGTTGCCCAGCCCTACTGGATATTTTTGTCTGGATAACAAACCGATCAGTAAGCAGCACACATTTTGCTCCGTAGACGGCCGTAGCTGTTGTTGTTCCTGGTATGCGCGCGCAGCCTTTATGTGAAAGAGGACTGCACATGCGGTGATGTATTACTGATATGAATACGTTTTCAGGCACAGCTCTTTTGTAGACATGAGGCGACAACGCATTGAATACTGTCCGTTTTCAGCTGTATTCGTTTTCGTGTAAGCAGGGCCTCAAACTATGTTCCCCTGCAGCAGTAAATGTTTTAAACCAACACAAACATGAGCTTTCTGATTGAAACCTCCTTGTTTCACAGACTGAGCTGCGATCAGTCAAAGAATGACTGGTGTAGAAGCTGAACAGCATTTTCAAGAGACTGATTTTAATCCATCACAGGAATCAGTTTGAAAAGAAAATGGTCTTTACCTGCCCTCAGAAAACTCGACTAACTGCAGATGAATGACTGGATATCAGAAGAAAGACGTGAATGAGTAATGTTTTAAAAGCTGGATTCAGGTAACAGGCAGATTGGTAATAAATGATCTCTTGTCAAAAAAAATTCTAAGGGCTTGTATTTGCCTCTGCCGCCGTCCTGACAGAACCTGACATTTTTAAAGGTCTGCGAGGAGGATTTGTTTGTGACAGCTTGGAATTACAGCGGCACAGAGGGATCCGGAGACAGGGCGACGGATGGGGATGCGGGGGGATTGTGAAGGAGAATGGCTCCTGCTTATTTAAATGTCACTTCTACGAGGTGAATTCATAAGCTCCTCTTTTTTATTCTGCATTTCTCACAATAGAAAAACATTTCCTGCCATGTTTTATTCTTCGTCTGTCTTTCTTTCTCTCCGTCTTCCTGTTTGGCTCGGGAAGCCTTATTGGCAGCGGGTTTTAAGCCTTGTGATGCTTTGCCAACATCTTGACAGTAACCACAAACCATTTAGTTGTTTGTTTTGTGTAGGTAGTGACTGAAGGAGCAATCACTCGGCCCTGTTTGGATTTGAGGTTTATGCTCGGCTCTATACGTGCAGCTGCGGCATGAAACACATATTAATTTTCTCCCACTTTCCGTCCGAGCGCAGGAACAAGGCAGATGTGAGACAGAAAGAAACCTGGGGGAGGAGAGCAGACTAGGAAAAATAAGTGATAAGTGTGCTGCACTTATTTCTGCATATGTTGAGTGATTTCTCTTATGTAACTTGAGATCTTTTCAACAAAAGCTGCTGTTTCTTGTAAGCTTTTAATGTTCTTATGATTGCACAAGGACCTCTGCCTCTCACTGACCTTTTAAAAGAAGTATGAGGACTAAAGTGCACATTTTCCCCGCTGACAAGAGTCAAATGCTGCTCAAAACAGGGCTGTACTGTTGAACTTAAAGCTTTATCATGACTCTGGCCATCCCACAATTCAAGAAATATGTTTGTAGAGAGTCTTTGTGGTTGTTAATGCTTAATGGGCCTTGCTGAAATAACGAATGATCTCTTGAGCTCTGGCATCATGAACAGTACCCCAGCCCTACCCTCACCCCATAAAACAGACTGTCACCCAGCCAAATTTTTATCTTACACACTCTAACCAAATCTAAATCAATATCTATATTTGTATCATATTTATACTGTTAAAAAGCTGAGTGCTCATATGTACAGCTCCTTCACTGTACCTTTTGTTTATATTGTTCTATTTTGCATCTAATGCATATTTTGTATAATATTATATACCTGTCTATTTTGCTATATTTTCTACCTATTTTTATACATTATCGTATTCCTCCTGACTAGGGCTGAACGACGTTAGGAAAAGATGTAATTGTGATTTTTCTGGCAGATATTGCTATTTCAATTTGATTCAGGATTTTCTTCAAATCAAGCTTCAGTGCAATTTCAGTATGTTTACAGTATAGACAACAGTAAGAAAATAAATGATCAAAAGCACATAACACATTATTCATCATCTAATGTTGATGATAAATAATCTGTTTTCATTACTTAAGAGATACTCCAACTTCTACTAAACAAAGGCTTTTTATTGTTGACCTACTTGCCAGGACATCCATAAATGCAAATTGCCTGTAAATTTGTAAAATAGTGTGTGTAAAATAGTTCACACAACAGATCCTGGGTCAGTCAGGAGCGGCAGCTTTGGCAATCACATGATTGCGTTGTCTGAAATTGCGATTTCGATCTGAAAACGATAAATCTTTCAGCCTACTGCTGACCTTATTTTGATTCCTTTTCTAACTATATGTTGATTGTTTTTGCACCAATTTACCAAGTCAAATTCCTTGTATGTGAAAATGTACTTGGCAGTAAATACCAGTTCTGATTCTGATTCTGATTCAGACTTTGGGACACCGAAATGCTTGAGATGTTACAATTTTCAAATGAAATATTGAACCATTCGGTACAACATCCAACAAGCATGTCCAACATCCTCATCTGAATTTCAGTATTTTTGGTTTTTAATAACAAACAACTTTAAGGCCCCTTTCCTTACGCATTTGCTCTGCTGCATTCTAGCCTGTGAGTCAGTATGCAGGGGTAAGGAAACTCCTTCCCCTAGTAACAATGCACTACTGCTTTGAGAGGAGAGGAGAGGCAGCAATATGCATCCACACTCACAACATTAGGGACCCTTATTCCTCTAATCTTTGGTGGCCAGAGAGGGGAAGATAGTTCAGCATTAGCAAAACCTGAAAAAACATTAATATTTGAGCTTATCAACAGGTAAATCAAATGGTGATGATCTTATATCTCAGTGGAGCACTTTCTTTTTAAATTACCAGCATACAATTTAGCTTCATCTATTTGATCGACCACCACTGAATGCTGCTGCTCTCTCTCACTCACAGTTGTTTCAGGTGAAATAACACTGTATTTCCTCTCATTAATGCAATACTTTAATACTTTTAAATGCCCAGATAATTTGTATTGCAATTTTGAAAGCATGTGTTGAAAAAAGTACCCAAAAGTTTGTTTTGTAGAGCACTTTTAAAGGTCCCATGTCCTGCAAAATGCAGTTTTCGTTGCTTTTGCAATGTTGTTAGAAAGGGCTTGGAGAGCAGAAGAACATGTTTTACTAAACTCTCAGTTCTCATAGAAATACTCTCTGCCCCTTAAAACGCTCTGTTTTTTCTTCCTGGGGTTGATGATGCAATAGCTGTACAGTCTCTGCCTACTTGTGTGTTTTCAGCTCATTGACATCATGACTGGAAAGTCAGCTCTGCAGCCTGTAACCCTGCCTCCCATCAGACATCATTTGGGCATCCAATCAGCACAGAGCTTATTATCATAGCCTGTAGCCTCACTGCCTACTTAGATACAAGACTTCCAAAGGGGAGGGAAAAAGAGCTGCATATGATCCCCTACAGAGACCAAATCTTTCATTTTTTAATTAAACGTGCATCAAATCCTTGATTAATTGATGCCAAAGACATGATGTAAATGGTCAACCACACGGGACATGGGACTTTATAGAAGTGATTCACAAATTTTTGCCAAAATCCAGCCGCCTTAACCCAGAGTCAAGGGCTCCAGCTTGACTCTAACACTGCGTCTCGAACAATAGCATGGAGGAAGAGGTGAGGAGCCTACTATCTCCACTTCCTTGACAAATGGCTGATGACACTGCAGGATTAAGTCCTCACAACTCATGCCAGCAGCTGGAATCAGATGACAAGTCTACCTCCGTGTCTGTGCGTCTTAATCCGTGTCTTCCTGCTTCATACATTACTGGAATATTCATGCCACCAACGCTGCCTGCACACGTCAATAAATTATGTGACTAAAGTGACGCCGGGGCTTGACAACTAGCTTCCTTAAAGGCATTTGCCCTTTTGCCTACTTCTTCATTTTGCGCCTGCTGCCATGACACATTTTATTGAAGAGCTGTCTGTGAGCGTGCAGCGAAGACTTGAGGCTATACATCGCCAAAGCTGCTTCAGAAGAAAAAAAGGAAAAACAGAAGTTCCCACGGCACTGCCAAATACAGACTTCTGAGTAAACTGTGCTTCTGCAAACACAGCATCTATTTAAACAGAGGCATTTCCCCATAATTAAACTAATGCATAGGAGAGTATGCCGGCATGGCTCCCCTGATTAATGGAGCAATTACATAATCCATTACGCTGAATTATGAATGTGCTAATGATGAGCTCACGTCGGGTAATGATTCTTGGAGTTTTTGCGGGTGTTAAATATGAAAAGGAATGCAGCGAGGGCTGTCTGTGTTTGCAGATGTTCCCCTAATCACAGCAGGAGGTGAGGCTAAAGGGGGGAGGAGGAACGTGCCACTTCCTGCGGGGGAGAAGTACTTCCACCATCATGGGTCATTGCTCCCCGTCATCGAAAAAAGAAACGCCCCCCCGCAGCTCCAACCAAGACTGTATAATGTGAATTAATATCTTGTGTAATATTTCCATTAGAACATAAAGAACTCAATTATGGAGGCAAAGAGACGTCATGAAGGATAACAGTTGGCGTCTGAGCTCTGAATTTCTTGGCTGAATTGCTCTGGCTGTGAAGCAATCAATTCTTGTTTATTTGTTTGTCTGTTGTCTGAGATATTTCAGGATTGGTTGTGTGGCAGACATCAAGACATAGCTCATATCCTCTGAAGAGTTTTGGAGTAATTCTCATTTGCGTGACAAAGCCAGACCCTCGAATGGAGTTTAGTAATTAATTTTCATGATTATTTTTTTTATTTACTGTCTTGATAGACTCTTGTTTGATGCAGAAGTGTTAGTTATGTTGATTTTTAATAGATATTTCTGTATTTTTGAAGTTGGGTTGTATAAGGTACCTGACAAAAGTCAGTAAAGTGGCTGAAAGGGTTCCAAGCAGTGCTGTACCTTTAAGGAGAGTGAGCCTAGACTATCAGTAAGGTACACTGATGTTACCGGGTACAGTTGTTTCATGTAATTGTGTGAGTTTTATGTAAGAACAAGCCATGAAACTATGTCAGGTTAACTGCAAAAATTCAGAGCATTGTTTTCCCTCCGAGATGTCTCTGTTTTTTCACATTATTTTATGTTGCTAAGTAATACAATTAAGGTGGCTTTCACACCCAAACTTCGGTATACTTGGCTTCCTTCGTGGGGGTGAAATAGCAAAATTGTTTAATTTTTCTCTTAGTGTGGCTTCCTTTCACACTGCTTAGTCAGGCCGATCAAAGCCTGTCAAGAAATGAGTAATACAGCTAGGGCTGGAAGATTTATTTTCGGGTTGAAACCTCAATTTCAGACAATGTAATCACGTGATCGCTAAAGCTGCAATTTTTTGCAGCACTCCTGACTGACCCAGGATCTGTTGTGTCAACTATTTTACACATACTGTTTTACAAATTTGCTGGCAAGCCTCTGTTTAGGAGTTGAAGTGGGAGTATCCCTTAAATAATGAACACTGATTATTTATCATCAATATTAGATGATGAATAATGTGTTCTGTGCTTTTGATCATTGATTTCCTTGCTGTTGTCTATACTGTAAACAGAGTGAATATGGCACTGAAGCTTGATTTGAAGAACATCATGAATCATATTGAAATCGCAATATCTGCCAGAAAAATTGCAATTAGATCTTTTCCTTAAATCATTCAGCTCTAAATATAGCCTCCTGCCACCAGTTGGGGCTGTAGCTGCAGTCTTTCTTCCTGTTTTCAGGCCTAGCGTATATATCGGCCGGAACTACACAACCGACTTTGAGTTATAGCATTGTTCAGCTTAATTTTAGAAGTGTTCTTTGCCACAAAATAAAGATAAAGCTGCATTGGGTGGCACTTTTATATTGACTGGAGTGATGGATTAACATGTTATGGGCAGATTTGTAGACATTAACCTATTAAGAGAACCCAAGGCTGGTGGTGCTAGGTAACGTTAGCTGCACTCTGCGTTAGCTTTTCTGTTGTGACATTCAGTCAAAACCAAGCCACAGTTCTCTTCCTTTTGATTCACATGCCTCGTTCAGTCCCTGTTTGGTTCTGAGTGCTTCCACACCCCCTGCAAACTGAACTCTGGACCACTTCGAAGTGAACCAAGACCTTGGTTTTTGGTGTACCAGAGTTTGTTCGAGCTGTCACACCAGCCCAAAAAGTGAATAAGAGTTAGTTTGGTCTGGATCAAACAGGTAAGGTGTGAAATCAACCTAAGAAACATCACTTTTCAACAGATTTGTCTGCAAGTAGAACTTTATCAAGATTTAATTATTTACTGAACAATCAATTTCACTTTCACTTCATTTAGTCCACGGGCTCAAAACTGTGGCCTCAGTAGTCCAGGGTTCTTGAATCATCTGTGCACGTGATGGGGGAATGCACAGTGCATGTAGGGGGCGTGGCCTCAATACTCGGTTAGCGGTGTGTTGTGTGCATGTGATTGAAGAATAGCAGAGATATTCTTAAATATACCTGCTTGAAATCTGGTTGTTTTAGTCAAGATTATGCTAATATATATATTTCCCTCAAATATATTTAAAATCCCTGTGAAGGGCCAACTCACAATTTCGTGAATTCCAAGTTTATTCACATAAATTCCTGTTAATTCCCATAGAAAGTTTCCAACATTGAAAATTCCCTACCCACCAAAAGTAGTGTACCTTACTGGTTGTCTCAGCACGCTCTCCTTGGAGGTGCAGCCCTGCAGTGAGTCCTTTAAACCACTTCACTAACTTATCAGTTACCTGATACAACCCATCTGTTGTGTTTTTGTAAATCTGTGCTGTGATGTTTTTTCTTTTTGCGCTGTTGAACACCGCCCATTATCTCAAAGTTCACAATCTGCTGTTTCAACCTTTTATTTTGGTTCAAAAATTCAGTCACTGAGTATTTGACAAGCCTCCTGCTCTGCTGTCAGCCACAGTGTTAAAGTTTATTTTAAAAAGGAGTTCTTAAAATATGTACTGAAGGAAGAGTCGGTGTGTCACTCATGTCGGTCTAAACATCAGGGTAATCGCTCAGGGCTGAGAAATGCTAAAAGTTTTAAACTCTTTAAACAGAGTTTTAACCTTCCCATGAGTTCTCACAGGGCCTTCATTGCCGGTTGCTCCCTCAGGCTAGTTTCTCACATTCAGTACAGATTTTCTTTTTTGTCAAAATCTGACTGCAGCAGCACACAGGTTCTCAGATTAGTTAAGTTCAGAGAGGTCAACATGTGCTCTGCCCTGACAGAGATAACTAAACTTATGAAAGTAACGCCAACAGAGACTGATGTATTTTGGCCTTGTGAGTTAAATCCATAAACTTCTCTGCATTTAAGAGGAAGAGACAAGCTTGTGGTCCTCTTTTATAAATAATGTCAAAAACAACACGAGGAAACATGGGGAGATTCTGTAGTTTGAGAAATCCCAATACTGGCTTTATAATACCGGAGGGTGGCCGGTTCAAGTCCTGATCTGAACATGCTTGAGTGTTTGTTTGGCTGCTGCAGAGATGCAGGCTGACTTCCTGGAGTTGATAACGCAGCTGAAAGGGGTTGGTGTGGTGTGAATTTTGTTGACTAGTTATTTTCGTCATAGTTTTCATCAACAACCTTTTTTCCCCTGACGACAACTAGACAGTAACTAAAAAAACAAGTGCACATGGACTAAAACTAAACTAAATTGACATTTTCATCAACAAATAAAAACTAGACGAAAATGTTTGACGGAGACTTAATCCAATCAGACCTAATTTTGTCATGTAGAAAGTAGGGACAAGTTAGGAATATATCCAATCACAGCTAATTTGGTTGTGTGGAAAGGTTGGATGAGTTAAGAGGGACATCCAACCACAACTGCCTTAGCTTCGTGATGGCGGGATCCAAGTGTAAAACATGACTTCAGAAATTCAAGGAAACCAAAAATGCCTTACACTTTTTAAATTTACAGTAGATTTCATCAACTAAAATGTTGTGAAATTTCATCAACTAAAACTAGACTAAAAACAATTTAGATGACTAAATTATGACTAAAACACAAAGATATTTTAGACAAAAGACTAAAACTAAATTAAGAAGTGCTGTCAAAACAAACACTGGGTTGGTGTCCCTTGCTTCTGGAGCCTTGGGGTGCAGGGTTTACACCGTAGCGCCCTTAAACTTCATTGCACATAAACTCGTACGAATGTAGTAGGGTTGATGTTGCTGGTGGTGCAGACGAGTTGTCGGGAATGTTGAATGGTGACGTGTGTGCTCCAAACTTGATCTGACATAGTTTGACACATTCATCAGAGATTTTGGTCCTTATTGACAGGATAGTATCACATCCCAAAGGCGCTCTATAGGATCTACTGGTCTACAGTGAACTCTTTGTCATGCTCAAGAAACCAGTTTGAGAAGATTGGAGCTCTGTGACTTGGAGTAAATGGGTGACATGGATGCACTTTGGTCATAAAGGGATGGACGTGGTTGGCTGTGGTGTCTAAATGATGCTCAACTGGCCTAAAGTGGTCCTAGAAAATAACCCCCACACCATTACACCACCACCACCAGTCTTGACTGTTTATTCAGGGCAATCCTATGATGTTTGTTACGCCAAATTCTGACCCTACCTTCTGAATGTTGCAGCATAGATTGAGACTTATCAAACAAGGAATTGGTTTATCTCAATAATAAATGATTGGGGATCAGTATTATCAGCAAAAAGCCTGATTGGTGCATCCTTATTGTGTGATATGGTATCCTATTGTATTACACTGTATTCAGAGTTATTTTGGATTTCCCCTCTTCATGGTGATTTATTACTTTAAATAAGGAGCTCTAGCTTCGTCTTGAATTCTCTGCTCTCGTGGAGCAGCACAGCCTGACTTTATATCTCATCTTTTTCTCCTTTATGGACTCAGAGGTGAACTTTGACCTCAGGCTTTATCTACTTTCAAGTTCGCAGCCACTTACAGCCTGTGTTGTTAGATAAACACCAGTATATATGTAGGTTCACATGTTTGTGTGTATTAATTAGTGTCTAAATGATACCTCTGGAGAGCACAAGTTAATTGCAGTAACATGTTTTAATTGGCTCATGTTTACAGAATGTTGCCTTCATGCCCTGATTAAACAGAATAACAAACGTTTTCCTTTCGAGATGTTCTTCCCTGTAACTCATATTTATCATCTACATGTTTGTTTGCACTGTGTGAGAGTTGCAGAAAGGCTTTTTATGCATCTTTGTGAACAAAAATGACATTTTTCATCCACAATAAGCCCTGGACCTCTTTAGTCGGCGTGATTGACGGCTATTATTTCTCAGCCCACGGTGTCTGTTTTTAAGCCGGCTGCAGATGCGTCTCCTTTCGATCTGTTTCATTTGAATTTCAGCATGTGGCTCCATTCTCTTCGTAAACAAACAGCCAGACTCGCAGCGCCCAGCTGAGGACATTTATCTGCTTATCTCACGTAGAAAATAGTCCTCCATCGAGGGAACTCTCTTCAAGGTAACAGTGTTTGTATAGTTGAAGAGGGAGAGGGGAGTGTGCTGTGTGCTACCTGGTGAAAGGAGCTTTTAAGGCTTGTAAATGGATTTGTCTGCACATTTATAGGGAAATAACTGCTGTGAGAGAAACTCTGTTAAGTTTCAGATGAGGCTGTTAAAAGTTGTAACTGGTGGAAAAGTGTATCTGCCCTGGAGGAGCCCGGGAGCAGTGTTTATTAGAGCGGTCAGAAGGCAAAAAGGAGCAGCATTAGAGCAGTTTAATAGTTTGTTTACCTCACGGGTACTTGTAGGAGTCCATCTATGTTTGTGTTGACTGTTGTGTCATCTGAGCTTTTCTGTGTGCAGCCCAAGTAGCGTGTTTGTGGAGTTAACTTTTGGGCACCCTAAAGGTCCCACATTGACAATAAAGCTTGTTAAAGGATAAGTTCGGTTTTTTGACACCTGGACCTTATTTTTAGGATTAAATACGCTCGTAGACTCACCCAGACAATTTTGGCGGAGCTCGGAGCCGTTTTCGAGCAATTTAGATCCATCCGACGGCGTTTTTCTCTCATGCCGTAGTAGCAGACGGGGCCAGAAATCAAAGCCCCTAAATTAGACATTATCTCCTGCGAAACCCGCTTATTTCAGCTACATTTTATAAATGAATGGCCAGTGTTATCACCATGTCAGCTCAACTTCGTTGTTATGGTCATCTGGGACTTTACAAGGATGGGTTACTTTAGGTGACGTCACAGACATGCACCGCAAGAGCGCAGCTGAATAGAGCCGCTGTTGTTGCTAGGCTACACGGCTACACGGCTATTTTTGTGCAACATGGCAGAATATTTATCGATGTAGAAGTGTCTGACGACGACTTTGAGTATAATGGATGCCAGAATATACCGACGAGGAGCTATTTGAAAGGAGGATGCAGAGGGAAAGAGCTGAACAGCTGGCCAGAGAACAAGCAACCACTGCACGTCCACGAATGGGGGCTAACTGGTGGTGTTGTTGTGGACATTGCACGGCAAACAGCAACAGAGGAGGAGTGAGTTTCGCAGCAGATAATGTCTGATTTAGGGGCTTCGAATTCTGGCCCCGTCTGCTACTATGGCATGAGAGAAAAACGCCGTTGGATAGATCTAAATTGCTCGAAAATGGCTCTGAGCTCCGCCAAAATTGTCTGGGTGAGTCTACGAGCGTATTTAATCCTAAAAATAAGGTCCAGGTGTCAAAAAACCGAACTTATCCCTTAATGACAAACTAAAGAGCAAATATTATAATACTATAAAGCTAGACTAAAGTTAAATGAATTTAGATGACTAAATTATGACTAAAACTAAAAGATATATTTAGGCAAAAGACTATAACTAAAACCAAATTAAAAAGTGCTGTCAAAATTAACACTGCCGTAGGAAAATTGGGGTGTGGCAGGAATCACAGACATTTGGCAACAAAATACAAAAGTACATAATAACCCTTTAATATTTGCAGAATGTACAAATGCATGTAGATAGTTTACGTCTTTGTCTCTGAAAGTCCACTTTCAAATATAAAAAATGTCATTTAATAAACAATAAAATGTTTTTCTTGCTTCATGTCTGTTTTAACAAAAATAGACTGTTGTCATGGAAACAGCAGGTCATTTTTAGTAAAGTTGAGGCTTTGTGGCCTTAATATAAAATATTGGTTTTGGTAGTAATGAGCTCAGAAAAATCAGCATGTTAGATACCGGCAAAAATCTGATATCGTGCATCTCTACTATTCATTTTGAACTCTCGCTGCTCTTCAGCAAATAACATGTTGGAAGAACTATTTGGTAATCTTGCTGTGGAGGTTTGCCATTGAAAAGCATGAAACTACCATTTTTCTGAACAATTTTATTGAACAAATTTGTGCTGTTTTTGGCAGAATTTTTGGATTAAATTGAGCTGTTTGTCCTCCTTTGTGTTTTAAATCTATTGGAGTGGTTATTAGCCATGTTTTAATTCAATCATAATTAAATTTGAGGCATGCATCTGTCAATCTGTATGAAGTCTTATTCTCAAGTTTTGGCTTCATTTTTCAGCGATTATAGAACTATAGCAGACAGAATAGGAAAACATCCTCCTACCATTTATCTAGTCTGCAGTTTATGTGTTTAAAGCTCATTTTAGGAACTTTAATTTTATCTCAGTTTTTATGCCTTCTGTGGTCTGAAGTTGCTCTGATATAAAATGTCTGCCTCTGTAGATTCTGTTGGACACTTTTTCTGCCTTTTAAACCATTCAGATGTATTATATAGCTATAAAAGCAAACTAATCTCATCTCTAATGGCCTTGTTTGCTCTCGCCGATCATAAATGGCCATTAATTTTAATCTCAGCCTCTCTCAAATCATTCTAAAAACTCCACAGTGGAGCTTTAAACAAAGTTTTAAGCCTCATTTCTGCAACAGAGCCTCACTTTAGAGGGTCCAGAAGCTCCAAGTTGAAGCCAGCCTCTGTTTCTAAAAGAGTTTTATGTGTAGCGAAGGTTCCTCCCTGCTCACCAGGCTGCCAGCAGCATGGCATGCTTTGGTCTTTACAGTGGGCCTCCGGGCCCCGGGCCACCCGCTCTGCCCCTGTTCTGCTCGGCTGGCTGCGTTGGCCCTGTTGTGAAATGTGATCAGTCGGCTCCATTAAGGCCTGGACCGACCAGTCTCTGGCTGAACCTCCCCGGAGTGGACGTCCAGGGATTGGTGGGAGCATGAGCGTTTCATGGCTTGTTGTGTGATCACTGGGAATGCGGCCACGCTGCCTTGTTGTCGAGGCATCTCTGTGTTGTTTACCAGGTTTCGCTCATGCTTACATTGCGGACGAATGTGACTTGGTAGATGGCTGTGGGTTATGTAACTGTCTTTGGACGACACTATAATGTTTCAGAGCATTATCTGGACTCACTTTTTGTTTAAAATGTGGACAAAATCAGTCTCAGGCCCGTTTGTCTGTCTCCACACCAGCGACGGCAAGGGCAGGAGGAATTATGTTTTTGAGCTGTCCATCTGTGCCTCTATCTGGCTGTTTGTACATCACAATATCTCAAAAAGCTTTGATAGATTTTCTCTTACCTCTGCATAAATGTTCACTCTGACTCAAGGATTAAAGAAATACAATTTTAAGTAAATGGGTAAAGTGTCAGTGTCCAGGGTTTCATGTTTTTTACTTGCTTGAAATGAAAAAACTCAACAAAATTTGAGATTTACTTAATTCCTTGCACACATTTCCAGTCTGACTCAAGGGTAAACTGATAGAATTTGAGGTCAAGGGCTGATGGGACTCATGTGCATCACAGGATGAGCAGTTTTTTCGCTCATATCCAATATGCTGATATTTCTAGACACATAATACCCATATCCATAGCTGAATGATATCAGAATTTGAAAGTTACAGCGACAACCACTGTTAACGGACCAAATATCAGCCTTATTTTTTGGGACTTGTACTCCTAAATTTGGAGAAATGTGCAAAAATAATGATAATTTATATGGCTAAAATATTGGCTCTACATTTTGGCAGAAATTTTAATATCTGATGAAATTTATTGGCTATATTTTGCTTTTGGTAGGGACTCATGATATCATTGGTACATTATCAGTATCAGCCAACTACAGCCTAAAAAGTTAAATATTGGTATCTGCAGAAACTGAAGTTTATGCCAATATTTACAGCCAATATATCAGCCATATATCAGCTGGAATATCTGCAAAAAATACACAAATGCACCATACCACTTTACCTTATCTTCACTGCATGGGTACATTTAGAAATCAAGAGTTTCACTTTTCAAGAGTTACATGTTTTTCTGGCTTTACATCTGTTCCTCACACAAATAGACTCTCACATTTAAAGAAACAAGCACAATTTGTAAAGTAAAGTCTCTGTGCTCTTAACCAAAGTATCTGTATCAGCACTATAATGAGTTCAGAAATAATATTGGATACCCAATGTCCTGCATCTCTAGCTTTTGGAGCAATTATCTGATAACGATATCATACTTGTAATACTTTGCATCCCTATGTTAGTCTCATGCTTGTGAACACAATATTGCAGAAAATAAAGAAATAACTTTAATCCAGGGTTGCAAAGGGGCAGAAATTTCCTGAAATCTTCTATGGGATGTTAAGCTTTGGAATTTTGAAAATATTCCAAATTGGGAATTTTCCATAGAAGCTATGGGAACATAAACTGGAAATTGGGGCTAATTTAAATAATCTGTTTCATTTCCAAACATAAGTAAACATTTTGTTTTGTCATTGGGAGCACCATAAGCATCTTTAGACCCTTTATAGGGGGGCTGAAGCACCCCTTAATTTCACCTTCACCCCCCTAAAGTGGTAATAACATGTGAGAGTTGACCCACTAGACTTTTGGATGTGACAACTTCCTTTTCGAAGGTCTTAGTTTAGGCGTGCTGATTTGTCGGAGTGGTAAGCAACCGGGAACGTCCCATATATGCTTCTGCCGGCCCGGGTCCAAGTCCAGCCTGAGGCCTGTTTGCAGAATGTTGCCCCCCCACACTCTCTCTCACCCCCTTTCCCAAGCCTATCCACCGTCTCTCAATAAAAGGCATAAAACGCCCCTAAAAATAGACTTTAAAAAAATCTTATTTCATATTTTATTGAGCACAACACGAAATTGTGATTGATAACTCTCTGTATAGATGCAGATTAAAAATTCATCTCCCTCTTAATGGCAAAGTCATCATAGAGAAGTTGTTTTTGGTGAGCTAGTGTGAATATCAAGGTTCTTTTACTGAAATGTAATTAGAGTTTTTCACAATGACCACTCCAGTCTTGATTCTTGACCCACCACTGTATTCACTGTCCAGCAGTCTTGCACAGGCATTACCCAGCATGCAGTGGGCGGTAGGTTTGGGTTGCTCTTTATGTTTGTTCTTCTCCTGCCTTGAGTTTCAAAGCGAGATGCTGCCAAAGCTTTGTCTCACTTATAGAACCTGTTTTTTTAACATCCTGGCCTCTTTTGTTGGTTACAAAACAGTCCAGACTTATACATTAGAACAAGAATGTGAGTTTGCAGAAAGTGCTGCCCACACAGACAGACTATAAAGACTTGAAATTTGTTGCAAGAGTGAAGTGTTTATGGTGAATTTCATCTTTTTTCTTCTTCAGACTGGGTCTTGGTAATCACCTTGAGCTAGCTGCAAACACTTAAAAGCCACATTTGTGTCAGCAGGGGGTGAGAGGAGATGTATTTTTAGTAAAACATCACTTAAAGCCATTATATGATGCGCCTCCTTATTCCACTGAGGCCAAAAAGCAAAAGCTTTGAAGAGTGCTGGACTGGAAAGTTAACTTCAGATGAGCAAGAGTTTCATTTACAAGCATCTAATGTTGCCTCAGTTCCCAAATCTGTGAGAACTTTATTCAGGACTTCAGTGTTTCCTCACCGTCATTCAACATTTATAAAAGGACCTGATGTCTGATTCTCTCATAGGTCTCCTCCTCTCTCCTTATCAAAGTACAATAGAGGAACAGATTGTCTTTTTGGCAGCAACACGTGCAAGTCTCTTTCATGAAATATTGATAAATGTCAGCTCCATGGCCTCCTGACATGATAAGGACACAAACAAAAGCTGCAGCTAGCGAATCCAGGGCCAAATCCACATTGTTGTGTCAGAAAGAGAGAGCGAGTGAGTCAACAGGATAAGATAGCAACAATCAGAGCAAACCAGTCGATAAAACGCAGAAGGGCTCTGATGATATCACTGTCAAAGGTCAGGAGCCCTGGTTTACACACTTTCTTTATAAACTCTGCTCTCAGGGAAAAGAGGACGCTAACGATGGGTTTCTAACCCATCTGATTTGCATGAAATCAGCCTCGGTTTCTGTCTGTGTGTTGATCTGTAATTAACCTGCAGAAGCCCCAAAACGGGCGGCCATGAAGGCTTCATTAACCTGTGACTGAGGGGCAGCCATTGCGCTCTGGCTGCTTTGACCTGCACTAAACTGCTGCAACTTCTCGCAGGTTTTTCTCCATCACAGGTTGTTGGAAAAGACTGCAAACATGAATTCACTCAGAGGCCTGGATCCCATATGGTGAAAAAGTTTGTATCATGTTATCTTTGACATCCAAAGTCATGTTTTGTAGACAGTGGGGCTGTCACTGTATTCTTGGTATATGAATATCCACTCGAGCATGGGGATAAAAATACTTAGTTGATCTTTAAATATACATTTGAAAATAGAAAAATAGCTCGGCAGCATATTAGGGCGCCTGAAGCAGTGAACCACCTGATCCGACAGAGGCACAACCCAGCACAACCAGGCCTTCTGTTCTCTTGACCTTAACAACAGGAAGTACACATTGAGAAACAGACGACAGGCAAAGCCACTAGGTGGAAGCACTGTGGGCTCCACACTGCCAAAGGCAAAATAATCAAGAAAGATCCAGTGGGGCCTTTTTAAGCTGCGACTTTGCTCCAACCGAAAGTGCACATCCTCGCACATATCCTTGTACATATCCTCATACATAAAATGTATTAAGAGAGTCAGAGAACCCCAACTTCATGAGGTTATTGTTAGTTTAGGAGACAACAGGAGGAGCAATATGTAAACAACAGGTAATATTTCCTGTTTGACCTTCACTGTTGTGGGCATGAATATAATGTCCACTATTTTTTGCTGTATTTTGAAATGACCCTGAAACTCTGAGTGCCTTTTTTCCTGTGTTGAGTCGATCTGCTTGGCAGAGATTAACAGGTACTTGAAGGGGCTCCCATTTAGGGCTGGGCGATATGGCCTAAAAATAAAATTCTAGATTTTTTCAACAACACTCAATTTACAATTTTTATAGATTTTTTCCCTCTAAGAAAAAAAAATCTTCAACATCACAAAAATGACATGAATCAAGTTTTGCCTTTTTGTTGTCAAAGTACAGTATATTACCAAGCTAAACAGATTTTCCCTCTTAAAGTTAAAGTGCATGCATTAAAATGTTTAGTATGTAGTTTGTCTATAAACACTAAAAACTGAGCTATTTTAACAGCATATTATCATGGAGCTCTCTGATCAATACTTAATCTCATTGTAAAAAAAACAAATATGAGCCTAAACACATGCTTGTTCAAAACCTGACAGGGCCTACATCATAAAAACTGTAAATTCTCAGTATTTATATTTTCAAGCATTGCAACAACTTACAATTGGAGAAAGTTGAGAAAAAAATATTCAAATTATTATAATTAATCGATTTAATAGATATATTGTCCAGCGCTACTCCCACTTTAAAAAAAGACTAGCCACGTATTTCCAGCAAACTGGTGCGGCGCTACGCTGCTAATTTAAACTATCCTGCTGGTTTTGGCAAGAATTTGAAAATGGCGTAAGATTTTTAACCAACGGGACTTTCGGCAAAGCTTGACTGTGCGTGCAGGCCACAACAGAATCTTAAGATCCAGACTCACATTGCAGATGTGCTTGGAGTTCATGTTACCTCCTGCAAGATCTGAAGTATGTTTGAACACCAGCTGGTTGATATGATGACGCTACATCACAGGATCCAGAAGATATTTAACAGCAGTATTTATGAGCTCAGGAGTTATTGATTTTTAGGTTTGGCTAATGCTTGACTATGGTGGTGATCCCTCGTTTTACTATTCTCACAAAGTCAAGTGTGATGTCTTGCCTTAACTTTAGCACTAATGACAAGCGTTTTCTCAACCCTGTGCGCTGACTCACAGGCACAAACATAGCAGAACATTAGCTGTTTGTGCTCTAAACTGAAAATGCTGCAATCCACACACACATACTGAACCTGAGACATCGTGCCCTATGGTTCAATACTTTATTACGAGTTGCAACATCCCCAATACTCCCTGTATTTGCACATATGCCACTGACAGTTCTGTCAATACACAATCTAAACCCCCTTCTCTAAATACCAGCAGCTGCTCCAGCAGAGAATCCATTGCGACACTTTGTACTCAACATGTTACAACGGTTCCTCGAGTTAAGATGTAATCATGTCACCCTCTCCTCTCATCATCATCGCCCCATCTCCTGAAATTGAGTCGTCTTCTTCTTGTTTAGTCAGCGTGATGTTGGAGCTGTATTTTTCACAGCATCAGCATGGAGCAGAGGACCCAGGGGACTCAGGCTCTGTTGGTTTTTCTGTGCGAGTGTGTGCGGGCGAGAAAGAAAGAGAGAGAGTGAAAGGCCAGTCCCCCGTCAGTTGGAGCAGTCTGTATGTGTGTCATCTCCTGAGTACAACACCAGCTTGGCCCACTTCTGCCTGACCGACTAGACTCCACGGCTCATCTGTGCTCTTCCCTCCCGTCTCTTTGTGTTTAATTTGCTCTCTCTCTCTCTCTCTCTCTCTCTCTCTCTCTCTCTCTCTCTCTCTCTCTCTCTCTTCTCGCTCTCTCTTCCCGGTGTGGGGTCCGGTTCTCATGCCTCATCCCGACAGTCAGAACAGAAAGCTCGAAATGATGTACAACGTCCCAGGTGAACTGTGCGGAGAGCGTTGGCTTACATCCAGCTCGTATGACGAATCAGACGGGACCACCCCGGCTCACGCTCCCAGTCGCACATGTCCGAGCACATCTAGGTCAGGGAGCAAGGAAGGAAAAGAGAGGGAAACCTTTAACCTACTTGGTCTCCTCGTTCTGCCGGGGCTCAGAGACGTGTGCCGGGCAATACGCTCCCCTCTCCTTCATCTGTAACGAAGACTCAGCGACAGAGAGCCTGACGTGTCGGGATGGTTGTCAGAGCTTTCAGGCTTTATCTCTGCCTTCGTCCTCTCTGACGGCAGAGGATGGAGAAGGAGATAGTAGCATCCTCGCTGAGTGCTTCAGAGAATACATGCTGTCAAATGTCAGGTAGCAAAGATTTACAAGCTTAAATCTAACAGCCTGACTCTGATATGAGATACAAAGAGGTCTGGCTCAGAGAAGATAACATGACAAGACTCCAAAAGAAAGTCCATGTGGTCCAACATAAAGCTCCTGTGAGACTCTAAATTTGTGTGGATTTTGGCACCACTGTGGGCAAAAAGGCACATTTCATATTATCTTACAACAAGCACCTGCCATTTTATTTGTTGCACTTATTGAACTGCTTGTCAACCCTTGTAGCTAGTCAGCCAATCACATGGCACCAGCTAAATGCATTTAGGCATGTAGACAAAGTCAAGACCTCCTGCTAAAGTCCAAACTGAGCATCAGACTGAGGAAAAGAGACTGTCAAGAGTCCATATTTCACCTTTAATCCTTTGGGAACATGACTTGAATTTCCTAGGAAGAGAAAAACCATCTCTAAGTTTTAGAAGATTTGTTCTAAAACAGCTAATTTTACAGTTAAGATGACTTCTGAGGACTGTGTGGATGCCTTGACCTTTAGATGCTGGTGGTGTGGGAGTATTGTTGTCTCTAATACCCCTTTGTAGAACAAAATCTACTGTCTGGTACTAATAAAGAAACCTTGAACCTTGAACCTTTTCCGCCAAGCTGGAGCTGGTGTTGAGTTGGTGCTAGCCCACTGCTAGCTTGCTTTTCCACAGGCAAGGGGCCAGTCAGAACTACTCGATTACATCAGTACGTCACTGCATACATATTGGAGATGCACGATATTGATTTTTTTGCAGATATCCAATATGCCGATATTTTTTGATTCATTATCGCAGATACTGATACCGATATTTCTGGTCAAGAGCACAAGCTCTGTACTTAACAAAAAAAGGACTTGTTTCTTTCAGTGTTACAGTATATTTTTGCAGGGGACAGATGTAAAACAAGAAAAACAGCATTTGACTCTAAAAATGCAAAAAAAAAAAAAACTTGAATTTTAATTTTACCCATGCAGTGATGAGAAGGTGCATCAATATTGTACATTTGTGCAATTTGCTGATGTTTCAGCCTAGGTCTGAACAATTATAGGAAAAGATCTAATTGCAATTTTCTGGCAGATATTCTGATTTCAATACAATTCACTATTTCCTTTAAATCAAGCTTTTGTGCAATATGCACTATGTTTACAGTAAAGGCAACAGTAAGGAAATCAATGATCAAAAGCACATAGCACATTATTCATCATCCAATATTAATGATAAATAATCTGTTTTCATTATTTAAGGGATACTCCAACTTCTACTCCTAAACAGAGGCTTTGTGTTGTTGACCTGCTTAACAGCACTTCCATAAATGCAAATTTCCTGCAAATTGTGAAAACAGTATGTGTAAAATAGTTGACACAACAAATCCTGGGTCAGTCAGGAGCACTGCAAAAAAATTGCAGCTTTGGTGATCACGTAATTTTGTCGTCTGAAATTGCGATTTCGATCTGAAAATGATAATTTTTCAGCCCTATTCCCGCTGATATTTGGCGATATATGTGGCCGAGATATTGGCTGTAAAAATATGCAAAAATTTAACTATTGGCTGATACGATACTTAACTTTTTAGGCCGATATTAGCTGATATCGATATCAAACTGATAATATCGTGCATCCCTAATACGTATCTATTTACCCAGCAGCACTCACACCAAAACAATGAAAATGGGGGATCTTGTTGCCCCTATACAGGTGCTGTTGTTGTGTTTGCAAGCCTACATCACGTTACAGTGGCGGAAAATTCAACTAATTCAGACCAGTTGTTTGCTTTGCAATTGCAGACAACGGCGCTTACATTCCAGGAGACCAGTAATTATCAGAGGCAATTTGAGTCTTAACCATGAATGCAAGGTGTTAGCCATTGTTAGCTCTGCTAACAAATAATGCCTATATTTTTACCATTAAAGATGGTCCTAAGGCTCGTTGCCAGGAGTTTACAGAGTGCAATAAGTCTTCCCCCTGCCCCCTGACGAGTGTTCAAGTCCAAGTCCATTATTAACTGGTTACCTCTTGCCCAGTGTCTGCAGGGATAGGCTTCAGCCCCCATGACCCTGACAGGGATAAGTGTTATAGATAATGGATGGTTGTCTTCTCAGTTGTCTTCCCTGCTGCTGACTTTGTGTGCTGTTACTGTAGTGATGTGACTGACAGCTGTAACCTTGCAGTGCAGCTGGATCAACCTAATTCAAAGTCTGATCCATCTTGCCAAGGTCCACACCACAACATTAGCCCTATCAGTGTCACTTCAAAGCAGGATGAGGCGGGACCTAAGAGGATGACGACAGCGAGAAGAAGCAGCTAATGATAGTTTTGTTTTATCATTTGAGCGTGGCCAGCATCTGAAACTGTAGAGATGCAAGCATGAAGAAGTAAATACAGCTTTCTTGAATGATTGCAAACAAGTGAATTGCTGTCATTTTTAAATTAGATCACATGAGTCAAGATAAATATTTTTAATGATCAGTCATGCAGCCCAATTTTGTGGAGCTGAGAAGTTAACTGTTGAAAACTGGAGACCAGCAGATGTTGTTAGCAGGCAGCTCACACTCTGCTCCCACACATCACTGGTTAACTAGGAGACGATGTCAGCGTGATGGAGACTTTGGACACATCATCATCATCGTCTCTGTGTTTGTGTGTGTGGACATGCTTTCCTTCCGTCCAGGGCCTTTTTCCTGCACTCCTGGTCACAAATGTCACTCCAGGCTGCTGCAGGCTCATTATGCCATTAGCCGCCTCAGGCCCCAGTCCATTTGCTGGGCAGGGAGTGTGACGGAGTCCTTTTCACGGGGTCACCACTCCTGCTGGAGGCCGGTCAGCTGAGAGGCATGTGTGGGACGAGAGGAGGGAGAGGGTGTTTGACACTAATCATGATTTGGTGCTATAGATGAGCTGTTTTAGGTTGAGTGATCATGCTTTATTTGATTTGCACTGCAGCACTTTTTCTGTTATGATGTCTCTTACAGACGATGTTAAGATCAAGACTATAGATTCTTTGTCAGGGGTGGGAAACTTTGATTACCAAGAGGACTATGTAATCTTTTTTTAGTGCCTGAGGGCCCCACTGTTACATATTGTCGGGCACTCTCAATGAGGAAAAAATATGTCAATAAACAAAAAATAGTAAGTATAAAGCTTAAAAAGGGTACCATTTATAAAGTAAGACTTTAATGACTTAAAAAACAAAGCATGCAACAGAAATTTAAGGTTAATAGAAATATTTTATCACCTATCCTAGTTTGTGCATTATGTAGTACTGGTTACTGATGATGAGTCAAATTTAGCAGTTGTTGTTATTTTTTCTTCATATTTCCAATTTGGGTTTTTATTTTTTGGAAATGAATGGTGGGCCACATTGAGTGAGTTGAAGGGCTGAACTTGCCAAACCCCTGTTCTTTGTTAACACGTTCAAGAGTTTTTTAGTCTCGTAACAGCTGGCAAATTAATTTTATCATGCTGGGAAAACAAACAAATGTGGTCTTGACTATAAATACCTCTGCTGAGGAGGTCATGCTTTTGCTGGCATTTGTTGGTTCATTTGATCGTGAACACGATAACCCAAAAACCAGTGAACAGATTTAGATGGAATTCTCAGAGAATGTTGGTCACGGTACAAGAGAGTGATTAGATTTTTGTGGTGATCTAAATCTGGATGTGGATCCAGGTTTTTTTTTAAGGGATTTGTTAACAGAGGGCAGTTTTCCACATTTTGGCAATAACATGCTCGACAATGTTGGGAGGTGCCTTGGCAGAGGTTTGTGCGCTCTATAGACTATTACTTGTATGACTCACAGCGTACTGGCTTCTGCAGCAGAAAAAATCCTCCTCATCTGCTCAAAATGGCTTGAAAAGCACATCCTGTCTTTGTCAAAAGTTATGTTGGTCAAAAAATTGTAGTTCATTTTCAAAATCCTTGCTGAAATTAGTAGGATGACCATTAGAGAAAACCCAACAAGCTTTTGTGAGCCTCAAAAGCCTAAGCAAGCAGAACGTTAATGGTTGCACTATGATGTGTTCAAAGACAGCTCAGAAAAAATGAGAAGTAGACCTTTAAATATAGACTTGAACACATCATGGTGTGTAATGTAATTTCAAGAAGAAGAAAATTTTAGAGAAAAACTCAATTTATTTTTCTTTAAATGACATTTAAACACACCATGATGTGTTCAAGTATATATTTAATGGTCTACTTTTCATTTTTTCTGAGCTGTCTTTGAACCCATCTTAATGCAACCATTAACATTCTGCTTGCTAAGGCTTTTAGGGCTCACCAAAGCTTGTTAGGTTAGGACCAATTTTTGACAAAGACAGGGATGTGCTTTTCAAGCCGATGAGGAGGATTTTTTCTGCTGCAGAAGCCAGTATGTTTTCAGTCATAGAAGTACTAGCCTATAAACACGAAAGGTAGCTCAATGTCCCCGCCCAGTGTCAAGTTAGCTTGCCATATACTGAAGTAGCGTAAAAGGGTTTTAAAATCATGTTGTACTCAAGTGTATTAATGTGAAATAAAGTCAACAAGTGTTTTTTCACTTAAACTTATTCTTGCAATATTTTAGATAAAACATTTTGACTGAAAGATTTCTATTATTGTGAATAAATATCAGTTTAGAATATTGCTTATCAGTCTGCAGAGCCACCAATAATCATATCCGCCTCAAAAAAATCAATATTGGTTGATCTCTGTTCTTAAAAAAAGTACTGTCTACATTGAGCACATAGGTTGGTAACATTTGGAAAATGAACCCTCACTCTATACCAGTTTGTTCTGCAATTTATTAAAAAATATGATGAAAATATATCCAATATTTGGTGCTGAGGGGTTCTTTTTTGTTGCTGAATTACCCAACAGGTATTAGTATCATCAAAATGTACCATATATTATTCTGGTATTGTGACAACCACTTGTTTTTCTTTGACAGAAAAAAATAAGACTGTATTTTTGGTCTGCATTTCCCAACCCTACTCATTTTCCCAAGTCATCCATCTGCACCTTATTTTCTCTGAATATTAGAGAAACTGTGTCAAGAAGACATAAAATCACGAGGAGAAGGGGAAATTGGTGAGACAGAAAGAAGAGAGGTGGGGTCTTCTTTCTTTTTCCAAATAAATGATTAACTAAACACCACCATCCCCTCCCTCGCTGTCCACTTTTTAGAAGAAGGGCCCACTTTGATCACAGGAGCCCTTTGAAATGATCTGAGGAACGAGAGAGGGAGAAGGATGTGTGGGGAGGGGCAGCGAGGTGGGGGAAGTAAGAGAGACTGAGACAAGAAACGCCACACCCCCCCTGCCTGTGGAGGGGAGACATCACAGGTAAAGAGGAAGCAGACGGAGGTGGGTGGGAGGTGGAGGGTGGGCTTTTGGATAAGTGTTTGTTGGTGGTGGTGGTGAAGTGAGCCGTTTGAAGGCCTCAGTGTGGATAGATTAGCTTTCCTTCAACCCCAGAAATCAATGAGGTGGCAGATGTCTATTCCCCTCACTTACATAGCAAACAGGGCGCCCCTCTCTCAACACGGCTGCATGTAAATCTCACACTTTACGGGCTCTGCCACGCTCGGCGGCCCCCGTAAAGAGCATGTCCTCGGCTGAGGGGAGAGGCTCTCCACCTCTCTATCTCTCCTCCCTGCTGAGATTCTCCTTTTTCTTCACAGCTTTGCTCAATCACAGGTTTTGGTATTCAATTTCTGCTGTATTAAGTTGACTTTAAGGTTGTTGTAGGGCTGCAGTTTTTAAACCACATTTAATTGCTTATTATAAGTAGTTAATCCTATTTGGTCACAACTATGGCTGGGTATTTCCAAAAACCTCACGATACTTATGTATTCTGACACTGAGGCCACGATATGATATGTATCCCGATACATGTAAAATGTACTGACTACACTATTAACAGAATTCTTGAGAAGTTTTAGTTTTTTATTCCAATAAGTAAAAGAAAAAAGAAAGAGTTTTAAATAATTCTACAACTTAAGAAACTTTAATTCAGGTCCTCAAAGATGTAGACGCAAGTTCAAATTTGGAGCATGGCTTCTGCTTTGAACTGTGCCATTGTTAACATTACTGTAAGTGTATTTACAACAACTGTCAAAACATCGAGGCCGTATCGATTCTGTAGAATCCGTAGAATCTAATAGACGTATCCCCACGGATATTTTGCCTTGACGATATTTTGCTGTAGCGATATTTTGAGCACAGACCTAGTCGTAACTTTAATTGCATGTTTAAACTAGTCAAGGTTATCAATAAAGTCAGCAGATGTTCCCAAGACTTGGTTCTTTGTTTTGCTGTTACTTTGGAATTAGAAGTATTTTAACCTGGTAGTACTTGTTTAGAGAAATATACTTTTATTTTGAGAGAAAAAGTGGAATCATGGTAATAAACATAGCTTACAAATGGTATAAATCATTTATACAAATATCTATGTATAAATGGTTGTTAAGTACACAATTAAAAAGTATTATTGTCATATCAGAAGGTGCAGATTACTTCTGACTCATCCACTGAGCTGTCTGTAGGTTTTCAAAGTGAAACCCGATAGTCTGACTGTAAAAGCAGAAGAATTTTAGTAACATCTAGCTATTGCCCTTAAAGGGATAGTTCGGGTTTTTTGAAGGGGGCTTGTTACTACTACTACTATGCTCGACAAAGCCCCTGTGTTTTGAACATTTGTGAGACGTGACATAGGAGTTATGTATCCTTCCACCATCATCGCGCTGCTTTCCTTTCATTGGCTGTTCAGGTAAGTGACCATTAGAGCACAAACTAACATCGTTGGCAATTGTGATTTCTGTCCAGCTCTTCTCTTTATCAGTTTGTTATATGATTTACAAGCTACGCTGTTTTGACGTGTTTTTTAAACAAATCAACGAGTTGGACCTCCATTTTGATGTCCATCTAACTTTATGCTTCGCCTTCACTCCCATTGCCATGGTTATGTTTGCGTCCTGCTTCAGGCACCTTGCTCCCTGTTTGGCTTTGACAAAACACAGAGGACGTGCTCTGCTGTCCTCAGTGCTACACACACATCAGGATATCAAGTTGTAAATATTTGTTTAAAATGTATGATTTTAAGTCATTGCGGCCCCGATCCTCTTCCACTGAAAGGGATAAAATGACTCTTAACATGCCTCAGACCACAGGTTAGTCAGGTGAGATCATATTTAGGATGTCCAGACAATTGGGCCTTTGCTGAGTTTGATCGGAAGTACAGATCCGAGCCGGAAGTCAGGCTGATTGTTGTGTTGGGTGTACGCAGCTTAAGCAAACAATGTGAGTATTAGTGTTCGGGGGCGATCTCATGGAGTGATAAAATCATATTTTAATTGTTATTATATCAGATTTATTTCTGCAAAACTGCTGTACAACACTTGGGTTACAAACAGAAGTCATGTTTAATCAGCAATCGACTTAAATTACCTCACGGAGACGTAGACATTAAGTTAAAACTTCTGCTCATTAAATTCTCAAAGAGCCGCTTCGAATCAATGACTCTGCACGTCCTTGTTTGTTTTTCTGCTCCTGCAAACTTTGGTACTTTACCAAAGTCACCTGATACTTTTAATTTCTCAGCATGTCGGTTATTCCGCTGGAGTATCGGCTTAGCATTCTGGTTCCCATGAGGCCTCTGGATCCTCTCTTTCATTAAAGTTGTTTGCAGAGTCGCTCGGCTTCGTCGCCTCATAAAACAAACTGCTATGATGAAAATAACTTAAAACCACACCAACCCGACGCCGCTCCTCTTGTTTTATTAGCGTGCTCGCACTCACACACAACAAAACGCAGTGTTTGTTGAGGTTCTAATGAGTCCCAGTAGCTGCGGTTTTGATTTTTTTTTTTTCCCCTTCTAATTTGACATGCTTCACTTGGGCTGGGTCCCTCTCGCTCTGCAGACCTCAAATCCTCCACACAGAGGCCTAATGAATCTTCTCCATGTACACAAACAAAGGACAAACAAAACAAGCGGGAAACTCTCGCTTCCTTGAGCTTTTAATTGTCCCAAAGACGTCAATCAATCATGGCATCCCGCTCCAATCTACATCTCCTGCTTACAAAAGGGATGTTAGTCGCCCATGAGAGCAGATCAGTCCTCACTTTCCCACTCAAACGTCGGGTTTGTTCTGGACTTTCCCCTTCGTTCTGCTCCGTCCTGCCGCAACACTTTCTGTTCAGGAAGGTGACATGAAGAACAATGAGTGGAGCCGCGCTGGTCTCCCAGGGCTCTCCATGTTGGGTTTCAGCCGTAATTGAATTGGGGGCTTTTGCTGCCCACAGAAGACGCTGTGAGTGAATTGTCTCAGATAGTTTATAGGGTAATAAAGTCCCTCCACACCAACACCTGCCAGCTGAGCTCAGCTTTGACCAAAACAGTCTATTTAATACATCCCGCTGTGCACCTGCAGCCCACCCATAACAGACAGCTCACATCTGAGTCACAGCAGCACTGCAGAGACTCAAACTGAGTGTGTTGGTCAAAAATACCTCCTTTCAAAACAACAGATTTCAAGATATTACAAATGAAGGAAAATAAGGCCTGAATCACTTGTTAAATGTGAAAATAGCAGCCAAAGTTGCACGCTAAGTTTACTTATAAGTTTGGCTGAATGATTTATATTTTACAGTCTTTCAACAACATCATAGCATCAGAAAAACAGTTTTTAGGGGCAAATGTTGACATCTTTATTCAACTATTTCAATTTTTATTGGAATCTAAAATGTTTGCTATAACTTCTCTTACTACGTTTATCATTTTATCGTTTCAAAAGCCTCCTGTGGACATGTTGCAAATAAGCACATGTCCTAAAACACTCAAACAATGCATCTGGTTTGTCCAATGTAATTTTTGAGACCCACATCAAATAAACAATAATAATAAAAAAAGATAAAATGATAGCCAACCAGGCAAATGGGGCAGACATCTGACATCGCACAATGTTTTGTGTTTGAGGTCCAGTCTGAAACATTATAGTGCGTATTTTTACCAGTTTGTGTAGTGCCAAATCAGAACAAATCTTATCTCAAGACTAGGGTTGCAAAAGGGTGGAACATTTACGGAAGCTGTCCAGGAACTATCCATGGGAATTTAAGCTGTGGAATTTTGGAAATATCCCAAACTGGAAACTTTCCATGGGAATTATGGAAATTTATGGGAGTTAACTGGAAATTGGGGGTAATTTAAACCAACTGTGTCATATCCAAACATAAATAGAAACATTTTTATTTGTTATAGGCAGACACCCATACAAAATAATATATATATTTTTTATTTTAAAGTAAAAGTGTATCTATTTTACATTATTTTATTGAACAATCAATTTCAATCAATTTGTCCTCATTAGTTGAGGGTTCTAGAATCATCTGCGCATAGGATTGAGGAAAAGCAAAGATATTCTCAAGCAAACTTCCATGAAATCTGGTTGTTTTAGTCAAGATTATGCTAAAATGTGTTTACCCAAAATACATTTAAAATCCCTGTCAAGGACCCACCTTCAGTTTTATAAATTTCAGGCCACCCTACTCAAGAGGAGTAGGTCCATGCTGTACTCTTTCAAATGTTTATTTTAGCACTAGGTGGGGATAGTGGGTCGCATAAGGATTTTAGTGAGGCTAAATAGTCAGGTGTTTGTAGAGTCAAAGATAATCACGAAGTTGAGGTCTTAGGTGGTCATCTTCAACTATTGTGACTTCAACATTAAATTTATTTTCTATCGTACTTTTACAAAATGGGAACATCACCCAGTAGTTAACACTGGATGAACTCAGCTGAGCTCTACTCGCTGTTGGTTCCAGGCACTTTGTTTTCCATTGCAACGAAGACCGGGTTGTGATTGTATGGCTGCGCGAAAATGCATCTACAATATCGTAATCATTGGGGATATTAAGGCACTGTTTTAGCTGGCCCTCTGTCTGTGGCTTTTGTTACAACATGGAGACAAGTTTTGTTACAGAGACGGTTGTAAGCAGGAACAGAGCATTGCGCTGAGTTTGGGACGTCCTGCAGCAGCACAGTCCCAACAACAAGGAAGGTTTGATCCCTGCATCAGATGAACCACATCATGCTTAAAGTGACTCTCTCTGACCATTAAGTGGTTGGCCATCTGTCTTGTCACATTTTAGTGCCGTCTTGACTTGTTTGGAACCTCACAAGAGACAACAAAGTTGAGCTGATGCCACATCCTTGATATGCAATATATACATCATCACTCTGAGTGTAGGAAACTGTCTTTGGACCATCATAACTGCCACCCAAAATCAAAACAGCAACAACTTGTGAGTTAAACTGTGCTCCCCCTTTCATAGTGAAACTGGATTTGTAATGTCTCCTGCAGTCTGACCCCCTTTCCATCTGCTCCCACAAAACCTACAACAGTCCCAGAACACACACAAACACACACGCACCACCCCCCAACCACCACACACAGAGGTCTGTGTGGATTAAATCAAATGCACGGAGAGCAGGGCCCCATTACGCCGCACAAGCCACTTCACTGGTCGCTTTACTTGCTGAGGTTTCCCCCAATTATAGAAGCACGAGGCTTAAGTCAGCGGGGGAGGTTTGGGGGGTCAGCTTCATGTGAGGTTGACCTTAGTGAACTTGGGGATGGGGATGAGGGTAGGGCAAGACCATAGGGGGCAGAAGGTGAGAGTCCAGTTTAGGGGAGGGTTGGGGGAGATAGGAAAGTGGATTTGGCGGTCGAATTGAAGACTTTTTTTTTTTAGCTTTTCTGAAATTTCAGCTGCCTTGGTGCCACTTGTGTTCAAATCTTTTGTTGAGAGTGTCTTAATTGTCCATTTTATTGCCTGGCGTGGTCACCTGATCTTTAGACTGAAGGATAAACTCTGTGAAATTGTTTTAACAGCCAGCAAGATATAATCAAAACACAAAAACATCTGTTTCAACTTTTTATTGGTATGACAGAGAGAACAAGGAGTATAACCCAAATCTTCTCTTGTGCCATTTTGAGCATCTGACCTCAGGGAGACATGATAAAGTGCCCTTGGTCAATAAAATTGTTTTACTCATTCCTAACATTCCTAACATCCCTAAGGGTGCACTCACACCAGGGTCAGTAATCATACCACACTTGAGCGCAACCCACGCCGCCCCTTTGTCAGTCTCCCTTCTGCCTGCACTCACACCATCCTCGCCTGAATCCTGCTTGCGCTTGATTACTTCATAGATGCACACAGACTAGGGCTGCCACTTTTCCCAACAATCAAACTTGATTGGTTTTAGAGTGCATGTGAGGCATTTCCACTAGATCATTTTAAAATTCACCTGTCCTTGCAGTCTTGTCTTTGATGGCTTTTTTCTGTGCCTCTGGCAGGGAGACTGCTGAACTGGACTTGGAAACACTGGGCTGACCACTTGACCAGGCACCGCTAAACTGTGTTGGGTGAAAGGCTAACAAATAGACTTGCAGATTTGTCATAGTGTGTCAGTGGCTTTGCACATAATCGACACACAGAGGAGCCCAAAGTGCTTCCACACGGCACTCCTCACACACTTACATGTTGTTATGATCCGCTCGGAGTGGCTTTGCCAGTCTTCTGTTCCCTCGGAGTGTTTGTTATTCGTGATGATGTTATTAGTGAGTGAGCGCTTGGATAAGTTTAAGTTATCTGTTTGTAAAAAGTCATCACAAACTCAAAAAGGCCCAAAAAAGTGGCACAGACATTTGCTAATCTTGATTTTTTGGAATCAAAATTAACAAATTTGATCATAACTATCAAAACTATTTCCTTCCTGCTGCTCATCTAAAAATATATCAGTATGTCTGAAAACTTCATATATTGCTGATCCCTAAGTGGAGCTAACCTGGCACACCAGATGTACCGTTATATTTCTCTAGTCCATCTGGGAAAGAGGCCATTGAAAGTATTTAGGTAGGGCAAAACCTTGTACAATCATTCAGTCAATCACATTTATTACAAGCCAATCATAAAATTAAGTAGCCGGGCACTAGGGCTGAATAATATATTGTTATCGTATCGATATCGAGATATGAACATTCAAGATATCAATATCGAAAAGCAATAATATAAACAATATAGATTTCCCCCGCGCTAAAACTGCACTTTCCACATTCTTTTGTATTATGATGTTTTTATTTTTCTGAAAAATGCTTGATTTTCATCGAACCCTTTGTCGTATCGTATCGTATCGATATCGAGATATCTGGCATGAATATCGAGATATGAAATTTTGTCCATATCGTTCAGCCCTTCTGAGCACTACTGTGCTACAGAACATGAATCACTTCATAAAACAAACTCTTGTCAAGACAAGTCGGAAGCAGAGCAAAAATGTCATTGCTATAGATACGTTTTTAGTGTTTGCTTTTCATTTAATAAAGAAATGAGGTCAAGATCTGATAAAACTGCTGCTAAAGCTGTTAGCATCCATGCTAATCTCTAGAGGAGTAGTCACTTCCTGCTGTCAACTCGCTCGTGGCTCTTTCCTCTTCCTGCTCTAGTGGCTGTGTCACTTGTGCAAGGCTTAAGTGGAGCCTCTTTTAGCCAAATTAACTCAAAATGATGAAAACAGTCAAACATGAGGATGGGGCAGAGGTTGTGAAAGAGCAGAAGGGGGTGGGGACGCTGCATTGAGGAGTTGACAGATAGGGTGGAGGTGTGTGTTCACTCCCCGCGTAGGAAAATTAACAAGACCCTCCCTGTGTCACGGCATTAAATGCATGAAACGCATGAATTACTGCTCGTAGAGGGCTGAATTAACTCTATATATCACGTTGAGTCTAAATAGTGCCGGGGCGATGGGGGCCCAGCTGATGAGGGGGAAGGGGCCGGGAAAAATAAAGTAACTCAACATTTCTATCTCCTCCCATTAAAGTTAACCACTTCCCTCTCTCCCCGGTGCCATAAAAGCGTCAAACTGACCTCTGATTTATCCCGCCCTTGCCCAGGCTCCTGTCCTAACTGTCGCATGCCTCCAATTAATTTTTTTTTGTTGCGCTCCATCCCTTCCCCTGTAAATGTAATGAGATTGCAGCACCCAAAACTGCTGACGATTCCTTAATAATATGAAAAAAAAACAGAAAAGCCAGCCTCAGAAGAAGACGCATGCTCGGGCAATAATAGCATTTTAAGGGCTCAGAGTTTTGCCTGAGATGTAATTAGCGTTATTGGAGTGGCTGAATCCCAAAGCTGACTCCTCACCCGAGCAAACAGCGGCTGCAATGTATAAAAGAGTCTTTTTGTGACTAATACGGGCCTCAGATTAGATCGCCGCAGCTTCCATTTGTCCACCTACTCGTCACCCACTCAGCCGCTCCTTCTCAGCACAGACACAAAGTTGTTTTTGAAGAGGAGAGGAAGCACTTTTCAAGCAGCTGAGGCAAGCAGATGAGGAGATCAGATAGACGGAGAAAAAGGAAGCAGTTAGAGGGTCCACTTTGAGATAAACAGCATCAAACCTGCAAACAGTGGTTGAGCTAATGTCCGAATGTATCACAAACTTAACATTTAATCTATAGCTCCTTAAATTAGACTTGATGCATGTTTCCATCCAGTTCTGTTCTGCCATTATTAGGACTCAATAGACTGAGCAGTAGATGGTGCTACTCATAAAGGAACTAATGGTGTAGCCTGACTACATTTCTCCCTGAATGCAGTAAAACCACTGCAAAACTCTCTTATTTAAATGAAGACCCTTTTCAAACGAAAGCTGCATTTGACAAGGTGTATTAAGTAACCAGAGAAATACTGATTTTATTTCTAGGATGATATTAACATATTGATTAGGGATGCACATCATGGTCCGATATTTCATGTATATATGTATATATGTGTATCCATAAAATGAAGAGTTTGTTTTCAGCCTGTGTCTTGAGATAACACTTGTTATGAATTGGTGCTACACAAGTGAAGATTGATTGATTGATATCGTCCATTTTCGTAAACAACAGATGTTTATTTGTCATGTCAGACCAACTTAATGCTGATATCTAGTACGCCTTAACCTTGCATGCAGAAAACAGCTTCAGTAGTATTTTTATCAGACCTTGACTGCATTTCTTTATTAAATGAAAAACAAACAATAGCACTACAAACTTTGGCTCACATTCTGTCCTTTATGTGCAGCAGTAGTGCCCACCCACTTCATTATCTGATTGGTCCCAAATGACTGTGATTGAGGGAACAATCATCCAATCACATGCTGGATATGTTTTTAAAAGGTTCTGCCCATTCCCAAACACTTTCTACGGGCTGTTGCCTGGATGGACTGGTAAAATATATTGAACAGTCCATCTGTTGTGAATACCCACTGCTGATTTAGAGAAGATTCTTTATTTAGGGCAGTAAAATTGACTTTTTGGACAATCTGTGTTCTGTTTTCATAATTAGACATAAGAGAAAATACTACAGTTGTGGTAGAATTATGTCAAGTAGGGCATTAGAAAACATTGTCATCAGCATCGGCAAAATTTATGATTGAACATTTTATTAAACATCACAAAACACAACAATTAAACACACACACACACAGAAAAAGTAACTATTTACAAATGGCAGGTATTTTCACACAGTCAAGTTCATGGTTAATAATCCATCCACATTCAGAGGCAGCAGGAAATTTGTTTTATAATATAATGTAATACAGTAAAATCAAATTTGAAAGAACTTAAAATACTTATAAAAATAAGAGAAAATATCCAATGTTAATAAATATTGGGTTTGCAGCATAGCTGATGGGAAAAAAAAGTAAAGAAAGAAAGCAAATACATAAATAAATGAATAAAAAATCACAGAGAATATAATGAAAATGATAATAATAAAATTAGTAAATAAAATAAAATAAATGGATAAATAAATAAATACTAATCTTAGCAGAGCTGAACTAATATTGATATATAGTATAGATCAGGGGTCACCAACCTTTTTCAGCCTGGGATGAGGAGTATAATAAAGGACTTCTTTTTGGATTTTAAGTTTTTGTGTAATATACATTTTATAGTTTATCTTAAAATAATTAATTTGCTTTTAATAAGCTATGAGACTGTAGTTTACTTTTTTACATGTAATGATTCCTGACAAATTTTTTTTATTAATAATATTATGAGAATATTATTCTTAAATGTATATTGAATAATTAATGTACCTCTTAAACTTACCTTATATGTTCAGCATTCACTGTTTTGTGATTTCCTTTTGAACATGTGAAACTGTAGGGGCTCTGGCTGGCAAGAGATGGATGGATTCATGGTGGGGGGAAACTGTAGTACTTGTAGAAATCACAGGAAGTGCATAGTAAAACTACACCCAACTGGAAATAGATCCAGAACAAGAATTCCTACTGCACCAACATGCAGGCTAGCATCTGTCATATTGAACCACATATTCATGCAAAATTATTATAATCTTTCATTTCTCACGCTTGAAGTGCATCAGTATCAGTTTGAGTCTCTGAAGTCTCATATTGATCTGATTTGGTCTTTTTATTACAACATTACAACACATCCAAACAGCAATTTCTCCCATTTGATCAGCTTGACTGGATCAATTTTTCCATTTCAACAATTAACCTTGTAATTACTCACTCTGGGAATGATGATGAGAATATTCAAAGAAAACAAAGTGCAGTTACAGACATCAAGGTTCAGCAATTCAGTCGAGTCATCTTGAATTACGTTTGCAGCTGAAGCAGAAAGTCCTCATTAACCTCAATCTGCTACAATCACCCTCCGTCTTCTACACTCAAAGACACGGCAGACCTCCTTCCTGCAGGTTTGATCAGTGGCAGCGTCGAGTTTCTGCACAGTTTCAGACACCTTGTCTCAGAGCAGCCAGCCAAAGATAAACAGCATTTTTCCTCCCTGCGGGGCCTCGAACACAACAAGTAAAAAGTTGAGGCCGTCACCTTCGCTCCAGCGTGGAAACTCTATCTCCAGCAGAAGTTAGCAGAGAGAGATGTGGTGTGTTCATGGTCTGGCAGAGTTTGCGCTGCACATTGTTTTCATTTATTTATTTTATTTCTCTTGGCGAGGTAGAGGTGAGGTTTTTTCTTGTAGCAGTGGGAGGGAGAGAAAAAAAAAAAGGAGGTCACATTTGTTGGCAGAGCTGTGGGAGTGCGCTGATACGAGTATGAGGGCTTTTGTGTCAGGAGACATTTTGTGGCAGGCAGGAGAGAAAACTCAACGCTGGGACAAGAGCTTTTTTCTCCTCTTCTAAAAGGCGTGGCGACCCCTGTGACCTGTCGAGGTTGAAATGGAGGACACTGCAGATTCACATGGTCCCGATTGAGGGGTGGGGGTGGGGGTGGGGGGGGGGGGGGGGGAGAAGTCTCTGACAGCAGAAACAAAAACAAAAAGTGATTTCAGATTTTTATGAAAACTCTCCCGTTAGAGTTGGGAACCATGGAGCTAAAATCACATCGCGGTTAGTTTCATTTTATTTTGAAAGACATATTTTGGGTTTGGATGTCTCTATTTAGATGAATAGGACAGTAGATAAAGTTGAAAATATGAGATCAACAGTGAGTAGTGACATGCAGGTGAGAAGCCACATCCCTGATTTGAATGATACTTCTTGGTATTTCGGGCAACCTCACAATACAAATCCTTATATCGTTATCTCTTTAATTTTGAAAACTACATTCAATCAAACAAAATTACTGTAAAGACACGTTTACGGAGCAGAATCCTGACACAAATGGATTTTTTTTTATCTGACTTTTATCTGGCTCTGTTGCTACAACAATATATTTTGAACTGATATAAGCATCTATCAGCACATCTTTAAATCCTGACATACTGCCCCGCCCTACTTAGTGAGAGTGTTTTGTGTTTGTCTTCGACTTGTTCATCTTTTCTCTTCAGACAACACCACTGACCCAGACCCTGAGGCGGTCACAGACTCCTCAGTGTGGAGTCCCGTGATTCAGCCTCTGCTGTTGTGCGGGGCGGCGTACTGTCAGAGTCAGATCACTCATGCTCACGTCTTTGTCCCTGTTCACTCATGACCGCAGACTTTAAAGCATCCAAATGTCCTATCTGCTACAGAGCTGGTATTATCCTGCTCTTGCAGCGGTTTGAAGATAAAGTTGATGACATTATATTCACATTAATGGCTTTTATGAGCCTGCTTTGATGTGCAGATTGATGATAAAATTGTGCTTTGATTGCTCTTTGAGAGGAGACACTGAACTGTAACAGATGGCAGCGTGTGGAGCAGAGATTGTCGAATTTCTATACTGTGTGTGAAAGGAAGGCTGGACGCACTGATTGATTGCTGTGAATTACTTGACTCTTGAAGCAGTTTGGCCTCCAGAATGTGAGAATGTGACTATTTAGAGGTCTTGGTTTTGATGGACAGGCGGGCTGTACAGCTTATCACAATTTCAGTGTCATGCAAACCCATCAAAAGGCATAATTCTATCTGAAACCAGGGATGGCATGATCAGGCTTTTTGCTGCATTGTAAGGCATTTTTTACATTTCCTTGAATTTCCGAAGTCATGTTTTACACTTGGATAAAATGAAACATCTAATAACCCTTTATTGAATGCTAGTAAAGTTTGATTGTATAAATGAATAGAAACAAATTGAACTTTTATTTAGGCTACCTGGCAGAGCATCTCAGTTACAATACCAGAACTGACAACAAACAGTGAACCTGCTCTACATGAATATATCAATTCATAAAGAGAGGAGCTCTGATTGGATCACTCCCAAAACTTATCTCACCACCACAAAGCTAAGGCAGCTGTGATTGGATGTCCCCCTTAACTCATCCAACCTTTCCACACAACCAAAGTAGCTGTGATTGGATATATTCCTGACTTGTCCCTACTTTCTACATGATGAAATTAGGTCTGATTGGATTAAGTCTCTGTCAAACATTTTAGTCTAGTTTTTATCTGTTGATTGAAATGTCAGTTAATTTAGAATTAGTTTTTGTCCATGTGCACTTGCTGTTATTATTTACTGTGTAGTTTTCATCAGGGGGAAAACGGTTGTTGACGAAAACTATGACGAAAATAAGTAGTCAACAAAATTAACACTGTGTGTGTAGCATGCTATTAAAGTATGTCTGTAATAGCATTGCAACCTTTCACTGGAGTGTGTTTCAGCTCTATTAAATTCTCTGTCTACTATCATATTTCAGTTTTATTTAATGGTTCAAAAAGAGGTTGTGGACTTGTATTAAATAGTATTTTATAAAAGAAGCAGGCAAAGAAGCATGTCCACGAAACATCAGAGCAATGTGGTCTCCTGAAGCTTTGAGAGATGTGAAAAAGTGCTGAGCAGACAAGTTCAACATGACTTTTTTTTATTACAGTGTTGTTTCCAGCACACAAATCTACTGTAAGGCCCCTGAATTCTACCATAGCTCCAAACCTCATTGATTTGCCTCTCGTCTTTATATTTGCGTCCTGTTTTTGTGTTAAAACCACCACTCTGTGCCTGAGTGTATCTGCATGTGGAGCTAATGCTGTAAAAGTGATTAAAGTTTCACACAGATGCCCCTGATTTGTTTCCCCCTCGCTCCTAAAAATGCAGCAACAGCAGAAACACGGCAGCGGCGCCAGGATCGCATTTGTTTGAGAAAATTACCCCGACTGCATGCTTGATGATCTTTGTAGAGGAAAAAACTCACAAAGAAGAGAAAAAAAAGAATCTCAGTGTTGTAGTTAAATACATATTAACAGACTTCCTCCAGCGCTGAGCAGGAGCGGGGACGCGCTCCATCTTTGCAGCACAGATTTCTGCATCCTGGCTCTAATCAATTCAGGTGAGGCAGCATTATCAGTGGAGCTGCCACTGGAGCCACGCCACACAATAACTCAAGGAGGGCGTCTGAGAAGTGTGTGAGTTTGATCCTGTGCCAGGGTGATGAATAGCTGTTTTTGCTCTTTTTGTTGCCCATCAGCACTTTTATTCTGCAGTTAATCCACCAGGCCCACACTGTAATTTTTCACCTTACTGCCTGATTATGTGTGTGTTCCTGGGTTTTTCTATCACTACAAGGACTCGCTCTTCTTTAAACTAGTGCTGTCAGTGTTGAGTGCTAATTGAGATGAGGTCAAGATCAGAAAGTAACATGTATGTCTTCAAATAGCAGGAATTATGTGGTTTTTATTTTTGTCATTTTAGGCAGAGTGCACAAGACAGTAGTGCGACTTAAGGCCTGGATCCCCACTTCCGATCAAGTATAATAATTCGCACACCACACACATGACCAGTCTGTCCCACCAATGATCTAGAATTTAGGCCTCCATAACAGAAATCTCGCGTGATCAAACGTGATCTAACAAAAATGAAGAAGAAGAAACATAGCAACAACGGGAAAACACAACACGCAACATGGAAGAGGACATAAGAGAAGAGGAAATGATGGTGGTCTTGGGACTATTTTTGACAAAAAAAATCCTGGAGACTGTGAACACGTGAGCTGGTCCTCCGTTTCTGAGGTCCTCCGAACTTTATGTTTCAGGTCGGCCATGCTCGTTTTTATTTACGCCTGCTTCCTTGTTCCTCAGTCAGCTCTCTTCTTGATTGGCTACATTTATGTCACAGTTTACGGAGTCATGACTCGGTAGTCGTCGGCTTTCTCCACACACATGAAGAGTTTAGGTTGTAAATATTGAACAAGTTAAATATTTACGATTGTTCAGCCCCGACCCTTTTCAGAGCCGGTTATTGAGACAAATTCTCTCTTAACACACCTCAGATTTTATAGGATAATCTTATAAGAATTAAAATAATCCAACGTTTGCCGTCCATGGTCAGGAAGGGGGAAAGTCAGGACAAAAACCGCCCAATAATCTTTATGTGTGTACCCTGCTTTACCTGATTTTCCTGTAGTGTGAGGGGTGTTAAGAGTCATTTTATCCTCTTGGAAAGAGGATCAGGGCTGCCCCAACTTAATTTCTTCATTATTAAACATGTTCAGTATTTACAACCAGAAGTCCTGATGTGTGTGGAGTGAACCAAGGCCAGCCAAGCATGTCCGCTGTTTGTCACATGGACTAGAGCAAAGCCAATCAGGGAGCAAGCTAGCTGAAGCAGGAGGCAAACATTACCATGGCAACAAGAGTAAAAGTGAAGGATAAAGTTAAATGCACGCCAAAATGGAGGTCCAATGTGTTGATTTGTTTAAAAAGCGCAAGCATCTAAGCAGCATAATTTTTCAATAATATATAACAAACTGATAAAGAGAGGAGCTGGACGGAAATCACAACCAGCAAGAATGTTATAGGACGGTAACAGCTAGCTGCATTTAGCCTCCAGATGTTGTCCGCCATGTTTGTTGACATTAAAGTCATGTGTGATCACGGGCTGTTAGAGCAGAGGTGCTGCCTTATTTGTAAAAATCATTGAATCAGTTGGTTTGTGGTGTCCTGTGTTTCTCTCTTTGTGGCTCACCATGCACTACAGGAACAAAACTGATTAATCCGACATGTTTTGCCTTCTCATTGTTTAAAAGTTGGTTAAGATTTTAAAAATCTTTACGTTTGTGCTACGTGTAAGCTATGTAGTGATGCAACAGCTGGATGCTTCTCACCACAGCATCGCCATGCTTTCGCAGTGATGGAAATCAAAGACACTGCTACTCCTTTGAATGTCCAAAAACCAGTAAGCCATCGCAATATATTTTTTTAACTGGTTTCAAGTGTATACATGGCTTTTCTGATCTTGTTTTCATTGCATTTTTTAACTGCTTTTATTACCTCCACCACCTCTGTTTTTCATTTTTCAAACCACATGTTCAAACCAGTACAATCATTCCTGTGTTAAAGCAAAAATCACATAATGGCAGTATCAGATGTATCAGAATTGCAGAGTTCCTAGGCTTATAAGTAAAATATTCCCTTTCCTCACCAAAAATTGAAGCTGGTCATTTTATCCACTCTGCAGAGCATGTGCAAGAAGATCATTTTCTCAGTGAGGGAACAGTAATTTGGTCTGGGTGGAAGGAAAAAGAGATGAGTTTTCATATTTAACCGGCTCAGTGTGGTCATGCTTGCAGCGAGAGGAGGTCCGAGCAGAGAGAGCGGAGACTCCATCAGTGCAGTAAATCAAGTGCCTGAGCTGCTCTGTGTGCAACAACATGACAATCCCTTTAACACCTGACACACCCCGCTAACAAGCGTCTCACCCCCTCACTGAGGTATGCTGACACCTTATATAAGGCTCCCACCGCTCACTAACTTTTCACAAGATGTCAATCCATCTCTAGCACTGACAAACATACACCTTTGAATCAACCTCCAGGGTGTGTTTTAATACTGTGGCCGCCATTTACTTGATTTTAGAATCATATTAATGTAAAGGAATGTTCTTTAAATCCCTACTTTTAGGTTGATTACTCCAATTATTATACTAATACTGCACTCAGACGTTGGCAGCTTGAAGTGCAAATTCTGTGATATACTGTTGCACATATGACAACGCTTAACATCATTAATTATTTCATCGATTTGTGATAAATCTACTAACTTGACTATTTAAAATGTTTATTGCCAAACCAGCCATTGTATACGAATATACAAATGTAAAAACATGATGTGTTGTCTTCAGTGCTTCATTATCTAAAATTTGTCATCCATTAATCCATTTTCTACACCCTGAACCGGTCGCCAGCCCATCGCAGAGCCACATAGAGAGACAGACAACCATTCACACTCACACTCATACCTGAGGGCAATTTGGAGCCACCAATCAACCTGATGAGCATGTTTTTGGTCTTTGGGAGGAAGCAGGAGTCCCTGGAGAGAACCAATGCGAGCACGGGAAGAAGATGCAAACTCCACACTGACCGACCTGTGGATCAAACCTTCAACCTTCTTGCTGTGAGGCACGTGCACTACCTGCGACGCCACCATGCTGCCCATTTAAGATTTTATGTTTGATTTAATGAAGAAAATAGCAAAATAGAACCATCATTACCTGGATGTATGTACACTGCAATTTAATGCCGGTTGGTTTAGCATCACAGCCTTGTCTTTGTCACAGACCTGACATTACAAGATCAAGAGATCCTTTATTCGTCTCTATTGGGGAAATTCAGTTCTTTACACCTTGTTGTTGAAACATGCTACACAACCACAGGCTGAAATAAAATAATAACTTTATTATATAGCACCTTTGAAAACAACGTTTACAAAGTGCTTTAACAGACAAAACAAAAGCAGAAAAGGCAGGATTCTGAGCACAATAAAATCAACAATCAGGTCAAACAGAGACTGAAAGAGTCAAAGGAAAAGGCACAGAGGGTCATGTTAATTAAAACAACAAAAGGAAAGCAAATGGTAAACTGGCGAGAGGGAGACAGCTGACGTATTTGTTTTATATATAATGATAAGGAGACAGTAAGACAACTGATAGATAATAGATCTATAGATACATAAATTGATGACAGTTGATAGATCATAGTTGACGACATCACATCAGGAAGATGGAAAAGGGAGGGTAGATAGAGGATGAGTAAAAGAGAAAAGATAAATAAAAACATAAAACAAAATACAAGAGAAATGATAATAATTAAAAAGGGAGTATATTAAAAATATGACAATATGGTAAAAACAGGACTAAAGCGATGAGAAACCAGTGAGGAGAGTAAGAACAGAAGAGTTTAAAAATAGTTAAATAGGTAATTGTAAAATAACTATGTAGATAAAATAAATAGCCGACATGGATAATAAACAAATATGTGAGCAATGAAAGGATCATGTATGCACGCACATACAAACAAGTTCTGCCATCTTGCATTAACAGAGAGATGTCAGAGTGATGGCTTGCTGCTCCTGAAGAAGCGCTACTGAGCAGTTTTATGGTTAAGTACCTTGCTCAAGAGCACCTCGGCAGTGCCCAGTGCTCCAGCTACCAAACCAACTTCCAAACATGGTTCGTTCGGGACCTGAACCGGCCGCCCTTCAGTCCCCAACCCAAGTCCTCACAGACTGAGCTGCTGCCATCCCAGCTCTGTATTTTATCAAAATATATTCCCAAACTAAACGAACTTGTCTACATAAACACTGATGGATGAGCTATTTTCACGGTATATTAACATGTAATGCTCTGATCAATATTTAATCTTCTTTAAAAAACAAATTCAAGCCTAAACATGTGCTTGTGCAATCCTGACAGGGCTGACCATCATGATAACTGTAAATTTTCAGTATTTATATTTTCAAACAATGCAACAACTTACAGTTGGATTAAGTCAAGAAAAAAACTAGATTTTTAATTTTTATATCTTCAGAAAATAATTCAAATTAACTGATTTAATCGATATATTGCACAGCCCTAGATGCTTACTTTAGCTTTCTTACGTTGGACAAACTCTCCACTTCAGGTCACCAAGCCGTAAGAGGAACAACCAGAATCTCCGATCAGGACTTCTCACCTCCTCATTCTCCTTGTTTCTCAGTCTCTATCTGATTAGGGACTTGGGGGTCCTTGTGGCCATGTTTTAATACTTGCCCCAGCACTTTGAGCCTCCTCCTCTTACTCACATCTCCTCGCGGTGGAGGGCCCCACCATCCCTCCAGAGAGCTGTTCTACATACGGCGGACAAGGAGCACAGCTTCGCGCGAAAGCCTGCTGAGACTCCACACCATTTATCTCTCAGCTGCAAGGTTGGGCCACGACTAATTGACTGAGCTGAGTGTGTGTGCGAGTGTGTGTGTCGGTCCCTTGAAGCTCGGTGCATTAGTAGAGCCTGAGATGATAGGATGTGGTTAAAAGAGAGAGAGAGGCCAGGCTTGTGTTGTGAGCCCATCAGAGGGGGTTTGGATGAAAAGCTCTCCTGTTAAAGTCGGTTATTGCTCCGGCTCTCCAAAATATACGGACGGTTAAACTGTGCTCAGGGAGCGGGAAGACCACACAGCAGAAAATACTTTAAAGAAGTGTTCTGGTTTAGTTAAATGTGAGTCCTCACAAGCTTTGGCCTTTAAATGCGAGTTCAGAAATGAAAAATCTGAGTGTGCCAATGTCACTGCAAGAAAATATGTGGTCAGCTGATTCGTGGGACATGTTCTCGATCATGGAACCAAATATTTGACCCAGAAACAGACCTGAAGAGCATGTTGCAGGTTAGCAGGTTGGTAGGTTAATGGTAAATAGACTTGAGCTTATGAAGCAGTTCTCTAGTCTCTCTAACGGCTCAAAGTGCTTTTACATTGCAGGGCACACCTTCTTATTTATACCAATTTCCTCTCATGTTTACTCACCAGTAGTTGAAGTTTCTGTGTCTGCTTATCAGTTTTAGCTCAAACATCCATTCACTTTCTTACCCACTTAATGACGCAACAGTGGGAGCAACTTGTGGTGTGTCCTGCCAAAGGACACATCAACATGTGACAGTAGGAGCTGGTTGATTGATGGTAGAGCTACCTACCAGACTGAATTTTCGAACTGTCTTTAACCTTTATTTTAATGATAACCACTATGGATGTAAGAAAAGATCAATATGCCAGTACACTGCAGTATTTTACTGTATGGACGTTTATAGAGCAACATTTTATAAGTAATACATTTATAAAATCTCAAGATGTTTGTTTTAAATCAGTCTCTTTTCTTTGCTTGATCAATTGTAGTCATTTCCAGACCAGACAACAAAATCACTCCATGGTGTAGGGACAGTTTTTTTAATTACACTGATAAGAGATTGTCCATATGGTTCTTAATACTTTAAATCTAAAAAACTTAATTATTCATTGAAGAATAATTGTTATACATTCTCGTGATAGGGCTGCTACATTAAGGCAAAAATCATAATCATGATTATTTTTATAGATATTGAAGGTGTATGCTTTTGACATTATAATTGTGAACATTAAAGAATGAGAAATACATGCATGTAAAAATACAGATATCTCAAAATAATGCTGCAGTAATTGTGGAGAAAGAAAAATAAGTTTAACATGGGATGTGGCACAGTAGTCTTTTAATTTCAGTTACTCAGTTTTATTCTTGTGGAAGAGAGTACCTGTAATTGTGTTTAAGACTTGATTAATTTCCCACCTCTACATCCTGCTTCAGTACATTGTGATAAATTGCATCATGATACATATTGTAACACCAGATCTTTACCAATACATACCCCTAACAATCACAGAACTCCTCATTGGTTGAGTCTTTACACAAAGACTTATTAACTGCAGGGTTAAAAACATGGTTCTGCTTCTGGAGAACTCATTTCAAGCATTGTCAGAAATGCTCAATAACGAAGGACACAAGTAACACACTTGTAAGCCATTTATTTGCCATTTATAGTTATATTATAGTTTTGTGGGTAGTTTAACCAGCTGGCTCTCTTCCCATAATGCACAGTGTGACTCAAACTCATAGGAATGCTGACTGCCATGTGAACAAGAATTTAACCAAGGGAAATATGCAAAAATCAAAATAAAACAATGGAGATGTAGCTGTGTAAACCACCTTAAACCAACTTTATTCTCCATTCTGGTACACTGTTTGAACTTCAGCAGGTTGTCTTCATCATGTCTGCGAGGGTGAATGCATTGAGTTGCTGCCACTGAATTTGCTGACTTGTATTAAAGAGCATTTAAACAACCATACTCTATGAAGTGGTAGGTATGTGTGTTTTCTGCTGCTGCAACAAATGTACTGAATAAAACGATTTACAATTTTAACCCCTCTCAAAGAAAAAACCTCCAAGTGACACAAAAGTGACATGAATCAAGTTTTGCATTTATGCTGTCAAAGTATATTCCCAAACCAAACAGAATTTCCCTCTAAAGTTAACGTGTGTGTCATAAAATGTTAAATATGTAGTTAAACATAGGCAGGTTTGTCTACATACACTGAAAGCTGAGCTATTTTCACAGCATATTAACATGAAACTCTCAGATCAATATTCAATCTCATTAAAAAAAAAACGTATATTAGCCTAAACGTGCTTGTTCAAAACCTGACAAGACCTAACATTGTAAAAACTGTACATTTTCAGTATTTATATTTTCAAACAATGCAACAACTTACAGTTGGAGTAAGTCAAGAAAAAAACTAGATTTTTATTTTTTATATCTTCTGCAGGAAATAATTCAAATTAATCAGTCTAATCGATATATTGCCCAGCCCTAATACAAACCTGAGTTATTAGACTGTAAAGACGTGGTCCTGAGACTGTAGACCACGTAGGGGGGAGCAGACCTGGAGGTAGAAATGTTTTAGAGAAAATAATCGTGAGAAATGTTGGTGCTTTACCGTAATTTCAGTAACAAAATGTCTGGATTAGTGAGATCAGAAGGTGAGCCCTGGTGCTGTTTCCTTAATTGTGATTAATACTCCGTAATAATCCAACCATTTGCTGTTTTTCCTCAATTATTTGGACCAACCTGTGGATTTATTTCTACTGATTATCTTCACTCTCCTGCCCCCTCTTTTCCCCTCTGTACTGATGCTCTCTTGTTCCCTGTAATTATATCGGTTAGTTCAGTGTTGTTGTGACCAAAAGGATTGATGGCTCAAACCTCGGAAAATGAGACAAACTGGAATAATTACACTTAAGTGTTTCTGCCTGTTTGAGTTCCTCCTGCTCGTGTGGTTCGGCTCAGACCTCGTGCTCTCTCCTTCTCTGTGTTCGTCTCACCGCTCTGCTCTGGACTTCATCAACACATTGTTTAACTTGGCCTCCTCCCAACGTAAGCCCTAGTACAGCGCGGAGTTGGCCGTCTCAGCGTCCTCGGGGAGTGGGCTGAGCTCTGTGTGTGTGTGTGTGTGTTTGTGGGCACCTTGTTCTCCTGGACCAGGAAGCTTTGAATCATGCCGTCTCTTCCTGGAAGGGCCCAGAGGGAGCCGAGGCCCGAGCAGCCTGGATCCATGCAGGCTGTCTGAACCGGAGCCTGGCCTTCTGCTGACACCGATCCGGGGCCTTTCGCTCAGGCCACGCCCACTCTGTGCTCACAAGGTTGGCGCGCTGCAGGCTCCTTCCTTCCAGCGTTGGCTTGTGATGATCACCTCGGCCTCTGGAACGTTCAACAACATGAATTTATCGATCGGACTTAAATAGCACAAGGTGGGCTACAGTTGCTTGGATTTGAAGAGCTGCCTTGTTCGTATGTTCCAAGATTTGTAGAAATGATCACCGATGCAACAAGTTGAATGTTTGTGCAGTTGGAAAATGCTCGCCCTCCTCTCGCCGAGCTAAATATATGTGTGTCAAGCTGTCACCTTCCTACGCTGTCACAGGCTTTCGTTCAGTTCATGGAAATCACACTCTCCCCTCTGCTGCCTGCAGGGCGGACGGTCTGGCCATGTAAGCTGATATTAATAGTAGAAGCTGAAGGGCTTGGCAAGAATCAGAGTTTGAGTTTGTTCATTTAATTATTTATTTTTAGTGAAACAAATGGAAAGATATGTAGTTTATGTTGATTTAAAATACTCAGATAAACATATGCCAGGCCTAATGCTCTGTAAATAAAGATTGTTTTCAGTAGGACCACAAAATGATCAAGTTGAAACTAGGGATTCAGGATATTGGATTTTGTAGATATCCAATATGACAAGCCTGTCCCGGCTGACATTGGGCAAGAGGTGGGTAAATCCTCAACTACTTACCAGCCAATCACAGGGCCACATAGAGAGACAGACAACCATTCACACTGATGCTCATACGTAAGGGCAATTTGGAGTCACCAATCAACCTAATGAGCATGTTTTTGGTCTGTGGGAGGAAGCTAGAGTGCTTGGAGAGAACCCACGCATGCACAAGGAGAACATGCAAACTTCCGCAGTAAGGCCTTGGTAGACCCGGGGATCAAACCGGCAACCTACTTGCTGTGAGGCATGTGCGTTACCTACCACTTCTGTAGAAGTTTTATCAGATCTGAACCGCATTTCTTCATTAAATGAGAAAAATAACAACACTACAAACTTCTCAATAGAAAGGATATTTTTGCTCCATTTTTAAAATACTTTGGCAGGCCCTCACAAGGTACCTCAGTGCACTCTGAATAGCAAGTTTCTGGCAAATCATATTAGAAAATAAGTCAGACAATCTATATTTCATGTTTGTTTAGGTGAAAATTCTAATGCTTTGCATTCAAAGCCTTTAAAATTCTCTCCTGATTTTGTTTTTCCATCATTTTGTTTACAAAACTTATTATTATTATTATTATTATTATTATTATTATTCATCTCAAACAAATCTCAAATTCGCAAGCACCCCAGAAAAATATGAATGTATACATTAAATATATATCTATTCAGATCTACACATCGTACCCATAAATACTTATTTAAATGCACACTCTTTTATTCATAATCATGTATCTCCTCATTAAGTATATACAAACAATAAGCTTCTCCACAAAATATCTGTTCTAAACTAAAATTTTGTGTTATTTACAATAAATAATTACATATGTTAATATTGATCAGTGTTAACATATATATACTTTAAATTAATTATATGGTAACATATTATTTAGGTATAAAGCCAAGTTATCGTTTAATTACTCGTATAAATCTAATAATACTTGTCTCTAATGTGATTTAATTTAATTTACTAACAATGTCGCAATGAAACACAAAAATTTAACTAAAATAGCCATGTTTTTATTTGGACTCATAGAAGACTGCAGCTTCCATCGTGCTCTGCTGCTGTTGTGATCTGACAAAAGAATAAAATGATCAACTGGAAAAACGTAAAGTCCATTGCAGCAGGACGTGTGGGGTGCTACAGTAAGTTTGAATATTAGCATGTTGTGTTTGAAATCCTTTCGAGATTAATTATTGGAAGTTTTTGTTTTTGTTTTCCTTTTCTTAAGAATATGGCCTATGCCCAAAGGCATTCTGTTTCTATATAAGGCCTTTGAATTAAGTTGACTGTTGTAAACGATGAAAAGAATGAAAGGTGTATTCAAAGATATGTGACCATTCTATCTTTCAATAAGTATATTTGAATGAAGTAAATTATTGGGAAAGTGAGCCCTAGTGAGTGTGTGGGATGGTTGTCTCCATATATTAACCCTGTAATTGGCTGGATGGGCCCCCTCTGACCTCTAAAGAGGAAGGAATCACAAGTCTCTTATGAGCCCAGGCCAGCCTTAACCAGGACAAAGGCCTCACTACAATGAACATGTGAACACAGTAGAAGGCAGCCTGTAGACATATTTTTAGACATAATTTTATTTAAATTTGTTTATTTACATTTATTTATATTTTTGTTATATCTGTCACTTTTACATATCTTTTTATCTGCTTTACAAACTGCTGCTAGAATCTTAATTTCCCTGAGGGAGTCTCCCAAAGGGATTAATAAAGTTCCAACTAATCTACCGTAATTTGTCATATATAATATGCCCCCATCTATAACACACACCCACATTTTGCCCAAACCTTACTCTCAACTCAAAAATGACCTTTTATTGAAAGTTTTATTCAATGAAATTTCAGTATTTTCGCAAAAATACCTTACATGATTGTCTCTCTCAACCTGACACGGAAACACCTTTTGCTTCATGCATGCACACGTACTCGATTTCTGCCAGAGCATACGCAGTCGTAGTGTACCAACCAATCAGAGAGCAGCTATCAACATGCCGATGTCTTTGACCAATCACGGCACAGCTATTTTGGTCCCCTTGCTCACAAGATGGCTGATTTTTACATGTGAGTGGTACCGTAACGCTTGAGAATTACTCAATCATTACACAAAGGTAAACTAATTAAGACCCAAAATATTGGATTAGAACAGTTTAACAGCCAGTTTTCTAAGAATTACAAAAGTTTGGCGGTAATGTTTTGCAGAGAGGGAGAATATTTCGGCTTTTTGTATCAGATGTGTTGTAATCGTGTTGGTGAGACAAAATATTTTGCATGTTATGCTTGTGCTTGTGTAGAACACACACCTGAAACCTTATTTAAGAGCAAAGAAATGCGTGTTATATACAAGAACTTACGGTAATCTAATATTGGCTGATCTAGATGTGCCCTCTGGTGAAATTTCTATTAGACTCAAAATATATCAGAGTTTGTTCTGGTGTTAACTGTTAATTTTCTTGAAGAAAATAATCAAGATATGTATCATCACTCAACTACAAAATATCTAGATATGATTTTTGGTCCATATTCCCCAGCCCTATAAGCGGTGCTGGTGCTGCAGGGTGTCCACACCTTCCTGTTTTCCCTTTCTCCGGTCTGGCCCCGCGCTGACAGATTTACCTCTGGAGGAACTCCGGCATCTGAGAGGGGAAAGTGGCCTCCATTGTTCACATGGGGCTGGAGTGGAAAGAAAACACAGGCTCTTTAAGGGAAATAACACGGGGGTAATAATGGGTCGCAATATCAGTCCTCTAAACAGCCTTGTCATTGAGACGAATGTTTGTTATTTCACAGGATGGAGATATTTTTCTGTTTTAGAGCCTCTTGAGTGAAAGTGTGGAGCTGTTTGTGTTTTCATGCCTCTGGGCCGGAGGCTTTATGTTTTTTGGGTTCATCCCTCAGTTCAGACTGTTGTTGTGATTGTGATGTCTTCAGGACACTTTGAGGGATTTTCTTCAAACTTAATCCACAGTAAATTCAGTTGATTTTGGAGGTCAGAGGTTAAGGTCACTGGGTTTGTTGTAAATGGAATAACTCCATTTTGAGGGACTTTCCTCCAACTTTGCACAAATTTCTACTGTGACTCGAAGATAACTTGAGGCAGGTCAAAGTTCAAAGCCAGTGGGTCTCCTTATGATCTCTGGGTTATGAATGGAATATATCAAGAGCCTTTTGAAGGATTTTCTTCAAACTTTGCGCAAATATCTGCTCTGACTCAGTGATAGACCAATTTGAAATTTAGTACAACTAGTGGGGTTCAAGATTAAAAGGTTGGGAACCACTGCTTCAAGTGATACTGTATAAACCAAGGATGGGCCACTTTAATTGTCAAGAGGGCCACATAAAAGCTTTTTCTCCCTGCCTGAGGATCTTTACTAATTCTTAGATGCTCTGAGTGGTACAAATAAAAATAGCAAATGAAAAGCTATGATATAAATGTATTATATACCAACATTTATTTGTTATAACTCAAACACAATAAATTATGTGTATTTGAATGTGCTTGACTTGGAGTTAAAGCCAATTCAGCCAATTTAGATGACATCAAAATCAGTTTGAGTTTCATTTCAAAAGCAACAGAATAACGAGAGTCAACCTGTTTCCTCAGTACAAATATTTTGCTTTTTCCGTTTTCTAAAACTATAGTTTTAAGTCATATTTGATATAGTATTGTATTGTTTTATAAAAGACATTTAGAGAAACAATTACAGCAAAGTTAATTCTTTAATTAAGTACAAAAAAAAGACAAATGGCCTTGCTTACGGGGCAACGAGTTCACTGGACAAGGTGGTTTGGCGCATGGTATTGGAGCATGTGGATGACAGTCTTTAGGTCTCTGGTACTACCGGTCTTGCTATATTCTTGCGAGGCCTTGGCGCTAACTAGTAACCAGAGACACAAGCTGGACTATTTCATGACTATTTCCCTTCTATGCATTTTTTGGGTGTCGTTGGCAGCACAGTTTGTCCAATGTTGACGTGCTCTGGAGGGCGGGAATAGGAAAGGTTTGCTGCTGGATAAGGGAGTGGCAGCTTTCCTGATCCTGATCCAGCTCAGGACTTGGTGGGTTGGACCCGACCATGAGGGCGAACATGTGGCTGGCACAGGCCTTGACGAAAGCTTTCATGGAGCTGGAGAAGTTCAGGGAACAGGTTGACGGGGGCAAAGTGCTAAACCAGCATCTGCTGCCATACCTGACCCGGCATGAGGGTCGCATGTGGCCCCCAGGTCATCGATCAGTGTCATTGGGAATTTGTTCATGTGTGCTATTAATGGAAATATCTCAAGAGTGCTTTAAAAGATTTACTTTATACTAAAGTCAAGTGTCCACTCCGACTGAGGGATGAATTGAATATATTTTAGGTATGAGGTCACTGTGGCCTCAGATCTTTGTTTTACACCCTTAAACATGAAAAACTGACCAATCACACCTCCTCAAAAACTACATTCGCCTCTGTTCCCTCCCTGTCCAGCAGCTTCATATCTCACGCAGGCACATAAACACCAGGTGTTGGTCTAGTTTTCCAGGAGAGACTGAAGAGGTTTGTAAATCTGCAGCATTTGATTGAAATCATCTCCAAAAGGAAGGGATGTCTCTGTGTGATTTTCCTCCTGCACTCCGTCAGATAACTTTAACAGTTGTCTCTCCTCACTCTCTTTCTTTCTGACAAACTCCTCTGGGAAATTAAGTCAGCAGGAGAAGTTTTTTTCTCTCAAGTTATCCAAACGCTATCTTAAAGCGTGTTTTTAGAGTCTTGGCGAGGATTAGTGCGCATTGAGACGTTATATCCAGATTCAAAGAGGTTGTAGCTTCAGCTGGGAAAGATAAATACACACTTCAGACTTCATGAGCTGAGATATAATTTGGCATCTCCCTAAAAATAACCTGTTAGATAATCTTAATCTTTCCAGCAGACCGTCCAATATAGATAAAAATATCCCCTCCCGGCCAGTGCCTCAACTTGAAACTCAGCACAATAAGTCAAAGCACAGTTTGTGCAGAAAGATGCAGCCCTGTCCAAGTATTTTTGGATTTTATTCAATCTGATATAAGTTAAAAAGAAATCTGTGGTGGAGCTGTGATTTCTGTGTTTTCACCAGAAAATGTGGTTAGGTTGGCTGTAAAGAGGTGTTGTACAGTTTTAGCTGTTTCATAATCAAAACATCTAAATTAAAAGACATGTTCTCGTCTAATTCTACCTCATTTTCATGTTTGTAGCTTTAGTGAGTGAGTCATTTTATTTTAGTGTTGTGCTCAAATCAACAGCAGATGTTGTTTTTTCATTATAATTAAAGGACAAATATTAAAATCAGCACAGACAGAAAAAAGCGTTGATTACAATTCATGCTTAATATCAGGTCCGAGCTGTTTTCTGCCTTTTTTATTTAGCCTGATTTGTGATTGCAAAAATCATCCTTCCATCCATACTGCTTATTTCTTTCGGGTCAATCCCAATAGGAAGTTTGTTGCCAAACTGGAGAACCCCAAATAGATAGTTGCTGTTTACTCATGTTATAATGTTCTTTCATTGAAGAGATTGGATATATTCCTAACTTGTCCCTTTCTTTCTACATGACTGAATTAGGTCTGATTGGATTATGTCTCTGTCAAACATTTTCATTTTAGTTTTTGTCCATGTCCGCTTGTTTTTATTAGCCACTGTGTAGTTTTCGTCAGGGGAAAAAAGGTTGTTGACGAAAACTATGACAAAAATAATTAGTCAACAAAATTAACACTGCTGTTCACGAACAACAAACTCGGGGATGTGTGCAGCCAGGCTAAAATCAGCTGCTAGGACCTTGTAATTTCTTAAACACTGAACATCATCGTTTGGACACTCGGATGGGTCAAACATGAAACAGGCTTTAGTCCCATCAACATGGGCTCATTCGTTGTTTGGTCTGTGCTAAATCTTGCGTAAAATTGCACTTATATCAGTATTTTTACCCTGGACTGAACACTGGGCGTATATAAGGTGAATATTCCAATTTACAGAGAATATATCGATCTCTTCAAAGCCTGGTTTGTGATACCATGATTTGACCGGCTTGATAACCCCTTGTGAAGGTGTCAGGGGCCCTGAGCTGACCCCCAAACTGCTTAAATTCAGTGATGTTTGAAGGCCTTGACCTACAGATTGCTGTCTTTCTGCAGATGTCTGCACATTCTCCTGCTTTAATCAGTCAATAAAAATCCCTTAATGTCTGATCTGCACCATTCACCTTAGCAAAAACTCTCCTCTCCATCTCTGAGCATTGATATTTTCCCTCCCTGAGGACGGCAGAACAGCCAGGTGAGAAATATAACCTTGTGATGTGGATTGAAAACATGTGGAGTATGGATTTTCCTGGATTTATCCTTCACTTAAATGTTGCATTGAGAAAATCCAGGCCTACATTAAGATATTCCCTTCAGTATTCAGAGCTAACTGACACCTTTGGAGACGTATTGCACGTTAAATATCTCCTATAAATGTCAGGACGTGTGCTATGAGGCTTCAGAATAAGAGTCCTCCCCTTCAGCTCTGAGCCAGAGGCTTCACTCACACTCCTTCACATCCTTAGAAAGAGGAGTCTTAGTGGAGCAGACCTGAAGGCTTAATGTCAGCAAATTAATTATGGATTCACCCAATTAGTTCACAAACTACACCGTGTTCGAGGGAAAGTGATCATTCCCCCAAATGACTCGTCTCTTCAGTCTTCTTTCCCCAGTGTGCGTTGTGCCTCTCGTGTGTGCGAGCGCTATCCTGAATGTGTGAAACGACTCGCAGCAGGCAGGTGGACTGACCTTTTTAATTATTCAGTCGCTCTAACTCATCCTCTGGTGCCTTCACTCTGTCTGCTGTTTGGATTTTTAAAAGCCTCCCTCCTGTCCAAACAATCCATCTAAGGCTGCCTTCAAACCTTGATTGTTTGCAGAAGTCGTACCAAATAAGTGGGTGTTTTGGCTTGTCAACCTGTCTTACTTCAACATATATGAAGTCAGCAGTTGAACCCTGTTCAGGAACAATACAACCAAGCCAAGAGTCTCTCATCTCACTTTCATTTGAACGTTGGAGTGGTGCAGTGGTGGTAAGACCATGATCAAACCTGCAAGCAGGAAAAACAGGCTAATTTGTTTACTTGGAGGTCCTAAACCACCAGGCAGCTGACCAGTAGAAGGCTGTAGATCATTTGTAGGTACCAAAATGATGTTTTATTTTGAAAGGATGACTGAATCCTCAGAAATCCATCCGTGTGATCTTTCTGTTGGGTAAATATCCAGCTTGTTGTAAAATAAGGAAGAAACACCAAATATTATTAGAAATGGGTTTGTTACTTGCCAACAGAATTATTGCTCTAGCATGGAAAAGAGAAGTTAGGCCTAGGCTGAGCAGCTGGATATTTGAATAATCTACAACTCTTCCCTTAGAAAAGATCCCATATACTTTTAGAGGTAAACAAGCAACCTTTAGTAATATTGGGTGCCCCTTCATTTAATTTCACTTCTCAAACAACATAAATAGTGGTGTTGATATCCCTATATGTAGTCAGTAAGTCAATAAGTCAGTTGTCCCAGCTGCACCAAATTACTAATCCTGAATCAGAAAGATTATTTACATGTTTGTGGATTTTTTTTTTTGTATTATACCTACTTATTGATTGATTTTGTCATTTACATTGGGTCAGGTAGTGTGTGTTATACGCTCGTTTGTACAATCCATAACTTACAGTTGGATAAGTTCTGTTGTCTTGTATGTTTGAAGATTTTCTGTACATATGTTAGCACATATAGCGTGTTAAATGTTATAAAACAATGAAGATGTTGAGATTGTTGGGAAAAAAATCCATCTGTATAGCTTGACTTGGTATACTTTACACCAAGGCTTTCTGGCGCTGACATCGCTGTGGCAAACAAATAAGTACAACCTGAGATAAATTCAATGTTAAACCTTGTGCTTATTTGCTCTTCTTCTCATTTGCTTTGGATAAAGCTGTAAAAATATTTGACTCTGCACAATGTGTGTAACTGGAGTGCGCTCAACTTCCTGATGTGAAACAATTCAATTCAGAGGAAAGACCAAATAATGATAAAATTGGGGCGTCAGTAGCTCAGTCCAAAGTGACAAGCTTGGACTGATGACTTGTGGATCAAACACACCATCTGTGTTGTATACACATAGTTTTTAAAGTATTTCCCCCCACACACTCAGAAGGTGTAACGGCTTAATTAGAAACCATGTCACCTGCTGACTTTCAGCCGACTCGGATCCTAAATGTCATTGTAATGCAGTTGATAAAAACAGAGTGAGTCCTCATAAATGTCTCTTAATTGGACTTGAGAAACAAGCTCATGGCTCTCTCTGGTCCTTTGTCATGATGAGTTATACTCCCCCCCCCCACCATCCCACGCGAGGGCCAAAGTTCTGTGACTGTGTTGTATACACGAAACCAGGCTGTGGTGTAAGAAAAGGTTGGTGGCCACTGGGTTAGCACTTCACATTTCAGTAACAGCAGCAGTGATACAAATACCAGACAATTTTTATCACAAATGATGGTAGAATATGAAGGCTGATAATCATTTGCAGTCCATTAGGGTCTCTTGTTTTCGGTGCCCAGGCTCTTATTAGCATAAAATTGCAACAGGCAATATTACTCACTATCTCGTCAGCAGAAAATCAAAGAACTTGGCAGCATGGACAGGTTCAAAAGCATGTTTATTCTCAGAGTTTTGTCCTGCCAGGCAAAATGAGAATTTACTGTTTTAATCACTTGAACCTCCACTTTTGACTAACTACCCTTTTACAACCTGCCGTCAGAGCTTCTTGTTTGGCACTGTTCGCTGGTGTTCTGGTTAAAAGAGTAACAGATGTTGACTGAGGTAAGACTACCAAGGAATGTGTTTTTGTTCATTTTTTGACATAGAACCAAAGGACCCTTTCCACAGCCATAACTTCGCATTTAGTTTGGGGTTAATTGATATAGGACCCTTTAAATCCCTGATTACCATGTCTGTCATCAGGCAGATCTATCATGCAAGGCTTCAAACAGAAATAATCATTCCAGATCAGACCTGTCAGTGCCCTCTTAAGCCCGTTTCCACCAGAGGGTTCAGTTCGGTTCGTCTCGGTATGGCTCGCTTTTTGTGGCGTTTCCATAGCCTAAAACTGGGACAGGACCCTTAGAAGGGAACCGTACCGTCCTACTTTTTGGTACCCTTCTGTTGGGGTGCCAAGCATACCGATCCGACCCCAGAAGGTGGAGCTAGAAACACTGCAGCCTGTTGATTGGTCAAAGGAGATGTCACATCCCGTGCGTCAGCGGTAATACAGAATACAGCCCCATCATGTTTAAATCTCCACCCGTCTTCGTGAAGATAACTCTCAAGGCTTTTCGTTTGGAAAATGGCATCAAGATCAAGCGTCCCATGGTCTACTGTGGAGGTGCAGACCTTCCTCAGTATTCTCGGTGAAGAGAATCGTTGCTCTTTCTTTACTGTGTCGCGTTTCTTCTTTGTTGTATTTAATAGCCGGGTACACTGTGTCGCGCTGCTATGACGTCATGCTATCGGCATCCGGCTTGGACGCCGCCTACCAAGGAGGGTACGGCTGGCTGTGGAAACGCAGCCAGGATCAGGCTTTACCGGTCCGGCCTGAGCCAAACCATGCCGATCCATACCGGACCACTTGGTGGAAGCGAGGCTTTAGGGAAGGAGAGTTGCTTTGAGTGTGGGATAGCAAGAAGTGACTTCAAGCCTCACTGGCCTGTAGTGAAGGTGACGGACAGAACATTAGTTCACATAAAAAAGTTCTACCCTCCCCCAGAACTTTCTAGGGGACGATGCCCAAAGTGGACTTGAAATATATATCTCATGTATGTGGAACAGTCCATCTGATGTGTCAGGTTACAGGACTTATGGCTGACAGCAATTGGCTTCTGGAGCTTTCTAGTCCCTTTGTAATATTTAAAGTTCCTGGGACTTTTAAGAAAACATGTAGGGGTGAGTGCTACACTGGGTCAAAAATGTAGATTTGGGTGTTCTTCACGGATCCAAAGATGGAGGTATATTTGAATAACACATCTGAGAAACTTCAATATGGTTAAAAATATGTTGTTATTTTGGGTTTGTGTTCATAGTTATAGGGATGTATTGACTAAAAGTAGGGATGCACGATATTGGATTTTTCCTGATGTCCATTATGCCAATATTTTATTAATTCATTATCTCTGATACCGATATTGCTGGTCAAGAGCACAAGCTCTGTACCGAACAAAAATTGACTTGTTTGTTTCAGTGTTACCGTGTATTTTTTCAAGGAACAGATGTGAACCAAGAACAACAGTCTTGCATAAATGAAACCCTTGATTTTTAAATGTACCCATGCAGTGATGAGAGGGTGCATCAGTATTGTGCATTTGCATAATTTGCCGATATTGCAGCTGATATGTGTGGCTGATATTTCAGCTGTAAATATCTGCAAAAATTTCAATACCGGGCAATACCGATAACTTAACTTTTTCAGCTGATATCAGCCAATACCGATATCAAACCGATAATGTCATACATTCCTAACAAATTGATACCCTTATGACTGACTCCTCCTCCTCATATTTTCCGAATCTGATAATATTCTGGGGGCCTGATTGGAAGCTGTGGAGGGCCTGATGTGGCCCACCTGTTGAGGATCACTGACCTACACAGAGGGAAAAGCAATAATGACATAAGGACAACCCTCCACTGGAGTTTGCATTGGCCCAAGCTGTGTGAACACAAAAATATAACAAAGACAAACTGCAACAATATTTCATTTTATCATTACTCAGGGTAAAGTGTATGTTCTGTAGGTCTTCAAGCACCCTAAACCTAAGGAAACTCTTCTTTAGGCTGATCCCCGTCGTCATATGAAGTGTCACTGCGATGCCTCTTCCCTTCCTCAGATCTGTCACCCTCCTCCTGAAAGTGTCTAATGAAATAAGTAATCACTGCTCCCTAATGAGAGTCTGTCGGAGGGCGGTGCTGGAATCTGTTTACCAAACCAAATTATTTTCTTATTTCAGCAAAGTCAATTAATCACTACGGAGACAATTCTGTTAGTGTTTCCCTCCAAACACAAAGATGGCTGCTGTCATCATTAAACTTCATCCAATTACAAGACGAGGCTGATGCACATTAATTTAATTTGACTTTTGGTTTTTCACATTCTCTGGTGGTTAGAATCTTAATGTTGGGTGGAGACTGAAATTAGGACTGAAGCTAATGAGTGTTTTCCTCAGTGATTGCTCTGCAGATAAATAGATCTGATAGAAGTTAAGTGAATAAAATGTCAAATATGTAGAAAAGGGATCCCATCATAAACCAAAAAATGAGAGATCAACTTGAATGTTATGTCAGCGCTCAAGTCTAGAGCTCTGTGGTATTAATCTTTCATCTTTCTAAGATAAGATAGACAGTAAATCCTCTTAGCTGATATTTTGTCTTTGATTTGTGACTGCCAATTTAATTTTGCTCTCCCTGTGGTTGCAGGATTATAAATAATATTCAAGCCAAATATTCTACATACAGTATGATACTCCCCATTTTCAAAACAATCAGTTGATCTGAAAAGTCTCAGAGCTTAAAAAGTATCTATTTTAGGAGGGAGGTGAAAAACTGATATATCCAAACAGCTGCATACTGTCTGTGGTGCATTGAAAAAATTGCAGTGTTTGTGTACTATATTTAATTGGCACTTGTGAATAAATTTTCTTTCTTTTCTCAATTACAAAAACATTTTTAAAAGTTTTTAATACTGGAGACCCAGGACTTTTATTTCCCTTGCTGTATCCAAAAGGTATTAAGATATTTTGATTTTTAATAGTTTGATAACTTAAAGTGTTTTATTACCTCTGCATTGAAAGTTATCTTTTTGTTTTTAATAACTTGTTCAGAAAAGATAAAAAATGAGCCAATGACAAATTCATTAGCTTTTGGTAGTGTTTTCCACAATTTTGCTAACAACTAAGTTTCATGGCATTTTCAGGAAATTTTGGTTAAGGCGCAAGGGGCAAGTAATTCCATTTTGGTTGTTGTATGAACCAAAGCCATGCTGCTGTAAAATTTTCAAGGAATTTACATTTAGAGTTGTTAAGTATGGTTTTTGGTTTAAGAAAATGAACATCTTTATTTTATATGGTGCTCTAGGTATTTTGTTGGTAAGTTTATTCATTTTTTTTTTGAAGATGTTTTTGGTTACTGTCACTTTAAGAGAGCACATTTCTTCTGCTAGACGGTCAACAGTGAGCATTGTGGAGTCTCGACTAGCTGGTGAGCCACACAGTTTTCTTACCATGGTTACACCTGTGTATTAGGCAAATCTTCCTCAAGAACTTATCTTTGTGACAACTTTAAAATGAAGTTTTGTGTGTCACAACTCAAGACGGGCTTGGACTGGATGATTAACCTGGGGACACAGGGAAACGTGCATAAGCCACAAGACTACCAGCTAGCCTAAGTTCTGTCCATAACAGTGGTGAGCCAAATCTGGATTTGGATCCAGGAATGTTTTAAAAAATTTGTTATCATTGTGTTAAAGGCCATTTTGCACACTTAAGCTAATAACTCAATAATTTCTCAGCAGATTTTCATAATATTTTTATTGAATGTTGGTCATGACACAAGGAAGAAGTGATAAGATTTTGGTGTTGATCTGGATCCGGTTGCAGATCCTGGAATTATTTTAGGATTTCCGACCAGTGCAAAGGTGATGGGGCATTTTTTCCATATTTTGACACACTCAGTTGTGGCACAGTGTTGGAAATGCTTTGGTGGAGGTTTGCGCTCTTTGGGCTCTTCTAGTTTTGTTGTTAAATGACCTCTCATGAACCACACTCTGGGACTAAGAAAACAAAGGCTAAGTCAGTCTTTTCTTCGTCTCCAGCTTCTTACATCATGGCGTCTGCATTGCCGTGTATGTTCACTCCATTGCCTGCTTTTGAGGGAGCAGTTTTCAACAATATTTCAATGAGTTCTCAACACATTTTCAAGACATTTTCTCTGAGTGCTATTCATTGCACAAGTAAGAAGTGACAAAATTTTAGTGCCGCTCCGAATCTAGTTGCAGATTTTTTTTCCTCTCAGTTTAAGACAGTAAGTCATTTTTTTTACAAAATGTTGTAAATTGCCCTGGCGGAGACTTGTGCTCCTGGAGTTCTTCTGGCTTTTGTTTTTTCATGACCTCTCATGGCTGGGGCCTAGAAAGAGTGTCTTGCATCTTGGCATCTGCATTGTGGTGTATGTTCACTCCATAGCCTGCTTTCACCTGATTTCAGGTGAGACATTGTGAGAATGGGCAGTTTTCTACATTTTCACTAATGACTCAATGAGTTCTCAATGCATCTTCACAACATTTTTAGGAAATGTTGGTCACGGGACAAAGAAGTGAAAAGATTTTGGTGGTGATCCAAATTCTGTTGTGGATTGTGGAATTTTTTTAAATGATTTTTTATCAGTGCGAGATAGAGCAGTTTTCCAAATTGTGGAAATGCCTTGGAGGGGGTTTGTGGCCTTGGAGCACTTCTAGGCCCTGTTCAGAAGGAGACAAAAATGGGTTCATTTGTTGAACAAACAAGGGCGGTGTTTCAAAATGTATCCACTCTGGGGCCTGTTTTCAAAAATGTGCATTCTGGACTCCAAGTAGGCTCTTGAGACTTAGTCTGAAAGACTCAGCGCTCTGCTGGAAATGTGTTGATAAAGGATCATTGATACATGCATTTTGGTGTTGTCCTAAGATTACTCAGTACTGAATGAAAATTCACTGCTATATTGTCAGTGTTGTTAGAGGAAATTTGGAGCTCTGTCCTAGGTTATTTTGGGAGATGGTAAAGTCTTGTCTGCCTCTTCAAAACTGATAACCTACTGGATACATACCATCATGACTGGACGACACATTATTTTCAGGAACTGGAAAAACCTAGAGAACCTCCATTTTCATGCTGGGTGACTGAACTGCTACAATAGCTGCATAAGAGAGATGCTATTTAGAATACAACTATCTTCTTAAATGTGGCCTGTTTTTGAATTATATCAATAAGTCTGGTTGATTTTTAAGTGGAAAAAATATTCTGTACACTTTTGGAATCATGCACTTATTCTGTGAAGTATGTCTTCACCTGTAAAGCCACCATGACGATTTCTGACCTATGTTATAGTTTGGGATGGAGATTGGGGAATAAGGGTAAGGTTAGATTTTGTGGGGGGAAAAAAATGCCCATATATAATTTAAAAAAACAAAACAATTGCAGTTAGCCTAAACTTTGTGTGGACAGCCCCTAGTTTTATTGTAAAATGACCTCTCAGGGCCCACTTGCTGGTGCCTTGAAAAAAAATTCACTCAGTCTGTCATTGTCTCCAGTGTCTTACATCTTGATGTTTGCATGATGTTGTATGTTCACTCCATTGCCTGCCTGTACCTTTACTCCTCAAAGCTGAAGAGTCAGGGTTGTCATCCCCAGTGTGCAACGTCAAGAAGATCCCTGCTGTTCTCAGCCTAGCAACCATGTCCACGTAAATTAATCCCCTCAGGCATTATCATATCGCACACAATCACTTCAAACTTTATGCTGTGCTAAGCTAATTATCTAATGGCTCCTGCTCTGTATTTATTGTAAGTAGTATTGATCTTTGCTCTACCTCACTGTCTTGCAAAATTAAGCTGAAAATGTTGAACTACACCTTTAAATTATGTAAAAAAAGCATCTTGTTGAGGTAATTCTTGGTCTTGAACTCTTTATGTCTGGTCTTAACTTTATGTTTGTTTGTCTTTCTCGATTCTGATGTGTTAAATTTGACTCAACCTCCTCTGCAGACCCTTCCCGAACACCGATCTGTGCGCGTTGCTGACATTGAGCTGAGTTTGCGGACGCAGGTTGTGCTCACAGCCGAGGAGTCGTCCTTGGCAGAGCGAGCCGGCCCTCGCGGATATGGATTCTTATATTTAATGTCTCGGCCTCTCTCGTACAAATGTTTCTCTTTCAATGAGCTGTGGCCCCGAGGCAGGGGAGTTTTATCGATCATCTGACTTTTAATGCCTCTTAAATATTAAGATTCATGTATATGACCTTTGTGTTTGGATTGAGAGAGCAAAATCCCTGCCTAAGTACCCTCTCAGGCCCTGCTGGCTGCACTGTTGGCTTTTGTTGCTGTTTTTCTCTTGAGCTGTGGACGACCAGCTCCGGGTTTTAGTCTTTTTTTTTTAACAAAGGCACAGAGGTCATGAAGGAAAGTTTTATTCTAAGTTTTGGACTGCTCTCTCTTCTAGAAGTGAGAACAAGTGTGCAGGAGATAAGATGTGTGAGCGAAGGATTGGGCCTTGTTATCCTCTCCGAGCGCCCTTTTTCTCCACCTCCCTCCCTCTCTGTCACTCTCACTCTCTCCGTCACGCACACACACACTAACGCACTAACCCTGGAAGAGCGCCCGGTGATTGATGAGTGTGTGTGAGGGACCTCAGAGGCAGCAGCACTACAGAGAGATGGACAGATGAAAAGGAAGGAGGAGGGATGGGGAGAAGGAGTGAAATGAATCAAGTATCAGGGTGAGGCCTCGCAGCAGCCGCTAACAGACTGCAGTCAGAGTGAGTCTTTGTTGGAAGTGACCCACTCTGGGCGGCTTTGTCACGTCAAAATTAACCCTTTACTAACGGTGGGGGACATCACCAGAAGGGACATCATGCAAATTTAGGTTGGATTGTTGGTAAAACAGAATGTTGAGACAGCAATATACCATTTTCCTGACTGAAGTGACAATTATTTAAAAGGATTCACCAATAATTATGTCTTGCCTCACTCTTGTGTCCATGACAAGCAGATAGACACCATTCTTTCGACTGTGTGTGCAGTAACAAAGTAGAGACAGACAGAGCTCTCCTACCACTAATTAGCTTAGCTCAAACACTGGGAGTCAGTGGGTAGTGTTAGCCTGCATCTTCCTACAGTCATCAGATAACCTCTTCAGCAGCTCCAAACAGTCCTGTGTGCTTGTTGTGACTCTATTTTTTTATCCCATTATGTTAGTTATCTATTTTTAGATCCGATTTCAGATTAGCACATTATGTGTTTTTCGAAAGAAATACATACAAAACTAAGGATGGGAATCGAAAACCAATTCCAGTTGAGAATCGTTAACAGCTCCATCAAAGTATCGATATCATGAGTCTTTTTGATAATCAATTCCCTGATCAATTCCTTCCACTGACAGGGTTCTGAAGCTGTCAGAATTGTGGCTTAATTTTTACAAAAGGCGCCTACTGCACAACCTTAAGTGAGTGGAAACACCAGCAACTTGCAGAAGCAGTTATCTATGCTGTGATGTGTGTTTGACATTGTCGCCACTGAAAATCTACAGGCCAACATTTGACCACACGGAAAATCTGCTGGAATCGATAAGAGAATCGTTAAAGAATTGGATCGATTAGCAGGATCGTTAACAGCATTGGTATAAATAAAACCTTATCAATTCCCATCCCGATACGAAACATACGCAAACGAACGTGCTTATAAGTAGGTCAACCAAACAAAGCCTCTGTTTACAAGTAGAAGAATAATAACTTTATTTAATAATAATAACTTTATTTATATAGCACCTTTAAAAACAGATGTTTACGAAGTGCTTTAACAGACAAAACAAAGGCAGAAAAAGGCAAAACTCTGGAGACAATAAAATCAGCAATCAGGTCAACAGAGACAGAAAGAGTCAAAGGAAAAGGCACAGAGGGTCATGTTAATTAAAGCAACAAAAGGAAAGAAAATGGTAAACTGGTGAGAGGGAAACAGCTGACGTATTTGTTTTATATATAATGATAACAAGACAGTAAGACAATTGATAAATAATAGGTCTATAGATACATAAATTGATGACAGTTGATAGTTGACGACATCACATCAGGAAGATGGAAAAGGAGAAGGTAGACAGAGGATGGGTAAAAGAGAAAAAAAAAAAAACAACATAAAATAGAATAGAAGAGAAGTGATGATAATAAAAATGGAGTATATTAAAACATGAAAAGATGGTAAAAACAGGACAAGAAGACTGGTACTAAGGATCACAGCCAACTTTGTAAGAGAGGATGTGGATGATTTCTTTCTGGATGGTTTCTTATAGATAGATAGATAGATGGATAGATAGATAGATCATACTTGAAAACTGCGGACCTATACCACTTCTTCACTTTAGGCTTGAGGAGATATCGGTATTGGCGATAATGAATTTAAAAATATCGGCATCTGGGATATCAGCAAAAATCCAATATCGTTCATCCCTAATGATCAGTCTTCAAATTAGATGAACTAAAGATTGCATTGTTTCAAATCTTATGGTTTTAAAGCAGTTAAAGTGTCTGACATTTTGACACCTCACTAAGCAGGTGATTGTCATCTTCCACAATCACCTGCATCAGTCCTGAGAACAAGACGTGACCAGCCAATTTTCTTCTGAAAACCGTTCACAGTCACATCCAGCAGTCTGATTCCTCAAAGCTGAAGATGGAGTTGATGTCTTTCTCTCTGTACTTCCTCGCCTTCTTCTTTCTTGTTATATTCTGACTACAAAGAGGACATGAAGTACTCAGAGTTCACCCTGATGCTCTCTGGCAGAGGGAGATGTTTTCATGGCCTCAGCACTTTTCTGAGCAGAGAGGAGCTCCTGGCTCCGGTCCTGGACTTGTGTGATTGTAGCACTCCAGTTTTCAGTGGAACATTTAATCCCTGTTGTGTTGAAATAATTCTGCTGTAATTCACTAAGACCTCATAGGCTACAGTTAAAAGTAATAACCTTTTTGTTTTTGTTTCTACTCGAAGATGCAGCGATTCTATTTGATGTTGTTGGCATTGTGAAGCTGATAGATTTTCCAGATGTTTGTTTTCTTTCTCAGTTATGTTAAAGAGTTTGGTTTTGCATTTAGCTGAGACATGTAACTTTAAAGATCCCTCGTCCTTGTGTTTTTGTTTACATCATTTTCTTAATTTGCCTGAAGGAGTCTTCCCAATGGATTAATAATGTTCTATCTAATCTAATCTAATCTTTGAATTAAGAATTTGATTAAGATGAATTAAAAAAAGAGAAATATTTCATTTCTGTACAGGCTCAGACTCAGCCCTTTTTCCCTCCCCTTTGGAAACACTCAGAGCTGATGGGGCAGGCCTTATGGGAGGGGGAAGTGTACTTTTAAAACAGTCATAGTGTCTGCCTGTGAAGAGCAGAAAACACATGTAGGTGAAGTCTGTATGGCTATGACATCATAAATCCCAAGAAGTAGAAAACAGTGTTTTAAAGGTCATTTTTTAAAAGGTGCTTCTGGTCCTTAAGCCCCTTCAAATTATATTAACTGCAATGAGACCTTTAAGCCCTAATATGTACAATTTTATCTTGAGTATAAAAGCATGTAATTTTAGTAAGTGGGTATTTCATCTTATTGCACTTAATCTCATTTTTTACATTCTGTTGAATTTATTTAAGTTATTGTTGTTAACTTATTACAGATTTTTCTATCAATTCATTTTATGTCAAACATAAAAAAGTAGTAATTGCTTTGTTTGTTGGTTGGTTAATTAGTAAGACTATATTTATTAGAACTGCTTTTAAAATCACAAATTAATTGGATTTGTGCCAAACTTGATTTGCTCTCATGTGAGTTATAATCTTGTTTCATCAAATGACTTTTAATTCTAAATTTGTGGATTTAAAATTTTTATCAGTTTTTTAAATAATTATCTATAAATGCTTTTCTTATAATTCTTAACAAATGAAAAAAAAAGCCCCTTTAACTAATTCTGCTTATTTTATTTATTTATACAGTCCAAACGTTTGTTTGCTTGTGTGTTTATTGTAAGTGTGGCAGTTTTCATAAATATGTAAATTTATATGTAAGTATATTTTTGTATTATTAACTTTTAAGGCCATTGTTGTTCATTTACTGTATTATCTTATTAATTTCTTATATTTATTCATATTTAATCTAATAATTTCCAACTATATTTGTGTTGATGTTTTTTTTTCTAAGAGTTTTCAGTATTATTATCATCACTTCTGTTTATTTTTGATATAATGAATTCTATTAAAGTCAATCTTCATTAATAAAAAATACTAAGAAATATAATATAATATTAAGAAAAAAATTTGTATTTCTTAGTTAAACACCTAAACAAATTGGAATTATATTTTAACAATAAATACAATAAATAAAACCATTAATGCACCATTGAACAAAGGTTAGAGTGAAAATTAAAAGTAAAGAAAAATGCTTAAAAAAGACGTGAAGGAATTCAATTTAAGATAAGATATGTATTTATAGTTTGGTTGATAAATGCATTGAATTTTTTTGTTCAAATGCATTGTCTGTTGTCTTTTAATCTCTCTTTATTTAATTATTTTTTTCATTTGAATGGGATCAATGTGGTGTCGTTGTCTTTGCCTGCGTGTAAATAGTTCTTTTATTTATTTATTTTTGTAATTTAAGCACTGGAGCTTTGCCTGTATTAATTCTCATCATATAAAGAAAAAACAATGTTTTATTCAGAGTTAACTGTTGACGGTGTGCAGTGAAGAGCTGATGGTGTAATAATCAGAGGTATGAATGAGATATTGCTCCCTCACAGTAACCGTAGATGTTAACCTCCCTCTATTGGCCTGAATGTGTCATTACACGTCAGCCTGTCAACCTTCAGGTGCAGCAAAATCCACTCTCATCATCAAATCCTCCATCAGCCTCTTTTCCATCCACTTAGATCAACTTCTGTGGCACGAATCACTTCTTCTCTTTTTCTTTTTAGGGGCTTTCAGGGTGAAAAGGGAGAACCAAAAAAAAAGAGGAAGAGGAGATTGCTTTTTGTTGAAGTGGAGATTCCTCCAATGTCACGGCGATCAATAAGAAATGTGAAGAGTGACAAGTTTGATGGAGCTTCAGATGTTCTTTGTCAGGGAGAGCAAACTCTCTTCAAAAGGGAGAGAAGTGGAGCTTTTAGAGGAAGAAGCAAATGGGGCACTTTGTCACCACTGTTATCTGAGCCTGCGTCTGATTTTCTGTGTATCCGTCGCCTGCAGCTTCCCGAGCTCTCTGTGACTGAGAGGCTGAGTGACTTTGTAGTCAAGGATTCTTTAATGCCTCCCGTGTCACAGGAACATCAATACTGCGTGCTCTTACAGCGAACATGTGTGTTTAACCAGGTGTTTCTCTGTTTGTGTCACCTTCCTCTCAGGTGTGTGCGCCGAGGCGGTATGCCCCGGGGAGCCGTGCTTACAGTGCACTAGGAGTCTCAACCGCGTCAGTATCCGTGGCTGAGGAGGGAGAGGCGTAACCCCCCCCCCCCCCCCCACCCCCGCTGTGAGGAGTAGAGGTGTGCCGAGCCGTCCTGTGCCGAGCCGAGTGTGGCGCCATGTCCCTGACTGACAAACACAAAGTGAAGAGGCAGCGGCTGGACCGGATCTGTGAAGGTAGAGCTGCCTGTCCTCAACTTTTCTGTCACTGTTTTTTCACACCTTCACCAAAAAGTCTGAGCCTGGTTTCAAAAAAGTAGAGATTAAGGAGTCGGAGAAGTCTGATGTGGGCCCAAAGTTGCCTGTCCCTGTCACAGATTTAGGCCACGTCAACGTGAAAATGCAGAAAACACACAAATGCACTGTTAAACACTGTTTACTACCCCGTAACTTCATCCATGATATGCACCTTTTTGAAAATTTTTACTCAAAAGCTGTTTTAGTTCATCTTCACTCCTACCACCATATCTTACTGGTGTTATGGTGTAACTTGTGTCTGTGTTAACTGGTGATAGCAGGTGATGAGTAAACATTTCTTTGTTTATATTTCATTTCCAGACATATCTGATAACCTCCTGTTATTAGACACATTCATGGGCACTCCTGTTGCTTTAAATAACTTTTATACCACAGACACAAGCAGCCATTCAACACAGTAACTTATGAAACAAGAACACCGAGTCTTGTCCAAAATGTCGGCAGAGTTTGTACCGAGTGTTTTTAAAGCAGTGTCATAGTGAAGGAGTGACAAGAAGTCTTTGTTGGCATGTAAATAATCCAGTTAGAAACACTTTAAGACAGCAGAACAATGAGAATTGGCTAATAACTTGTACATATTCTATTCCTTACCTTAATTTTTTTACAATTCAAATTTTTATTAATTTTTGACAGTTTTAAACTACTTTTAACAGTGCAGCATTCTGTCACATATATTGCACAAGACATAAAAAAGTGACATCCATTCACAAAAATAAATAAATGAACAAAAAAGCCCAGGACATGTATGATTATTCCATCTTACTGTAGTTTCAGTTCCATGTCCAGTGTTCAATCTGACCATCTCATCAATCCATTTCTTTGCCGTGGGGCATCTTGTTTTTTTCCAGTTTTGTAATATCAGTCTTGCAGCTGTGTTAAACCCAATCTTTTGAATACTTACTTATCATTAGATACTCTCGGTGCCATTTTCCTGTCCCCAGAAGACAGAGCTTTGGATGTAGGGCAGTGTAAAACCCAGCCAACCTCCTAGAAGCTCCAAAACCTTAATCCACAATGGGTGCACCAAGCTACACTCTCAGATCATGTCTAAATATGTACCCAGTTCTTTTTTGCACTTCCAGCATCTGTTGTCATCAGCAATTCCCATTTTTTGAAGTCTAGTCAGTGTCCACTGATATCTATACATTATTCTATATTGAATAAGTTTCCCTCTTCTTCTCTAATTAGTTTTTCCTGCAGTTCAGATGATATCTAACCACTCATCCTCCTCCAGATTAACTGATAGGTCCCTCTGCCATACTAATCTGAGACTGTTACAGCTGTCTTCTGTGAGGTGCTTAAACATCTTATAAATCACTGAGGCTCCCTACCTTAATTTTCATTTTTATTTGAAAGTTTAATTCCTGCTTTTCGATTTTCTCCTTCTGTTCTGTTCATATATGTATCTACACCCTATCGGTATCTAGTCTGTACTTTGAGAGTGAAGTAAACCGGCGTCAGAGTCCTTGTAAGTCTAACATACCTGGCCAATAAAGCTGATTCTGATTCTGAGAGTGACGCACAGGGTGACATCCCCCCCGGGAGAGGTCTGCAGAGTATGTGACATTTCAGGCAGTTCCTGTTTTCCCTGTCCACACGGATAGGGATGGGAATCGAAAACCAATTCGAGTTGTGAATCGATAAAGACTCCCTTAAGGAATCAATAACATTAGTCTTCCTGCTTAACAATTCCCTCCATTTTGTTCTTTATGCTTTGCAAATCGAGGATGTCATGCTCCTATCAGAGGCAGTCAGCAGAAATGGTTACAGAGAATTTAGTGATGCACGGTATTATTGGTATGATATCAGTAACTGCAGGTGATTACTTATAAACAATAAATATCGATATATCGGCAGATATGCAAATTTCTGCTGACATTTCCCAGGAATAGTTTAACCGGGTTTTCTATCAGCAGGGAAGTAAATCAGTGTTTCAGTTTTGAAATGGCAGATGAAGCTTGATTTTATTTTTACTGTGAAAAATAAGTTTTAGATATGAAATGGGTGTAAAAACTTTCAGTCATTTCAACATTTCGGTATCTGCAAAAATACATTTTGAACTATCGGATATAACAAAAATCCATTTTCCCTAAAAGAAATAAAAAATTAGGGCAGACAGGAGGCAGAGTGTCAAAATTCTGTCTTATTTTTGTAAAAAAAAAGATGATTGCTGCACATTTTTCACTAAATTTAAACACTGGTAACTTGCAGGAGCATTAATCTATGCAGCAGTGAATATCAGGAGTGTCATGTGTTTGACGTCGTTGACGCTGAAATCATGTGGATGTCAACATTTGTCCATGCAGGAATCAGCAGGAGTCGATAAAGAATCGGCTCGATCAGCAGATATCAACAAAATCTCATCAATTTCCAACCCTTACTGAACACAAAGGGAACCTAGAAATATGCATTTGCATGTTTTTTGTCTATTTTCTGTTGAAAAACAAAATCTTGACTGAAAAATTAACCCTTTAAAGCCTGAAAACACAAATTATGGCCAGAAAATTCTAATTTTTGTAGATGAAATGTGTATTTCGCTTTTCTACTGAAATCCAAATAAAATGCATAAAATTTAATATATATGTTTTTTGTATCTCATTTGATACATTAAGTGTTTTTGGCAACTGATAATCCACTTGAGGACATTTTTATCATTTATCTGATTGTATTCAGATGTTTTATTTAGTAATTTGTTGATCATATTGATTAGATAGAGGTATCATAAAAGTGTGTATCAAATATGATACAACTGGCTTTAAGGAGTTAATATGTAAACTGAACGGCGAGCTCTGTTATTCATTACACCCCTACTTCAACATGCAGAATAATCAAAAGAGTGATCCAGAACAAATATCTAGCACTCTGTCAGAAAAGAGTTAATTTACACTGACTATAAAATCAATATATCCTTATTTAGCAGAATCCTCCCTTATATTCTACATTCATTTGCCTCTCTGACACCCCCCAACCAACCCACCCTCCTGCTATATTAGCACAACCCCGAGCCCTATCGGTGATCAGTAATCATTGATCACTATAATTTTCTCCTGGCACACAGCACATGTCAGATACTACAGTAACAGTGTATAAGCGTTGACCTCAGCAGCACAGGCCTCTTGTTGGATGTAAATGAGATTATGTCCTCACTCTATCCAGTGTGCGCTTGTTTGTGTGGAAGGGTGCGTTTGATTTACAGTCTCTGAACATCTGTGTTGGATCACCAGCAGGGCTTGGATGTCACGCCTGTTTGGTAGCAGCCTGTTTTACACCGTGATTATTAGGCTTTAGGTTGTGGATTAGAGATTGTGTTGTTGTGCTGAGGGGCCCGTGGACAGAACAGGAGCCCCCCCGCTGAGTCGGCACAGGCACCGAGGAACAAGAGCCTCTGTGTGGGTGTATCAACTGTCTGAAGCATGTGTGATTTTAAACCCACTTGTTTGACTTTGCCCGGCGTGTTTGTGTGTCAGACTGTGTCCTGAGGTAAAAATCATCTCCTCTCTGCCGTCTGGGTCCCCGAGAGGCTTGTTAAGCTGCTGGGCCCTCCTGGAGCCAGCGCGGGGAGAGGCAGACATGACTGCAGTGCTGGAAAATGAAGCTAGACGCACCATTACCCTCAGAGCCAGCGTATTTGTTTTGCAGCGTGATGTAAGCACCTCAGAGATGTGCACACGGAGTACGGGACATATGCTGCACATCCTGTAGCTGAGCCACGGTGAGGCCGCCGATATGCTCGCCTGGATATGATATATGGTTCTGTTGTGGAGGATTTTGTGCTTTTTTTATCAAAATGTGTGGATTATGAGAGTACACAAGGACAGACAGTTTTCTTTCTTGCAGTGATCTAAAGATCTAATTGCGATTTTTCTGGCAGATATTGCGATTTCAATTCGATTCACACTTTTCTTCAAATCAAGCTTCAGTGCAATATGTTTACAGTATAGACAACAGTAAGTAAATCAATGATCAAAAGCACATAACACATTATTCATCGTCTAATATTGATGATAAATAATCTGTTTTCATTATTTAATTGATACTCCAACTTCAACTTCTTCAACAAAAAATTTCAGCTTAGGCAATCACATCATTTTCTGAAATTGCAATTCTGATCCGAAAACGATAAATCTTTCAGCCCTACTGGAGAGTATGGTCTTCTAGGCTCAAATATGTGAGGCTACCAAGAGTGTTCCTTGGAGTAAGTCTTATATTTTACTCCATAACCACAATTCAAGGTCTAAGATGTCCAGAGTTTCTTGCATTAAAAACGACTCAGATGTTGAATGTTAGCTTCTCTATTAACCCCTTTGTTTCAGCCCTGTTCAGAACAAGGCTGTTTGACTTTAAATCCTCATAAGCCGTGTCCAACCCAGTTTTACCGTTGTTGGCTAATTATTTTTGTCATATTTTTCATCAACAACCTTTTTTCCCCTGACAAAAGCAAGATGGTAACTCATAAAAACAAGTGCAGATGGACAAAAACTAAAACTAAATTAACTGACATTTTCATCAACACATAAAAACTAGACTAAAGTATTTGACAGAGACTTAATCCAATCAGACCTAATTTCGTCATGATGAAAGTAGGAACAAGTTAGGAATATATCCAATCACAGCTACTTTGGTTTTGTGGAAAGGTTGGATGAGTGAAGAGGGACATCCAATCACAGCTGTCTTAGCTTGGTGGTAGTGGGATAAGTTTGGGATTGATCCAGTCAGAGCTCCTCTCTTTATGAATTGACATATTCATCTAGAGCAGGTTCACTGTTTGTCGTCAATTCTGGTATTGTAACTGAGATGCTCTGCCAGGTAGCCTAAATAAAGGTGACTGCATTTCACACAAAAGTTCAATTTGTTTCTGTTAATTTATACATTCAGACTTTACTAGCACTCAATTAAAGGTTATTAGATGTTTCATATATATATAAACAGTATACATAGCATTTTTGGTTGGCATAGTTGGCAACAGAAATTGTCTCCAGAGCAGATGTCTCCCAAAATAATAATGATATATTATTATATAAATAATAATAATAATATGGAAATTTCAGAGCTATTAAAAGATATGTATTATTTCATAGTAATTTCTTCATATAATGTATATGTTGATAGGGATAAGTATGTTGTAAGTCAATGCCAGTAAGGCCTGTGCTGCTTTTCAATTTAAGCTGCTGGGAGGGCTTATCAAATACATAAAACTCACCGTATAAACTAGGGCTGGACAATACATCGATTAAATTGATTAATTCAGTTATTTTTTGCATAAGATTTAAACAGCTAAAAGATTTTTTTTCTTGACTTACTCTCCTTAAGTTGTTGCATTGTTTGAAAATATAAGTACTAAAAATTTACAGTTTTCATTGTGGGAGGCTTATTCGGGGTTTGCATAAGCACATGTTTAGGCTTATGTTTGTTTTTTAAACAAGATTAAATACTGATCAGAGAGTTTCATGTTAATGTGCTGTGAAAACAGCTCAGAATTTAGTGTTTGTGAAGACAGACCTTCCTACATTCAAATTACATTATCAACATTTTATTACAAAACAACGGCATGTTAGTTTCAGGATATATTTTCATAACATAAAAGCAGAACTTGATTCTGGTATCTTTGTTTTACTTGGAGGGTTTTTTCCTTGCGAGGGAAAAAATTGATTAAAATCGTAAATCAAGTTTTGTGAAAAAAAATCTGGGATTTTATTTTTAGGCCATATCGCCCAGCCCCAAGCATATAATAATTGAATGAACAAAGAACATCACAAACAGGCTGAACTCTTAAGAAAAACATCGGTCTAAATCTTGATAAAACTTTAAAGTTATCTTACTTAAAGATTGTAGTAGTGTTATTATTTTTAATATCTGAGTTATAATCTATAATCTAGTCAAAGGTCTATCATTTACTACCTGAAATAATAACTTCATTTTTTTGGTCATATTTTTTTTTTTGTCTTGGAATGTAAGGCTATAAGTAGAGCTGTTGAATAAAAATGCCCTTCATAAATTATTTCATCCCCAGAAAATCAGAAATGCTAAGGAGATTGCACATTTGTTGGATATACTGCAAATCACGTTAAAGAAATTGTGTCAAAACAATGTATAACCTCTAAGATCTTGCCACCTTATGTATTTAACAAAAAAACTTGTTACATATGAAATGTGTCTAAAGAAAAGTCAAGAATTTAAAGATATAGGTGAACTCCCTTTCTATTACAGAGTAGGATGCATCGAGGAAGATGGACACCATCAGCACAGTGAACATGTAGCAACCAGCAGCAGCTGGCTATCTTAGCTTAGCTTGGCATAGCTTAGCTCATGTTAGCACAGAGACTTGGAGGCGGCTAGCTTGGCTTTGTCCATAGATCAGTCTGCCTACACCCCTAAAGCTCATGTCCATGTTTTGGCCTGGACCGGCTGCCAGACAACAAACAGAGACTTCAGGAAGTCCCTGGTCCAAGCCAAGGGAGGATTTGCAACTTAACATTCAGCTACAACAGCTCTGCTCCAGCCCTCTTGAAAATCAGATTTTTGCTTTTCTATCGTTGAATTTGATTAAGAATTGAGGAATAATACAGTTGTCACAAAAAGAAATGCTTTATCTCTCATAAGACTCAGAAAAGACAAGGCAAGTTTATTATTAAAGCACCAATAATACACAAAACAGTTCATATTTAGAAAGTTTTGATCATATCAAGTGCTCGACTGATATTAAAATCTGAAAACTGAACTGTTGTTTGATAAGGACTTTGATATTTTTATTGGTTTTTGCAAGTTATTGAAGAACTTACTCAGCTATAATAGTGTTTCCAGATCTCCTTAATGAAGTATTAAAACATTAAATCAAGGTAATACTCCATACCATATTTCGGAAATGGCAGCAGTAGAAAACACTCAGTTTCATTAATTTAAAAAAATAGCCTAACTGGCTTTAATTCTGTGTACATTGGCTAAATTAGCTTGAATTCTATGTCAAGTTCATTTAGTTATGCATAAAACCTTGTATTTGTGCTATAATATATGAATTTTGGTATACTATTTTATGATTACTTTGAATTTGCATTTTTTTTATCAAACATTATTTTTCTTCATTGACTGAAAATTTGTAACAATGCGGCCCTCAGGCTGAGAAAAACTGCCCTATGTGGCCCTCTTGGTAATTATATTTGCCCATCCCTGCTCTACACTGAATTCTCTTCATACCTGTAAATAAAGTGATGCTTAAGACATAGTTACCTTTTACATGGAGTGGAGTGGCCTCCATAGTCACTACTCAATCCAATAGAGCACCTTTGGGATGTGGTGGAATGGGAGATTGGCATCATGATGTGCAGCTGACAAATCTGTCGCAACTGTGTGATACCTTCGTGGACTGAAATCTCTGAGGATTGTTTCCAGGACCTTGTTGAATCTATGTGACAAAGAATTAAAGCAGTTCTGAAGGCAAGGCAAAGTGGCCTGTGAGTGTATGTGCTAAGCAGCTGGTATTAGCCTCACATTTATAGTACAGGCATGTCAGCTGTTTTAGTTCATCATACTCTTTGCTGAAAGCTTATTAATGATTAGAAATGTCTCATTAAACAGGACCTCTTAATTTTACACTAATATAACAGGATAATATCACAGTAATAAAAGCTCACTGTAAGCCCATAACAGATTAAATTGAATTATGACACTACGTTGAGGTCGCCCTTCATATCACAGGTGGGTTGTCGATTGGAGGAGATCCTTCCTGATTAGAGCGGCGGTCCACATCCAGCTGTTGCGCTTGTGTGTGCGACTCAGACAGCTGATGTAGTTAGTGGCTCCAGAGGGAACAACACTTTGTCTGCTCTGCTGGGCACGCGCTCAAAGCCCACCGGGGACGCACACACAGACGGTAACAGGTGTTGCTGTGATGCATGCAGAGCCGAGCCTACCTGCAGACGCTCCTTCTCCTCAAACACACATCGCACACACGCGCTTTCCAGATGGCCATCACACAGGATCAGTGAATCAGTCCTCTGGCGGCCATTGTGAGGGTGTAAAGAGAAAAAAAAAAAAAAACTGCTTGTGATTTGCGATTTGTTCACGAGCCAACAGCCAGGCAAAGTTGTCCTGCTGATTGCATGTAGCGGCGTGATAAGGCTGCCGTGGCGATTGTCTCGGCGCGAGGAGGAGGAGGCGCCCATGAAAAAAAACAAACAAAAAAAAAACAGGTGAAATCCTCACAGGGCTTATTTGGCTACTGTCGGGGAGTAACTCATCTTAATCCAGGTTCACGCTTCAACCGGAGGGCTGACGTTGGCAAACAGATACACAGCAGATGACGCCGTGATTCGTGCTGTCTCCCTTCAAAGTCTTTCAACTGAAAATCTGGAGCGTTGTCTTTCAAAAAAAAAAAAAAACGTCTGCTGATACGCTGTCTTTGCATCGTCCAACAGAGCCCTCGCCTTTGTTTCGATTGTTTCCCCGACTCTTCTCGTCCAAGACAGTTTTCAACCCCCATGCAAGGTGTACATTTGTATTTTTGGTGTCTTGTATTACCCATTTCTGGCTGCTTAACGTTGGCATTTCATGACTGTGGGATCAGAAATGTGTTATCTAAGGAAGCCCAGTGGGTAGATGACAAGCCTGATTAAGCCATTAAAGTCCTTGATATGTGTTTAGCATAATCTGGCCTGTCTGCAGATAAGGTGGCGGGGAGCTGGTCATGACTGTTTCCATCAAAAGCTGCTAGTTAGCTCAATCAAAGCAGCTGCTGGGAAGCATCAACATGACGAATAATCGAGGGGAGTTGTGCTTTCTCTCTAATAGGGCTGGAAAATATGGACCAATAATCATATCTAAAGGTTTTTGGCTCAGTGAAAATGCACGAAATGTGTCTTGTTTTTCCACTGTAAAGAATAAAATGGCTTATTATGATTATAAGCTCTGAATAAATTCAGATGAAAACCAAAAAACTGAAAAGACAAGTGGTTGATTTTTACATTCCAGTATTGAAAAAATAAAAAAACAATACATGTTGTCTAAATCAAACAAAGAAAATAAATTAAAAAGTCTTGTCAAATATTTATCTATATGCATCGACAATCAGAGGAAACAAGGAGGAAAAGATAAAAAGCTTCTTTCTACAAGTGACACAGAGCTAAACCAAAAAGACCAGACAAACCTTGTCCAAACCAGACCAGACCAGATCTAACCAACAAGGTCTAAGTCAAAACTAAGCGGACCAGACTAAACAAAACCAAACAAAAGAAATCCGACCAATATCTAGATCAGACTTAACCAAACCAGACCAAACTAAACCATCAGAAACCAGGTAGGACCAAGCCAAACCTAACCAGAAATAACAAAACCACACCAGACCAGAATAGGCCCAATAAGAAAATAAACAAACAACGTAACCATTAGTTAGACTACAACTGACCAAATCTGGCCAGTCATAAAGCAACCAAACTAGGCAAGACCAGACCAAACTTAACCGAACCATAATAAACCAGGTAACATTTGACCAGGTAATACTCAACGAAGTGAGAAAGACAGGACAATATTCACCAAAAGCAGAACAGACCAGATCCTACCAAGAAGGTCTCAATCAGAACAGATCAGACTAAGCTAGACTAAAATAAACCAGGCAAGAGCCACTTGAACCAAAAGAAATCTGACCAGTAACAAAATCAGACTAACCAAACCATACTAAACCCCCCAAAAAACAAAACCAGCCCAGATCTGACCCTACCAAACCTGAGCCAACTACACTAAAATAAATCAGAACAAGATCAAGATCAGACTTGTCCAAACCAGACTAGACCCAACCAGACTAGAATAAGACAAACCAGACCAGACCAGGTAATATAGACCATATCAGAACTTACTGAGCCTATCTAAAACATATCAGACCAAGTAGACAAGACCAAACCAAACTAGAACCAAATACACCAAATTGATTAAGAGTAAGGTCAAGATAAGACTTAACTATACCAGACCAAAGCCAGCCCAACCAAAACCAAACCAGAGAAAGCATAAACCCAAACTAGACCAGATAGGACCATACCAGACCAAACCCAACCCAACTAAAACCATACCAGACCAGACCAACCCAAACTCAAAACCAAACCATACCAGATCAAACCCAAATCAGACCAGACAAGAACTAACTAAAACCAAAGCAAAGGGACCAAACTCAGACCAACCCCAAACAAACCCACAAGACCAGACTTAACTAAACAAGGATCACAAACCAAACCTCAAACCAAAGACTCTTGAAACTAAAACTAATTGTGGAGCACAATCAGCTCCACACATGTGCAAGGAAAAGGCCAAAAGGAACACTTTTTCTCAATCAAGTCTTATCTAAAGAGTCTTGTTTTTAAAATAAGTGACACCTGACTTAGATTTCTAATGTCACCAGATGTCATTTTGTCCTTTAATTTTTCCACATCTGTGCTGCTTCATTCTTATTTCCTCTCAGCAACAACATCTGAAACCTCACAGCCAATCACAGTGGGCTGATACTGTTCATCCTCCAGCGCTTTTGACTCAGTTTTATGGTGTTCACGACAAAAATTAAAAAACATATCAGTTTTGAGCAAATATAATCATCATCAGAAAGAACAATGGGCTACCGAGCGACTTCTGTGTTTGCTTAGCGACTAATACGGATAAATGAGATTCCTAATTATGCAGCCATAATGTGTGTTCGTGTAACACCACATGAATAAATGCAGATGTTGATTAAAACATTATCTGACTAGATTAGCGCTGCTCAAATCAGACCCAGAGGGGAAACAGTATTACGGTCTATGGGAGAAAAACAACAATCTTAGCAACAAGGAGGAGAAAGAAGAGCGAGAGTCCTTCCTCCGAGCAAATCAGCCCGGTCGCTGCAGAGTGATTAACATCAGTTCATCTCGAATTAAGCCGAGTATGTGAAAGGACCTGAGGCTGGAATAGCAGATCATTCATCGTCACTTTAGATGACAGAAATGAATCCCTTTACCCCTGAGAGAGGGGTAAATAAGAAATAATGACAGAGAAAGGGGGCTTGGAAGTCTCTGGCTTTTAGGACTAATACATTCAAACGAGATTAAGTTGACAAGTTTGCTGGAAAAACCTTTAAGAGTGTGGTTTGGTTCTGGTCTGGTTTGTGGATGATTTGTTTAGTTTGGTTTGTTTAAGCTTAGTTAACTGCAGTTTTGTTGGTTGGCTTTGGTGTGGTTTGGTTAAGTCTGGTCTTCGTCTTGGTCTGGTTCAATACTGTTTTGGTTTATTTGGTTCTTCCTTGGTTTGATTAAATCCTTTCATATAACTTGATTTGGTTTTGCTCTGGTTTGTGGTTAAGTTTGGTCAGTGACTTGTTTAGTTTGGTTTGTTAAAGCTTAGTCAGTGGTTGTTTTTGGGATTGGTTGATCTCGCCTGGTCTGATCTTGTCATATTTCAGTTGGTTTGGTTCTGGTCTGGTTTGTGTTTGGTTTAGTTGGTTCTACCTTGGTTTGATCGGATCTTGTCATATTTAAGTTGTTTTGGTTCTGGTCTGGTTTGTGGGAGATTTGTTTGATTTGGTTTGTTTGTTTAAGCTTAGTCATTGTTTTCTTTTTTGGTTTAGTTTGATCTTGCCTAGTCTGCTTTGGTTTTGTTGGTTGGGTTTGGTTAAGTCTGGTCTTGATCTTGTTCTTATTCATAACTGTTTTGGTTTATTTGGTTCTACCTTGGTTTGATCTTGACAGGTGTGATCTGGTCTTGTCATATTTAACTTGGTTTGGTTCTGGTCTGGTTTGTGGTTAAGTTTGGTCAATGATTTGTTTGGTTTGGTATGTTTAAGCCTGGTCAGTGAGTTGTTTTGGGTTTGGTTTGATCTGGCCTGGTCTGATTTGGCTTGGTGTAGTATTACCTGTTCCAGTCTGGTTTGGTTTTTGTTTTTTTGCTTGTTTGTTTGTTTGTTTTTTGCTCTTTTTCGTTGTGGTTTGGCTTCTGTTGGTTTGGTTTGCTCTAATTTGGTTAGGTAGGTAAGGTCAAATCTGGTCTGGTTTCTGTGGCTTTGCTTTGTGCTGTTTTGGTTATTTCTGGTGCAGTCTGGTGTGGTTTATATTTATTTAGTTTGTTCTGGTTTTGTTAGATCTGTTCTGATCTGGTTTGTTTGGATTTGGTTTAATTTTGATATGATGTGTTTGGGTGAGTTGGGCCTTGTCCTGACCCTGTCTGATTGATCATGGTTTAGATGATAATTGATTTTGCCTAGTCTGGTCGGCTTTATTTCTTGTTGATTTGTTTTGTTTTGGTCTGGTTTCTGCCGGTTTAGTTTCATCTTCCCTGGTCTGATTTGGTTTCTGTTTGTTTGGTTTGCTCTTATTTGATTGGGTTTGGTTTTGCTTTGGTTGGTTTCTGTGGCTTTGCTTTTTCTGGTTCTGGTTTCCGTGGGTTTTCACTGTATTGGTTATGGTCCAGTCTTGTGTGGTTTCTGTTTTTTTTCTGGTTTGGTAGATCTGTTGTGGTTTGGCTTGATTTTTGCCTAGTCTAGTCTGTTCTAGTTTTAACTTGGTTAGTTATGGACTGGCCTTGTTAACATTTTGTTTGGTTGGTTCTGGTTTGTTAGGTGGGGTTTGTGCGGTTTGGTTTAATTTGGTTTTTCTTGACTAGTTTTGTCTGTTTTTGTTGTTGTTCTGTTTTGTTTTTTCTGGTTTGTCTATCATTTTTATAAGGTTGAATGCAGGGTCACTAGCCAAAGAGAATCCATGTTACGCAGTATCTTTTCTTTTCTTTGATGCATGTGTAGCATTAAGCATTGGAAGATTTTCTCATAAGACATTAAACACAATTGATTTTTTGCACCTTTTATTAATTTTGATGCAACTTGTATTTGACACAAGCAGATAAACCTGCATGTTTTAGTCTGTATGTTGGAGTTTTATTAGTGTCCTGTGAGGCTGTTGGGGTTATTTTATTATAACAAAACAGGAAGATCACAGCTGTCTCCTAGTTGGTAAAATAAGAACTGAAAGAGGACACAGTGACCTTTTTAAACGCTGCAGTAACAGCACAGTAGACATACATAAATGCCACATAATAATTTTAGTATGTCATACAATTTTCCTCCCCCACATCCCTGAGTCTAACCACAGCGCAGTTGAACATATTGTAAAAGTGTCCTCTCCTTTAACTACCCTCCATATCGTTTTTTCATCAGTGACGTGAAAGCAAATTACATTTTCATCTCTCTCTTTTCTTCTTCGCTCTCTCTCTCTCAACGGCACACTCTCGGCCTCTCCAAAAAGCACGCGGGCTGTCGTCTCTCCCTTCTGTCTGCCCCATCTGTGATGCAGTATGGGCCACTGGCTTGATAATGATAGGCAGGCGGAGCGCGAGGCAAAAACAGGGAACAAACCAACCTGTTAAAATGGAAGACAAAACAAGAATCAGTGGTTTCACAGAGGTCTCCACTTACTGAGATAAAGGTTAACTGGAGGACTTCTCGCTCTGCCCCTGTTCCTCCCACCTATGTGACTGATGACATGCCGTGTCATGGGCAAAAATGTTGTTTTTTTAACTATTTATTGTTGCATTTTCAAACAAATAAAAAAGTAGGACAAATTTGTTTGTGCCCATGTAGCATGTTTCAGGAGTATGCTTCTTATTTGAGTTATTCAGTAAGTAAGGACTGATACTTTTTGGAAATAATTTTGTTAAAGTACTAGAAATTTACAAATATATTCCAACCAATTTGCACAATGTAGCCTAGAGGTCCCAAACCACTGGGGCGTGGAGCAGCACTGACCACTGTGATAAACAAAAAACACACTGTCAGCGCCCTGTGAGCACCATTTCTACAATATTATCCTAGCGCTGTTAAGGTTTAATTAGTTACTGTGTCAACTGGGGACTTCAGTTGACTGGGTTCCCAAATGTCATTGTTAAGCAGCTGATGAAAAAAGAGTGAGTCCTCATGGATGTCTCTTAAGCATTGACAGTGTCCACCACATCTTAACAGTTCACATAACGGCGATGTCTTCCATTTTTATTTTAATCATAACCTCCTATTACATTTGGCTTTGGAACCTTTATCACAAAGGTATCTTGATTTACATTACATTCACATACGTTACATACCTATATTTATACATAACAATATCAGGGTTCCCACTCTTTTCTAGAAATAATTTTCCAGGACGTTTTCACTGTAGAAAAGGACACTTTTCTACAGTTGTACGTTACATTTTGTACATTTACCCAGGTTGCTATGTTCAATCAATCAATCAATCAATCTTTATTTGTATAGCGCCAATTCATAGCAAGTGTTATCTCAAGACACTTTACAATAGAGCACAAAGCTCTTCATATTATGGATACACATATATGCATAGATACATATATACATATAAAAATACACATATACATATATATACAAATATATACATCCAACACCCAACATGAATCCATATAGCCAATCATGAATCCCTCCATCATGGCGGCGAGAAAAAACCTTCTGTTAAGCAGCAGGAAATCTTGAATGTGGACCCCAGTCTCATGATGAACAGCAAATCCACACGATGCTGTGTTGGGTGTGTGGGCAAAGGGAGGGAGGTAAGTGGAGACAAGTGGACTAAAGTAAGAACTAAAGTTAGTGACAGATCAATGGACCAATCACAGACCTGTCGCCGTCAAATTTGTTTCTGCTGCAAACAAATTTATTAGAGGAGGATCCTCATGTCTGTGTGGTTGTGGTGATAATTTTATAGAAGTATAATCAATAAAAGTCTTACTGAAAATAAGAATTTATGGTAGTGACGAACTCATGAGTGCCCACCCCACAAGTGCATCCCTACCATATTTGTCTCCGTTAAGTATAAATGTATTAATGGTAGACCTCTTGAGATGTGACACCTCATTTTCAAGAGGGATCTCATGTCCATGTGGAGCTAAAGATAGTTACTATAGATGTATCAACCATGGATAGAAAGATCATGTTAATATCAACATTAACAGCTATAATGATTATGAACTGGAATGTTGATGCCTCTTCTGCCCCAGAGGTCAGATTTACAAGATGTGAAGCCTATGGCTGTAACAAATCTATGAAATATCAGGCAATTTTCTGACATTCTTAGAAATTATGACAAATTTATCTTAGAATAGCGCAATCACACCTAAGATTACAGTGTCACATAACCAACTGAAGTTACAATATTGGTGTGGTCAATTCTCAGGTTAATCTAGCCTTCTAAACAATAAGATTAAAGGTTGATGACCAATATCTCTAGTAGGCTTGTCACGATACCAGAAATTTAGTAGTCGATACCAATACCACTTAAATTCTACGATACTCGATACCACTCGATACCACGGTAAAAATAAAAAAATCCCCTGTAGTTCAACATACACTCCTTTATTTGAACAAAGTGAACAACAAACAATATTATGCTTAAATGGAACATGTAAACTAAAACTGTACATGACCACACACTTGGGACACTCTCTGCTGTTTCTTCTGCGGACTCTCTCCTTTCCATCCCTCTCTTTTCTCTTCCTTCATGATTTTACAAGCCATGCAGCAGCGGAGGCAGCAGGCGCGTTGCGCCACAGAAATGACCGTCCATGTCAAACACCATGCGCTGTATAGTAGTCCTGATATATATTTTATATATATATTTATATATTAAACGAGGCTTCGAGGCACACTATTTGCCACTAGAATATTTTGTAATCGAATTATTCGGATTATCCGAGGAATCTTTTCAGCCCTAAACGTCACGTAACTATTATGCGGGACAGACGAGGCTGGACATAACGCTAATGTTACTTTGCCAGGCAGCTCATTTACTATGGGCTGGGCTCATCTCATCATTGTACGTAATTAGATATGAGCAACAATGATAACACGTGAATCCAAATGCACTCACCTTGAATTCTCTGTACAAGTCTGGCTGCTTGTCTTTTAAATGTTTCGCCAAGTTGGACGTGTTGCTCCCCTTTGCCATGCTGCGGTGACGGTGTTTTTTGCAGCCGGGTTTTTCAGGATCAATAACCAATCCGTCCTTGTCAGCCTCGAATCCAAAATACTTCCAGACACGACTTCTGGGGTTTTTTTTTCAATTAATTGAGGGGCAGCTGTTGTTGACGGGCCAGGTGCGTGTGCCTCCGCCATGTCGCGTGTTGTTGTTCTTAGCAGGGTAGTCAGTCACGTGATCAGCACCGTGTGAGGGTTACCAGATAATCGCTCATTTACAGCCAAAAAACAACGCTAAAGAAGCGGCCAGATCTGGCTCCTCGGTACCAACGGTACTTTGAGTATTCTAGAAAAGTCAGTACCGTCACATTTTCAGAATCTTAGTACCGACTTGGTACCGAAGTATCGGTTCTCGTGACAAGCCTAATCTCTAGCTAGCTCCACTATATCATATTGAACTAAAGATTTATTTACTTCTAACTCTCTGACACGAACATTGTCTGCTAGCTATCTTTTTAGTCTGGATTTTATGTATCGTCTTACTATTATAAAATCATGGTTTATACTTATTTTTTTATCTTTATTTACTCTGCTTTTTTATAAGTATATTTTGTTGATTTACTGTTTGAGTAGTATTAAATTTTATTTTGGCATTCTTTATTATTTCTTTTTGTCACCTTTGTTTTGAGTTTTATTTCTTAACTTGCATTATTTTATCTACTGATATTTTATGGCTAAGTGTGAATTAGTTACCAAGTACATGTTTACTTCATTTCCTATATTTGATTTTTGTTCACCAACAAGGTAGAAGGAAGATAAATCATTTTCCAGGACAATTAAAGCTTTTCCTGGACATTTTACTTTTTTCCTCATTTTCCATATGTTTTCCATGAATGGAAAATTCAGTAATTTTCCAGGTTTTCCAGGATGTGTGGAAACCCTGAATATCCACTTCTTCTTAACCACTGAGTACTGTACTCATAAAAGGGCCCCATATTTTCCAGAATACTTTGACAACCATTTTTTTATTTCTTTAAAATGGAAACATCAGTAGGTTTTTATCAATGTGTCTTAATTTAGCAAAAAAGAAAAATTAATAAGGGATCTAATTTTTGGTCAGTGTTTCCCGTCCCTTGCATATCATAACGTGCAGAGCTGTGGGGTGGTAAAGCATCTTGATAACACAACAGATGTGAACCCCTCTCCAAAGCCATCGGCCCAGAATTACTACCATGTGTTTTTCCCTTTCCTCCTCGCCCCCCTCTCCCTCTTTTGCTCTTGTACTAGAGCGAGGAAAGGCCCGGAGGCTCGTTAAAACTTTAATATACTGTACAATCACAGTAATTGAGTCGAATTTTCAAGTTCTTCCAGTCATGCTTTTAATTTATGAAGCCCCTATGAAAGTTTAATGGATCAGCAGTTGTCGAGTTGCAGCTATCTAAATCATTCTGCGGCTATCTCCTGCCTGCGCAGCCTGCCAAGTCCCCGCCGTTAGCGTCCTGTGCCCCAGAAAGATGGCCAGATTGCTCCAAAGGCACGACTGTTGCTGGACGTCTGTTGAACACATTGTACCTAGAGGTCTTTTACAGAGCTGTGTGATTGGCTGCGAGCTAGCAAGCAGGGTCTTGGCACAAGTTTTGATGCTGTTGACCGACTATCAGCTGTGCGAGTTTGGCGTTTCTCTTTCTTTCTGTTGTATTATTCATCGCGAGCAAGTACAGCATCCCTGTTGCTTGATGAGCGTAATATAGCGTGTTCACTTAATTATGGAGCAGCTCTCATGAGAGGGATATCAGAGAATGTAGACAAGATGAATATGGTACCCCAGCTTCTCCTGATTATGAAGAGGGAAACGCAGCAGTATGTATGACCGGAGATATGAAGAGCCACATCCAAGTTTCAGTTATCGAAACACAGGCCTGGCCTAGGGCTGGGAAACATGTCCAGGTTTTAAGGCATATTGATATATTTTCAGTGAGATGTAGGAGAAGACAATATATTGATCATGTTTGTTTTGTAGTAAAACAGAGTTTCTTCAAATCAAATCAGATCGTTTGCTCCATAACAAGATTGTTTACAGTAAGAACCACTAACAGTAATGTGCTTATTAACTACAAGATAATCAATACAACATTCAGTTTAAATGAGGAATCATTTTATTTGTATTGCCAGTTACCATCAGTTAAATGAAAGAATGTTTTTATATTTCTGTTGTCTCCACATAGACACAGCAGTCCTCTACACACAAACTCATTTCTTATAGATAGATAGATAGATAGATAGATAGATAGATAGATAGCTGGATGGATAGATAGATAGATAGATAGATAGATAGATAGATAGATAGATAGATAGATAGATAGATAGATAGATAGATAGATAGATACATAGATACATAGTTGAATGGATAGATAGATAGATAGATAGATACATAGTTGAATAGATAGATAGATAGATAGAAAGATAGATAGATAGATAGATAGATAGATAGATAGATAGATAGATAGATAGATAGATAGCTGGATGGATAGATAGATAGATAGATAGAAAGATACATAGTTGAATAGATAGATAGATAGAAAGATAGATAGTTGGATAGATAGATAGATAGATAGATAGATAGATAGATAGATAGATAGATAGAAAGATAGATGTAGATTCATAAAATGGGTGACGATAGACAGATAGATTGATAGATAAGGATACACCCTGGACCTGTCATGGCCAATCACAGGGCTGGCATAGAGAGACAACCATTCACAATCACCTCATGTGAGATGATAATACCACCAATTATTAGAATTACTGATATTTTTTTCATTTTCATTTTTTAAAGGATTTTATTTTTGTACAATTTTAATTGTGTGTAGCAGTTTAGCATTTGTTGCTGAGATGTCAAACAGGCATTCTGTCAAAGTTTTAGGAATGTGACAAATTGTAGCTTCTTCACCCACTTTTCTATATGTTACCAACATCCATCCATTATCTATAGCACTCATCCTTTTCTGGGTCACGGGGGGCTGCAGCCGATCCCAGCAGACATTCGTTGGGAGGCGGAACACACCCTAAACCAGTCACCAGCCAATCACAGAACCACATAGAGAGACAGACGACCACTCACGCTCACACTCAAACCTAAGGGCAATTTAGAGTCACCAATAAACCAGTGAGCTTATTTTCTGTCTATGGGGGGAAGCCGGAATGCCTGGATAGAACCCAGGCATGCACAGGAAGAACATGCAAACTGTGCAGGCTCTCTTTAAGTTAAAAAAAGGACTGAAGATCATCAAGTTTGTGTATTTTTTAAAACCACTGATCATCAAAATAATTGCGATTCAACCATTTTGATACATGGTACTTAAAGGAATGAAACATTTGATAATAAAAAGAAGTATTACTGATCTTTTCATACAATTTAGACCATGTTGAGGAGTTTTTTAATGATGTCAAACAAAAATGACCCATAGTAGGTGTCTTTTTGTTGCTGTGGTATTTGTCTGTTATTAATATCTTTACATTTTACCAGAATAATTTCACCTCTTATAATTCTTGTATTGTGTTAACCCTCTATCTCTACCCTGTCCTAGAATCTCGGCCATACTTGAGATGTGTATTATTGTTATTAATATTTTGTCAGGAAGCGGGATCAGAGCAACACGCAGGCCTGGAAGGGGCTTATTAAAAGAAGTTATTGTGGACGATCGCCGCAGAGAGATACAACACAGTGATTAATGGTGTGTTTTACAGCTGACAAAAACGCACAGGGAGACTCAGACCTGGGAGGACAGCGCTGAGAAATCACTGCGAGGAAATTGCTAGGTGTGCTTTAGCTCTAATGAAAGACGCCATCCTTCAAACGTACATCCTCCTGGACCGCCAGGGGCTGTAGGAGAAAATGAAAGTGTTCTGATTTATTTTTGTTTTGACCTACTTAACGTTCTCAAATTAGGGTGTTCCATTATGAAACAATCTGATCTCTGTGTTTTGATATTATATCATGATTGCATCACTTAGGCTCTCAAATGAAAGCGAGCTTGTTATTGCGTCTTCCCTCTGTGATTTGACAGGTAGCGGCAGCATCATAAAAAAGACTCCTCTGTAGCGGTCTCCTGTCACTCCTAAACAGTGATAAATTTAGACCCTCTCAGTCACGCTGTCTCTGTGTCTCAGCTTCAGGAGAGCACAAATAATGTCCCGCATGATTTGCTGCAAAAAGTCTACCTCCAAACTCTCAGATATACAAACCTCAGTTCCAGAAGCGTGAAATGATGTGACTTGCAAGTCCTTCTCTAACAAAAATCATTTTTCTGGCTGAATATCTGTCTTATCTTGACACTCATTTATTATTCATTCATTATCCATACCTCCTATGCCTTTTGGGGCCGCAGGGGGGCTGCAGCCTATCCCAGCTGACATTTGGCGAGAGGTGGGTACATTCTGAACCAGTTGCCAGGAGATTGCAGTGCCACATAGAGGGCTTTCACACCGGCATGTCTCTGGTTCCAGAACCAGTTCTGTGCTGGCTTCTCAGAACCTTGGTGCTTTCTAGTGAACCAGCCGTTCATACCAATCAATCAATCAATCAAACTTGATTTGTATAGCACTTTTCATACAAGATTTTGTAGCACAAAGTGCTTTACGTAAGAATTTAAATAACAATAAATGAAATAAAAAGTTGAAAATTGCATACAATGAAAATATAAGACCCCTCCCACCCTCCCAGTCCACATACAACACGCACACTCACTTAATCAAACACACAAAGACATAAAAAGGAAATTCGAAAGAAAACAGAATTAGAGGACTGAGGAAACGCTATCTTTACTGAAAAATGAGGAACCACAGGAGCTAAGACTAAAATGATTTAGATAAGGAATTAGATAAAAAATACTATAGGGAAAAGTAAGTAATTGAATAAATTAATTAATAAAATAATAATGAGAAAGTCTAACACCAGATGCGCAATAAAATCTGCTAAAGTAGGATAATTAAAAGGAAAGCAGCTAACAGAATAAAATTCCACATAATAAATCTGAACTGAAATGTAGAAATAAAACAGATTAAGAGGATTAAAATACATAAAAAGATAATAAGAAATAATAGAAGATATAATCTGCTAAAAGCCAGACTAAAAAGGTAGGTCTTGAGTTTGCTTTTAAAAATATGAGCCAGTTTAATGCTGCGTTCCCTTTACATCGGAACTGGGAAGAGGGGAGTGGGAATGACGTCATCTCCGAGTTATCAGCGTTCAAATTAAAAGTTGGAAAAAACTTGCCGATCCACCAGGCTATTGTTAGCCGTTGTTAACACACCCTGCGTTGTAAAGTTCGCAAATACCACATGAAGAGTGTAAACAAGACTGTAGCAGCATTTCCATATATATATATGTCAAACAATGCTATGTACCTGGCTTATTTAGTGCGACAAACACTAGTCAGAAGTGTAATAAATGGAATATAACAGGAGCTTAATAACTGTTTACACTGAGGACAGCCATTTTCGATTGTCAACTCATGGGTGGACTTCCAAATAGAAAATCCTGACCTCGGGGGGCGTTCCAGTTGAAATTTCCCACTCAGAACTCGGAAATCCCGGCTTCCCAGTACAACTGGAACGCAGCATAAGCAGAACAAAAGTAGGAGGGCGTTATTCCACGACTCAGGTGGATGTGAACAACCGACCAGCAAAAGGAGGATTGCATCAATATTCTAAAAGCATTTGTTGCTTTACTTGGGGGTTTTGTTTTCATCAAGCAACCAGGAGGAGACATAGACGACACATGTAGAAGGCATCTGATATGTAAGAAGTATGTGTGTTCCTCTACGTTTTCAACTTCCTGCTCATTTTATCAACACATAATACGACATTCCCAGGATGTCACGCCTCGTGAGCTGGAACCAACTACTTTTGGTTTCAGCCGCGAACCAACGTTTCAGGATCTGAACCAGTATTTTTTTAGTCTGAACTTGCTGGCCGGTTCAAAATTAGGTTCAGGAACCAAAACTGGCACAGAGCCGTGCTGATGTGAAAGCCCTCAATTTGGAGTCACCAATCAACCCAACAGCATGTTAATGTTAATAAATAATAGTCATACATTTTATTTGCAAGCGCCTTTCATGACACTCAGGGACACTGTACAAGATTAAAACCACAAAATTAAAATCAACAATAGAAGAATAAAATCAGCAGAACACAACAGATAATGACAGGAAAGGGGATGTAAATGGCAGGGTGTTGTTAAATGGAGTATGCAGTCCTGAACAGGTGGGTTTTGAGTCTGGATTTGAGGAGGGGCAGGAGTTCAATTTTGGAGTCTGTGGGGAGAGAGGTCCAGAGCTGGGGGCCAGAGCGGCTGAAGGTGAACAGGAGGAGTTTGAACCAGTGGAGGTGCTGTAGGATGAAGGTGTTGTGATGGTGTGAAGGGGTCTTGGTGGTGATGCAGGCAGCTGAGTTCTGGACCAGTTGGAGTTTATGGAGGGACTTTTGGGGGAGGCCAAAGAGGACTGGGAGTTTTTGGTCTGTTGGAGGATGCTGGAAAGTCCGGAGAGAACCCACGCATGCGCAGGAAGAACATGCAAACTCCACAGAAAGGCACTGCCTGACTCGGGGATTCGAACCAACAGCCTTCTTGCTGTGAGGCACGTACACTACTTGCTGCACCATTCTCACTCATTTATTTATGTTAAATAGGATTTTCAAATATTTATTCTGTGCGTCATTCAGATTACGCATGTCCCAACTCTTTTGGAATTGGGGTTCCTCAGTCCCAGAATAAGAAACAAGCCTGTAGCCATCTAGTCGTCACAGTCCAGTGCAGTCCAATCATACCGTCTTCGTCTCCTGTCTGGTCCCATCCGACACCGTCTGTCTCTGAGGTGAAGTCGGAGCAGGCGGCCCACGCGTTATCAGCTTTTTTCCCATCATGCACTTATCAAAGCAGCCTTTTCTTCTCCTGCTGTCGCTGCTTTTTTCTGTTTGCATTGCTCTTGTCACAGCAAGTAAACACCTGCAGTTATCTGTCTGATGCCAGCGTCTCAGATAAGCCACATCTGGTCTATTGTTCATCTGGTGTGTGAGTGCAGCAGAGAGGAGGCTTTTTGTGAGAGGGAGGAAGACACGGCTGGTAAATGTTAGGGCTGGGATATAGCTACAGAAAAAACATCAGAATATTTATTTTACTGACTGGTAAAACACAATCAGTTTTTTTTCTGAACAGTAAACAACAGAAGTCAGCTCTTCATCACAGTCACATAGGCTGAATGTCAAACCTGCACTTTTATTACCAATCAGCAGCACAATGTCAGCATGTTTAATACACTGATATGACTTCAAACTCAATATCAGCTGTTAGCTGGTTTAGATTATAAATTGGACCCTGTATCTCAGTTTATTATACGTGACAGGTAGAAAGATGTATTTCTGTCAGACCATGAACGATGCTGTTTTAAAATACTGATGCACTTATTTGACACATTTGTTAATTTCAAGTCATTTCTTTTAGGAAATAACCTTTTGAAATATGTTGATTATTCTTTCCTTTTGTAAGAGCCTATAAGATCTTAAATTTAGTGGTTCATACTATGGGTCAAACAAACCTAGGAGTTATAATATACTCGTCTTGGAGGGCTCTGTGGAAACCATATTTGTGTAAATATATATTAGGGATGCACAGTAATATCGGTAAAATATCGGTATCGGCAGATATAAACATTTCTGCTAGTGTCTTCTCAAACAATAGTGTCTTCTGTTAGAGAACGAAAATGTTGATTTCCTTGCTCTACATCAATTTCTAACACGAAGATTTGTTACATTTTTTAAATATTTCTAGCTATTGCTTTTTAAAATAATTATCTTTAAATACAAGCTATCACCATAAAGGTATTTTACAAAGACTTTGTTTACATCCATTCGAACAATTAAAAATGACTGATTCATTATTCGTACATTGCACTGACACCATACTTTGCAGTAATGTTTAAAACTGAAAATATTTATATTTCACGTATCTAAAAATGGTGATTTTCTCTCCTTTTTCTGATAAATCATGAATATTTTTTTTATGTGTGAGTGAATAGAGTAGTATCAGTGTGGCCAAAGCTGTCAAACCCCAACCCTAACCATAACTTTGTCTTTACCCAACCCTAACCCTGCCAGGCAGCCACTGTTTCATCTAAACTAAATGAAGGGCTTTTAATCAATTTTATCTCACTATTGGGTCATGTTAACTTTATTTTACATTATTCAACTATTGAACACCCAATTAAACAGTTGTGAACATCCTCACAACACTCCCTTTAAAAACCTTTATAAAGAGCTTTTATTGTGTAGAGAAAACATCCACAATTATTTTTACCTTATTTTAACTTCCCTTACTTTATTTTCTCAGAGTTTAACACTGTTTTTACTTTTTATAATACATATTTTTTTAATAGAAGATAGATAGAACTGTTCCTATGTCTCATGATATTTTTGATAAACATCCTTACCCAAACCTAACCCTCAATACAAATACAAGTGAATGGTTTTAACAAAAAGAAAAAAAAAACCCATATAAACGCACTGATTCCAATAAGGGTCATTTTTGACACACAAGGCTTCAATCATTTTAAAGGCAGATTTGAAAAACCAATAATATTTTTCAGAAATAATAAGATGTCTTCTTCATCTTTTGGTCCAGCATGGCCAATCCTAGTTTTCATACTTTACAGCAGTGTTTAGAATTAAAAATATTTATATTACTTGTCTTTAAAAAATTCTCTCCTTTTCTGATAAACATGAACAGTTCTCTGTTTTGTTGAATACAGTAGTATTAATGTGATTTTCGTCATAACCAAAGCTGTCCAACCCCAACCCTAACCATAACACATTGATTCAAATACGGGTCATTTTTAACCCACTAGGTTCCAATTATTTGTGCAGTTAAAGGGTGATTTGAACAACCAGTAATATTTTTCTGAAATAGTTACCTTCCTCATCTTTTGGACCAATGTGGAAGACACTATTTTTTGGAGAAAAAAAAGATTATTTGGATTGTTGATTTTAAAAATGTAAAATGTTTGCTTTCTGAGGTGAATGATGTTTAGCATATCGGCATCAATGAAAGCCCAAAAGGTGAAAAATATTGCAGTCTCATAAACATCATAATTTATGACATAACTTTATTTTAGTTGCACGTTGTGGTTGTTTTATTTTTCTCCTGCGTGAGTTTATTTATCTGTGTCCTCATAAACAGTTTGTTAATCTGTTGTCGTCCAGTAGAGGAGGCTGTCAGGTCTGCACCACACATGTAGAGCATCTCCTGGCCTCCTTCTAGTAGCCACCGGATTAAATCTGACCCTCATTAGTTGTAGTGCAGGCAGCCTTTCCAACTCCCCCCCTCCCCCCTGCCTCCAGAGACCCTCTCGACAAGTCTCCCCAAACTCCCCAGAGGATCCATTCATGATCGGAGGAACGCCGGCTGCAGGGAAGAGAAGCCTGAGAATTACACAGACTGTAGCTGTGCAGTTCATGAATGCATCATGTGGCCTCAGCAGCATGCTGGCAGTGTGCACTATCTGGTTCAAGTGATGTCACAGGGGGCAGTGGATTTAAGCAGGTTTTAGTTTGACGCTAATCCCCCTGTGGCAAACGCTGTGGAGGAGAGGGCCGTCCCTGCCAATGGCGTGCGACAACCCCATTGGATTACTCCGTCTCGTCCCCTCCTCCATGCTGTTGGCATTGTCCAGCATGTGTTTTTACCCCAATTTCTTCACCCACGCGTAGTTTGGGATGTGAGCGTGATGGCCGGCACAAGCATGATCCCTGCAGTAGAGCGGAGTAGAGCCTCGCCCTAAAGGTGTGTGGTTTTTCTTTATGAATGTGTGTGTTTTGTGTTTGTCATGTGCATCTTTCTCCTCGTGGATCTGTTTCCAGGGCTGAATTATTTAGATAGGCCACCAGCAGGGAGCTACATGATCGCACAGAGTGAGGGGAGGAGGGGGGGAGTACAGCTGCAGATCAGGTAAAGGGGAGCCTCACGCCTCACCTTTTCTCCTCTCCTGTCCCACCCCTCCCTTCTGACTGGGGTGAGTGTAACAGGAGCTCTGAAACACAATCTCCAGCTCTATTTTCCACCTTTATAGCTGTCCACTTTATTGTCTTCACTGATGCCTAACTCAAGTGAGCAGTCGCATTTTGGAGGCTCTCTGGGCCAGCGTGGTCCTGAATGGACAGAGGGCCAGACCGACCGGGGTGCAGGGCGCTGTCTTTACTGTGGCACCCTTCCAGGACGTAGGACCTCTTTGCCAGGAGACAGCAGACTGTGGTATCCCCATCATCTTGATCTTGGGAAGCTGGATCTAGGATCTCTTTACAGCCAGATGCAGCATGAGCAGAACATAAGGAAGACCTCTGAGCCCGATCCAGGCAGCAGCCTCTACCTCAGGCAATTAATGGCAGGAAGAGCCTCGGCGCCACCTCAGGATTACTACCTGGCAGACGCTGGAGTGCCACCTGAAGAGTCTGGGTTTTATAGGGAGAGCCAACACCTGCTCAGCAGATCAGCCTCGCATTACGGGCCCAGCGCCGAGGGGGTGAGGCCTACCTGGGATCAAGGACAAGGGAGGGCCACACCTTCCGTGCTTGCTTCCGCTTCTACACCTAACCCCGCACCTCCTCCCCCACCGCCTCCTCCTCCTCCCCCCCCTCCGCCTCCTCCTCCCCCTCCCATCCATGAGCTGAGCCGTTTGTACAGGGAAACCCTGGCCTCTAAGATGATCCCAGACATCCAGCGTATTGGTGGCAGATCTCCGTCTCCTGCGGTCTACGGGGTCCAGCCCCCTCTGCCTATTTACGCCACTGAGCCTTCGTCACTCACTGCGCACCAAGCTTATAATAATATCAACAACTTGTCTCTGGACACGCATCAGCCACCTGCCACCACTTCAGCGGTGGATCCAGCCCCTCAGGTAATGGACGGATTTCCACCTCGAGCTTACGGCGCTGTAGCCTCCCAGAGGTTGCCTTACGACCCTAACTACGACCCCAGTTCAGCCATGATTGCCGCCACAGCAGGAATGCCCTCGAGCATGCCTCCTCATCATCCAAGCGCTGCAGACCCAAAGAGGATGGTGGACCCTTCTTTTTTGGCTTACCTGCGAGCTGAAGGTTTGGCCGAGAGCACCATCACTCTCCTGCTCCAGCATGGCTTTGATTCTACGCCCACTCTTATGATGATGGAGGACCACGATATCCGCTCTGTAGCCCCTAATCTAGCCCAGGCCCGCGTTCTGTCCCGTGTTGTTCTTAGTGTCAAGGCAGGTGCACCGGCCGCACGTGCCCGATCCAACAGCTTCAGCCACCGTAACGACCTCTACATGCAGCCTCAGGGTTTGACAATGGACCCTGGGCTGATGCAGCAACCCCCAACCACCATCCAAACTGTCTCCCCGAGGATGGGGGAGTTTCTCGGGCGTAGACCAAGCAGCGCCCCCTCCCAACACCTCCTGGAGACCACCACCTACCCAGGAGCGCGACCCCTTGGAGCTGGAGCTTTCCCTGTGAGTCCTGGTGGATACGGCACAGCTTTGACTCAAGCAAGACCCCTCTCCATGTACAATGCCCACACTGGTCTTGCTATGTCTGCTCTTGGACAGCAGCCCCCACCGGCTCCAGGAACCCCTGGAGCGGCGCCTAAAACCTTCTCTGGCTCCTATTCCCCCATGGAGCTGATGAAGCGAGCCCCCAATCTTCCTCCAGCATCGCCAGTGGCAATGGCAAGCCCCCTTCACAGCCCCCAACTCCTCCGAAAGGGGATCAATGCTGCACCTGAGAGCACCATTGTTCCTGCAACCACTACATCCACCATGCAAGCCCAGAATCTTAACAACAACAAGCTGGTCGGACGGCGTACCGGTCCACCTGTCATAGTCTCAACAATGGCCACCACGCCTGACACAAGTAAAGTCCAAATCCTCTCTTAAAAAGCTTTGCCTATTTTATTTTTCCGATTTGTTTTGTCATGGATATTAAGATCTAGTTTGGTGATAGATATTTCTCCTTACTACCAAAAATCCCCCTGACAGCCCCTTTTGAGTGGAAGAGTAGCATGTAAGATGCTCCTGACAAGTAAAGCAGCTTAGCTCTGGGAGTTTTTCCCTTCCTTTTAATTATGCAACTGTTTATACATGGATTTCAACATAGTTGTGTCATTTGCCAGAGGGGATCCTGTCTCATCATTAAGATGAAATATTTTGAAATATTTCTTACTAGCAGCAACACTCTTAGTTATTGAGGTCAACCTATTTGGAGTGTTTCTCTCACATGGTTATATGGTCAGAAAGTGGAAGCAAAGGTGGATGCTCTTAACCACACTATGCCTTTTCATTATTTTCAGCACAATTTTTTCGCTTGATGGATAAAAATTAAATTGTAAATTGGATATTTTCTTGGCTTTTTAATGCAAGTGCGTTACAGACTTGTCTTTTAGTGTACTTTTAATCATTATTTTTACAAAAAGTATGTTGAAAATTGAAGAAACATGATATATTTCTCGTCATAGCATGTTAAAGTTATTTACTTGTTTCGAGAGGCTGTCATTCTATTTTACACTGTACTCTCTCCTAATCAGGGGCTTAAGTGTCTCAAATCCAATTAAGCTAATTGGATGTTTGTTTGTGGAGACTATAAGAACTAGCTGTCTTTTTTATAGACCTGTTGTCACTTCAAAACTCTTGTTGTATTGTAACATTGCTAAAAATCATTTAACTTGTTCAGTTATAGGACTGTAATTTGGTGAAACTTGATGGAGATTGGCTGTTTTTTAAGACTGATTTCTTGAAGTAGTTGCATGCTTACCTCAGAAAAACAATTCAGTTGTTGTCAGTGCGCACTCAAAAAATGTTTTTTAATCCATATGATAAAAGCATCAGCACTCGCAATTAAGTCTCTGACTTTTATGAAAAGTCATGCAGCGGCCAGGTAGACGCTTAACAAAGAAACAGAGATACACATCCAAAACAAAGGAAAATACCACAAATAAAAACTAAGATGTTGAATTGATTCTGATGCCCGGTTTGAATTTCAGCAGGTGGTCTTGACAAGGGATGGGAATCAAAAAACAATTCAAGTTGAGAATCAGTAACAACTCTCTAAAGAATCAGTGTTATTTGTTTTTTTACTTACCAATTCCTCCACTTTGTTCTGCATGCCTTACTAATCAGGGACATCCCACTCTCATCAGAGGCAGTCAGCAGAGATCGGCGGCAGAAGTGGTTAGAATTTTGATTTCGTTTTTGACAAAAAGATGCTCACTGCACAGCATGGCAGTGAATACATAGAGTGTAACGTGTTTGACATTGTTGCCACAGAAAACCAACTTTTTTTACTCATGGAAAATATCAGGAATTGAAAACAAAACATTAACGGATCAAAACAAGAAGCAGAATCGTTAATGGCGTCGGTATTGGTAAAATCTTATCAATGCCCATCCCTAGTCTTGCCCATGTCTACATACCTAATAGCATTTACTTGCTGCCATGTGATTAGCTGGCAGTTGAACAAATGTACCCAAAAAAAAAGTGGTAAATTCATGGCCAATGTATCAGTTGAAACTGTCATATCTTGATACTGATAATCAGTGTTTCTTATATAGTTCTGATGTTATTGTGCATCCCTATTAATTTGTTGAAATCATCGTTATAACCATAGACTGCTTTATAATGCTTTTCATAAGGGTGCTTTAAAAGTGCCCGAACTTTAGTGCTGATATTTCAGGGTTTGGAATATTTGGATGGTTGTTTTATATGGATTCAGGTTAGCTAAAGAGGGGAAAACATTTAAATACATAACATTTAAATTCTGCTAATTCGAATACAAATGGTGATGTTATAACAGCATGATACCTGATTTAAGATAATCAGGGTGTAGGGATGTAACAGTGTGAGTTATTGACAAAGTGAGGTAATCAAACGTAGTTTTAATGGTATTTACAATAGGAAAAGGTAACTAACTAACTGTGGTTTATCATATTATCGGAAACCGTTACATCCTTATGAGGGTGTAAAATAAAAACTCCATAATCAACCTTTAACACAACAAGGTGTTCGAGCACAATTCTAACCTATAATACTGGCTATGCTGTCTTTTTAAGAGTGCTGAAAGTCTAGTCCTCAAATATGATCTCCTCAGCAGAGTGGGAGCCCTGTGGAGGAAACTACACATCAGTTTATTTATTTTCACAAAAGCCTTGTTTTCTCTACTTAATAACCTGATATTTTTCCTCCCTGATGAGGGCTGATGAGCTGAGGGAGGACTCAAATCTTTGAACCTCCCTTTTAGCCGTGTAACCCTTTGTCTCTCCTGCCTCTGTAATGGCTCCGTGGGCTGCTGCACTTGTTATAAAGTAATGACTTGTACCAAGTGCCTTCCCTTCCCGTGTTGTCAAGGAAATAAGATGTGAGGTGTCCAGGGAAGGGGGGGGGGGGCTGCACCTTTAGCACAACAAACTCATTTGCATGTAGCTGACATTTGTTGCTTCAGTAACTTCATCTGATAATGGCCCTCGGAAAGCATACTTCTTAATTGCGTGTTGCTCGGCCGCCGGGGTTTGGTTGCTTATCAGAGGTAGATAATCTTAAGGAAAAGGGAGAGTGGAGCCCTGCGTGCCGTTTCTCTTCTTTTGAGCGGCCATTTTCAGTTGCAGTACACTTTAATGAAAACATTACTCTAAGTCTCTTTTCCTCTCTGAACATCTCAGGAGATTGCTTCTCATTTTTGTGCAAAGGCTCGAGCACACGAGTGAAGAGGCGCTCTTATTACACGCATGGTGTTTTATGTTCAAACATGCATATTGATGAAAAGTTGACACATCATTCCTTTTGCACCGACTGAATAAATCGCTTGTTCCTCCAACACAAACCAGCCTTCTCTTATCATCTGACATCAAAGTGTAAATTTACACACTGCCTCTCACTGAAGCGCCCACATTTACATGAAATCTTATTCACTCTAAAGTGGATTTTGAAGTGCCAACGACGGAAGCCTTGAAATATGGATTGAAAAGGGCTGAGGTGGGAGGGCCCTGTACGTGGATTCCTCTCCGCCGGGCGCCGTCTTGGTTGGCTAACGCCGTAAGTAGTGTTAATAATGGCATTAAACGGTCGAGTCGAGCTTAGTTGCAACAGTTCCCTTCCACTCAAAGTAGGGAGAGCGCCGTGCAGCACTCGCATTGGCCATGGAGCTGTCCGTCAGTGGCATCCCACAGAGCACCCCAGGTGGGTAAGAGCTAGCATCAGCGTCACGTGAGGAGCCAACCCTGTTAGGTAGAGGTGTGATTGGTTAGTTGTCTTGATCGTGTGGCGTGCTCGGTAGATCTAACGAGGTGGAGGCTTGCATGTCGCCTACAAATGCAGGCACGTGGTCTCCTATGGAGATAATCCTGGGAACATCTTCAGCTGTGCTTTTCTGGGCTGCAGAATTAGGAGGTGAGGCGTTGGGGGGCAGGGCTTTCAGGACGGAGAGTGGCAGCTACTTGGCAGGAGCTTCATTGTTGTAGGGCTGGGAAATATGGACTGTGAATCACATATCAATAGATTTTAACTACACTTTGATTCATTATAAACAGTGTATCTTATTTTTTTATGTATAGTATTAACAAACAGTGGTAAAAAAATTACACACCTCATATCAGTTTCAGTGTTAATTTTGTCGACTAATTATTTCCATCGTAGTTTTCGTCAACAACCTTTTTTCCCCTGACGAAAACTAGACTATAACTTAAAAAAAAAAAGTGTACACTGACAAAAACTAAAACTTAATTAACTGACATTTTTGTCAACAAATAGAAACTAGACTGAAATGTTTGACAGAGACTTAATCCAATCAGACCTAATTTCAAGGAAATTCAAGGAAACATAAAAAAATGCCTTACACTTTACACTTCATATTTTAGTCGACTAAATTTACAGTAGATATCGCTGACTAAAATGTTGTGAAATTCCATCAACTAAAACCAGACCGAAATTAAAACAGTTTAGGTGACTAAATTATGACTAAAACCAAAAGATATTGTAGGCAAAAGACTAAAACTAAAACTATATACCATGGAAACAAAAATAGAAATCCATCAGTTGATTAATATCCTCTTAAATGGGATGTGTTTATAAAGGGAATCACTCTTTTTGCTCTAATTACTGTGAAAATTTCAAATAAATTTTAAAGATTTAAAGAACTTAAAAGTTTGTTAGCTTGATGCTAACACATAATGGGAATTCTCATTACTAGGCTAACAGGAACTAGCATTACTTTGACCTAAGTACAACTTAAAAAAAGTAACTGATTTCACATAACAAGCCTGTGTTTAATATTTTGTTTATAGGAAATGGATGAAGGATAAATAATATAAACTTATACTGATGCCATTATTCATTTGTTATTAAATTTGAATAATTTGATCATTTCTTTACTGATTTTCTGTGGATTTTGGGGGAGTTTGTGTTACCTGTCTGGGGAAAGAAATCAGGCCCACAGAGGTTTAATGTGTGAGAAATGTCAAACACATGGCACCCCTAGTGTTTAATTCTGTGCTGGGCAGAAAATCCTCCAGAAAATTACCGTTATTTTCACCCTTGCTTGAAATCACAGCCTCAGACATTGCATGTCATGTTTTTGCACTATTTGCAAAAATTTAGTTGTACTGTAAACTGCATCTGTCCAATACATTATTGTGTGGTTAATAAACATTTGATTTTTTTTAGTTTTCCTGTAAACAGTCTTTTTACAGAGTATAAAGCCATTTTTTCCTGTTCTTGTACAATTCAACTTGTAACCTTATTTAACCAAGTAGGGTCAAAATAATACAAAATACAAGTGAATATAAAGAAAAACATAAAAACATATAATGCAGTTATACAATAATTTAATTTATATATTTATATTCATGTATCTCAAAACTTTATAATTTTCCCAGCCCTACTTTGTAGCCACATCAGAAATGACAGTCCACCTGCAGGTCTATTTTCTCCAGTTGTATCCCGTCTTTCCAGGCAAACCCCCTTTGTTACCCCCTTTTTCTGACAGGCCATCAGTGTTTCGGCTGACAGTTATGTAACCTTCGAGTTCATCTCTCCCGTGGGGGGCCTGAATGGGATTTTAATTTCCCCGGCCCTGTTTTTTGGAAGGACATCCACGAGGATGCATGCCTAATGTGCTCTCAGCTGTCCTTGGCTAAACTGCTTTGTACAGGTGTCTGATGTTGAGTTCAGCGTGCATGTTCCCCTCTTTTCCTCCAGCTTTCTAGATAAAAACTTGAATAAGACGCTCTCTTTGTGTCAGTAAACTTTCAGCATATTTTGTCCTTATAGGCAATGGGGGAGTTAGTGTATGTGTCTTTGTTTTGACACACAATATACAATGCTTTAGCCCCCGCTGTCCTGCCACAGATGTCCCTCTTTCAGCAGCAGGAAGTGTTTGTCTTCATCACAGGCAGGCTGGACGTGACAGCAGGACATGAGGACATGACCTTATGTTTCCTCTATCTGTCTCTTTCTTCCTTTGACGAGCTTTATTCTCAGAGCATGTGTGGTGCAGACAGAAAGTTTGAGGACAATGGTAGGACACAGATAGAGTTAAGACAAGACCAAGTTTTGTCTTGCAGAGTTATTTTTACCAGATTTCAAAATGAAAATTTACATTTTTTTTTTTATTTTAGGCTGTCAGGCTTTGCACTACTCTTGTGCAACCTGTAGTCCAGACTTAATTACAATTGGAAATTAAAACCTAATATCCACTTTTTTAATTATAATAACTTTTATGAATGTAAAAGCAGAAAGCTTGAAGGTTGTGTTTTTCTTTAGGATGTCATACTGTAACTGCAGGCTTGTTTTTTAGACCTTTATTCGACTGAGATCATCCTTTCTAACTGTTATGATTGCTGTTCTTTTTATGTACTATCGGTTAGTTACGTTATCTTCAGGTTAGCACTTTAAACAGCCATTAACAAAGCAGGAGGCAAAAATGGTTAATCATAACTTCCTTTGTGTTTTTTGTACCAAATAATACTCCAATTGCAGGAGGCTTGTTTTTGAATCAGGCCTTTTAACTTATTTTATAACTACGTTGGCAACAGATTGCTTCTTTATTGAGAGTAATGCCTTAGAAAACCTTTGAGATTACAGCTAAAACCTCCTCAGAGTAAAGTAATGATTTGTAGTATAATGGCTGCAGTTCTGTTTTCCCCTGTGACGATAAGGACATGACTTAAAAAATGAAATTCTGAACTGGCTGGTAATCATTTTTTGATTTTAGGAACGATATCCTGGAGCACAAACATCCGAACACTTCCTGACTGTGCAGCACATCCACCCTGCCCTTTAACTGCTTTGTTATTGATGCAGTAATGACTTAAAGGCTCTTATTGTGGAGGGCTAATGGCTTACGTTACCTGTCTAGGAATAGGCTGAGAATTAGAAGAGTGAAATCCTACTAGCCATCTGTGTGTTTGTGTTCGTGTAAGAGTGCAAGCGTGGATCTGTGGCTTCATGTGTGTATTTGTGTGTGTGCGGAGGCTACTATTGAGGCATCACGTGTCGGTGGGAGTGTGTGTCATCCGCTGTAATCCCTCTGATATGAATGAGTGGAGACAGACAAGAGGTTTGAGATCACATGGAGGCGGTCAGAGGTTATTACAGGGGAGGTATCTGTGAGCTGAAGAGTCAGTCATAACATTGATTTTGTTTAGCAATGAATAACACCGCTTTTTGTGATTCTCCTTACAGAGGTGAGTCTGTATTTAGCCCATTAAGATCAAAATGAATAAAGTGAATAAAGTGCCAACGATTAGCTTTACACTTTGATTTGATTGTTTTTAAACCAACAGACGAACAAAACAGAAGCTGAGGCTGCTTCTTAATATAAGGGTAAAATGATAAGGGAAGTTAATAAAATCTGCCTAGAATATCTTTTAGTTTTAGTCATAATTTAGTCATCTAAATTGTTTTGATTTTAGTCTGGTTTTAGTTGATGAAATTTCACAACATTTTAGTCGACAAAATCTACTGTTAGTTTAGGCAACTAAAATATGAAGTGTAAAGTGTAAGGCAGTTTTTATGTTTCCTTGAATTTCTGAAGTCATGTTTTACACTTGGATAAAGTAAAACATCTAATAACCCTTTACTGAATGCTAGTAAAGTCTGAATGTATAAATGAACAGAAACAAATTGAACTTTTGTGTGAAATGCAGTCACCTTTATTTAGGCTACCTGGCAGAGCATCTCAGTTACAATACCAGAACTGACAACAAACAGTGAGCCTGCTCTACATGAATATGTCACTTCATGAAGAGAGTAGCTCTGATTGGATCACTCCACAACTTATCCCACCACCACCAAGCTAAGACAGCTGTGATTGGATGTCTCTCTTAACTCATCCAACCTTTCCACACAACCGAAGGAGCTGTGATTGGATATATTCCTAACCTGTCCCTACTTTCTACATGATGAAATTAGGTCTGATTGGATTAAGTCTCTGTCAAACATATTTGTCTAGTTTTTATCTGTTGATGAAGAAGATGATAATTTAGTTTTAGTTTTTGTCCATGTGCACTTGTTAGTTACTCTCTAGTTTCATCAGGGGAAAAAAAGTAGTTGACGAAAACTGATGAAAATAATTAGTTAATAAAATTAACACTGGTCTGTAAATTCTAGGCCATATTTGGTTGTATTTGTGGTGTCAAGTTTGCTCTCAGTTAATTTAGCATCTGATTTACTAACCAATGAAAAGGTTGAGGATATGTCATCTTGTGAGGGAAGCACCATCTCATGAAGACGCCCTGAAAATGCATGAATGGGCGTGTTTATAGATTTCAGACACAACTACAGAAAGGGGAGGTGACTTCCAGTGGCTGAAAGTTGGCTGGTAATTGACAGAAGTTGGCAGGCAGCTGGCAGGGAGGGGAAAATTGAAGTGGCTGGATATATATATCCATACATCTGAGACCAGTGTTTACAAAGTGCAAATTACTTAAACATGAAACCTCCAAGTAATATAAGGTATATAAAGCACCTCTTTGTCCACAGGGGGAGCCAAAAGTATCACAGTAGTTTGAGTGTTAATGGCTAAAAATTGCTTTACGCCTTATATTAGCACATAGAATAAAGAGTTAACTTCACATCTGTTGCTCGAGTTTATATTTAGTTTTCTGATGTTCAAGTTTATACTTAGAACAAAGAAAACATTTTTTACTGCAGATTATAAATCTGTAATCTCTGTTTCTCATGCTTATCTGTCTTGTGTCTCCAGTTTCCCCGAGAACCTGGTAAATGTTACATGAACTATCTGCTGCTCCATCTCCACTCGGCCTCTGTATTGTTTGTGTCCCAGGGGAAATATGGCCAGGAAAATCTATTTTTCCACTGCAGTAGTTGTTTTTTTTCTCTCTGGAGAAGAAAAAAGCAAGTGAAAGAAAAAAGTGTTATGAAGCCCCCCCACTCCTCTCCTCTCCTCAGCTCCTCGCCCCCTCCTTCGCTGCTTTCTCATGGTTGATCTTTCCAAACCATTGGTCGTGTTCACAGAGGGATTAATGGTTCTGCGAAGCTGGCCAACCCATGGAGGGAACGGGGCCTTCGAGCGAATGAGGAACAGCTGGTCTCCTCCTGCTTGTGACAGCTTGAGTGTTTCAGTGTGTGTGTTCGTGAGGGCGTGTGCGTGCGATGGTAGCAGCTGACCTCTGCACAGGGTCGCAAGTGTCATCTTTGGTCCGTAAGTGGACGTTCAATCGGTTGTCTTGTGTTTGTGACACTACTGCTGCTTTTGAGGGTTATAAGTTTGAGAAATGATGGAGTTTGCTGCAGAATCTGTGTTCAATTATATTAATTAATTCTGTTTTAAAGGCCGTTTGTGTCAGGGAGTCGTGTCCAGGAAAAGAATTATCAGTTTGGAAGTGTTAACAAACATTTCCTGGTTTCATAAAATAAGCTCTCAGGGGCAGGCTCCTTCCAATACTCAAAGTTTCCAAGACAGTCAAACTGTAGAGCCATTTTATTCCACTTATTTAATCGTTAACTTTAAAGACAAGGGAATAAAATGGACATGCAGCAGCTTTTGTTGGCTAAAAACAGCTGATAACGCAAAAGCATTCAAGTTAAAATTAAATGATGACCCAAAATTGCCAGCAGGGTTTGGTTTAAACTAGTTTTGAGGCATCATTGCCTTCCACTTCTCTCCGCTGGTAAAACAATGATGTCATGAGAGGCAGTCAGCAAGAACAACAACAAAAGAGTCAAGGAATAAATCATGGCAGATAGGACTCAGAGGTGGTCTAAAGTTTGGCTCGGCAGTGATTGTAGGGTGGGAGAAAACACCAGCAACATGCTGAAGCAATTGTAGACACAACACAACATTAGGTAGGAGGGGTACCATGTGTTTGAAGTTTTTGACACAGAAAAAGTAACCTGTTTAGTTTGTTTTCTCACTGAGAGTTATGAAGGAAACTTATGAAGAATTTCATCAATAATAATAACTTTATTTATATAGCACCTTTAGAAACAGATGTTTACACAGTGCAGAAAAAGGCAGAACTCTGGAGACAATAAATCAACAATCAGGTTAGACAGGGATCAGAGTGTCAAAAGAAAAGGCACAGAGGGTCGTGAAAAAAAAAGCAACAAAAGGAAAGAAAATGGTGAACTGGTGAGCTGGAAACAGCTTTAGTAATTCAGGAATATACTAAATTAGCACAGCTTCTTATGAAGAACACTAGTAAAGAAGGTATTTTGTTTTATATATAATGATAAGGAGGCGATAAGACAATATATAGATCATAGATTTATAGACAGATAGATAAATTGATGACAGCTGATAGTTGACGACATCACATCAGGAAGATGGAAAACAATAGGGTAGACTGAGGATGGATAAAAGAGAAAAAATAAACACAAAATTAAAAAAGGAGTATATTAAAGCTTGAAAAGGTGGTAAAAACAGGACTAAAACAATGAGAAACAGAGACAGCAGAGTTTAAAACAGTTAAGTAATTGTAAAATAAGTATGTCGATAAAATAGAGTAAAATAAATAACTAACAAGGTTGATTAAAAGTATGTTAGCAATAAAAAGGCATCATGTAAAAGCAAGTCTGGATAAGTGAGTATGGTTCTCAGTGGATGTGAAAGCAATCTGGGACAAAATGAGGCAAAAGGGGGTGAATTGTGGCTTGGATTTGCCCAAATATCACAACAGAAGAGCTAATGTAGCGTTCACTGACAACCTTTCAAAATTGGTATCGACATCAGTCAGGGGTACATCACAAGTTGAAAGAGTGTGCAGAAGTTTGCCTGAAAATTTTGATGATTAAAATTGAAATGTACCCAATGCCAGGTAGGAACTTATAGATATTGTTTGATTTTTATTGGTATAATATCAAAGTTTAAGCCCCGGCTCACTTACAGCCCTCAAAACTCTGCCTGAGTAGTTGTGTTTTTGTGTTTTGAGACCCTCATAGTGTGTTTTTGCATGTGCGTTGTCATCTTGTGATGTTATGATCGGTGAGAAAAATCTCCCTTCTGTTCCCGGGGATCGCATTGTCATGTTTATTCCACCAGTCTCCTTACCCTGCTCTGTTTTGTTTACAGAAAAGCGACGATAGCGCTCGCCGCTCGCTTGCTGTAAGAATGGCAGCACTTTGATATAATCTCCCCAATTATCCGTCGTCGGGCTCTGCCTCACATTATCCCACTCTCCACGGCAGCTGGGGAGGAGATTGGTTTTGTGCATCGTCTAACTGCAACAGCTGCATCCACTAAAAACAGACAACTACCTCTGCACACCTCCCCGGTCCCTCTTCTTCTTCTTCTTCTTCTTTTTTTTGTGTGCGCAGGTCTCCATCCCCCTCCCTCTTTCTCCCTGGCTCTCTCAGTGGTGGGCAGGTCACCCTGAATTATTCATCAGTGTGAAATGAAAAAGCTCATGGATATTGAATATCCCCTCTGAAGTGGTGGCCAACCTTGTGTGTGTTTTTTTCTCCTTCCCCTTTTTTTCTGTGCGGCTGAAAGGAGTAAAGAGCGGCGGATCTCATTGCCAGGGTATTTCAAAGGTTAACCGATTGCTTTACCTCGCGCACATATTTACCTTCTTCATGGTCCGTGGCCAGGGAGAGAGAGGGGGAATAAGAGGAGGAAGGAGAGGAAGATTGAGATGAAAAGACTAGAGAAGAAAAAAGTAAAACTGTAACCCGTGTTCCTGTGGTTATTTTTCACTCCTGTAGCCTTGGCCGGTTTCTCCATCCTCCCTCGCCGCGTGTTGTGAGGCCTGTTTCTTTTCCTGGAACGAGCGCGGCTGTGGTTGTTTGTGGTCGTCCCGATCGACCGGTTGTCATTCGTTTCCCTCGCGGCCTGCTGTGTTCCTCCATTGTCCTCATGCCTAGTCTTTTGTCCTGCGGTTTGATCTGCGGCCCGCGCTGCAAATCAATGCTACTGGGTGCCATTCAGTCAGAGCGGCCGCCAGCGAGCACAGCGAGGACTCTCCAAACGTCTCCCATGTGAGAACAGAAAAAAACAGGCAGCTTGGATGAGGGGGAAAATCCCTCAAGAGTCAGGGTAGAGCCGGGGCATATGGACACAAAAATGAAAGTCCATATTGTTCTTTGTGAAGAAACCACAAACATATCGTAATTTCTCATAGATAACGCGCCCTCATTTATAACACCCACCCCATTTTTTCATGTTTTTTCCAGGAAAAATGCTGTATTCATATATAACATGCACCCACATTTTGCCCAAACCTTACTCTCTTAGACAACTCCAAAATTACCTTTATTCAAAGTTTTAATCGATGACATTTGAGTATTTTCAGAACAAATACATACATGATTTTCTCTCCCAACCAGATGCGGAAACACCTTTTGCCTCACGCATGTGCACTTACTCAATTTCTGCCAGCGCATGCGCAGTCGTAGCGTACCAGCCAATCAGAGAGCAGCTATCAACATGCCGATGTCTTCGACCAATCACAGCGCAGCTATTTTGGTGCCCTTGCTCACAACATGGCAGCGCCCTGTGTTTACATGTGAGTGGTACCGTAATGCTTGAGAATTGCACGATCATTACACAAAGGTAAACTAATTAACATCCAGAATATTGGATTAGAACAGTTTAACAGTCACTTTAATAAGAATTACGCACGTTTGGTGACAGTGTTTTGCAGAGAGAGGGAATATTTTGACTTTTTGTATCAGATGTGTTGTAATCATGATGTTGGGAGACGAAATATTTTTGCTTGTGCTTGTGTATAACACACACCCGAAAATTAGACGTTATTTAAGACCAAAAAAATGCATGTTAAATACGAGAAATTATGGTACTAACTGGCCACTTAATCAGGTACACCTTGCTAGTATCAGGTTGGACCCTTTTTGCTCCGGAACTGCCTCACAAGTCTCACGATTTTATTTGTTCACATTTATTAAGTTACAAATTTAATTCGATTCGATGTCACAGTAGAACGCAGAGAGTAGTATTCTTGATTTTCCATATGAATGCACCAGGCTACAGGCTACAGTCAGATAAATATGAACTCATTTTATTAATTAGAAATGGCTTTTGCAGCAAAATGTCTTCATTGTAAACCAAAATAAATAAATAAAATTCACAGGTCTCCTCTTCATATACTTGTCTTTTTCTTCCTCTGAACCAAAACTGATACTTAAGTCTAACAGCATCTTCTGCAAGATTAAATGATTATTGACTGTCTCTGCATTGATGCATTGATTGAAAGAGTATTTTGACACCCCTATTTTCAGCAATCTCACAATAGGAGACCATGATATGATGCATATCACAATATGCTTAAACTTTGGACATATATTTTGCCTTTTTTTCATTCCTATCAATTTTTGGCCTTTTTTGTGAAAATAAAATCAGCAGATTTGAACAAATCGTGCAATTCAGAAGACTTTATTTTCAGTTTTTGAATATCTTGGAAGTAGTGCACTACGTCAAATAGTTTGGCACTTTTGACCTGCAGCAAGGTGTATTTTAAAACTGCTTTCACTGCTTTTGGGATCATAATGATTCTGTAAAGTCTGTATTGATGTGCGTGTCGGCAAAGTGGAGTTAAGAAATCTAGCAGAAATGGTCTTCAGCTTATTTGGTTCTAACAAGATGGTATTTTATTTCCTGTGCATTTCTGTCATCTTGAACCACTCTGATAATTCACCTCTGACCTCTTCTCCCAGAGAACTTCCACTCTCTGGATACTGTCTCAACTTCAGACCATTGTCTCTGAACCAGTGTTACTTTTGTTGACTAATTACTTTCGTCATAGTTTTTGTCAACAACCATTTTTCCTTTGACGAAAACTAGACAGTAACTAATAAAAACAGGTGCACACGGACAAAAACTTAAACTAAATTAACTGACATTTTTGAGAACAAATAAAAACTAGACAAAAATGTTTGACAGAGACTTAATCCAATCAGACCTATTTTGGTCATGTAGAAAGTAGGGAAAAATTAGGAATATATCCAATCACAGCTACTTTGGTTGATGGTAGGATAAGTTGTGGAGCGATCCAATCAGAGCTCCTCTCTTTATGAATTGATATATTCATGTAGAGCAGGTTCACTGTTTGTTGTCAGTTCTGTTATTGTAACTGAGATGCTCTGTCAGGTAGCCTAAATAAAGGTGACTGCATTTCACACAGAAGTTCAATTTGTTTCTGTTCATTTATACATTCAGACTTTACTAGCATTCAAAACAGGGTTATTAGATATTTCATTTTATCCTTTCACTTTACACTTCATATTTTAGTCGACTTAATTTACAGTAGATTTCGTCAACTAAAATGTTGTGAAATTTCATCAACTGAAACTAGTCTAAAATCAAAAACAATTTAGATGACTGAATTATAACTAAAACTAAAAGATATTTCAAGCAAAAGACTGTAACTAAAACTAAATTAAAAAGTGCTGTTAAAATTAACACTGCTCTAAACCCTTGGGATGTTTGTGCATGAAATCTCAGTAGATCAACAGTTTCAGAAACATTCAGACCAGCCCATAAGGCACCAACAACCATGCCATGTTCAGAGTTCTTTAAACACCTCTTTTTCTCCACTCTGATGCTCGATTTGATCAACAGCAGGATCTACTTGAAGGTGTCTCCCTGCCAAAAGGCATTGAGTTGTTGTCGCGTGATTTGCTGAGTAGCTATCTGTGTTAACTAGCAGTTGAACGAGTGCACCTAATAAATGCTCTTGTTTCAGTTTAGCTTTAAAAAACAAAAAAGGCCTTTCTTTGTTCCCAATCAGCCTCAGGACTGAATAAATCAATACAAATGATTCTGTAGCACATGTTCCCAAACACACCAGCGCATCTGCAGATTGGATAGACGTCCCAGCCCTACTTTAGAGCTCCATGTAGCTGTTTTATTACATCTTTAGGACATTTAAGTCACATCAGAATGTTTCTGTGTCATTAGCGTCTTTGTCTAATGAGCCAGCCGACCACTCTTTCCCTGAAGGGCGGAGTCTTAAAAGAGCTGCAGTTATGCCAGAGAGCAAATTCTAAGATAATGACTGAATAAAATACATAAAAAACACACTTGGGGCGACCCCTCCTCCTCTGTTTTGTATGTTGAACATGCTAATAGGACACAGTGTGTTTTATTTATCCTATAATATCTCAGCGAGCAGTGCTGCATTAACCCCAAGTGGCCTTTTGGCCATTATTTTCCCGCCACCCTTCCTGAACCCTCTCAGTCCTCACAGTCCATTCTCCTACATTCCTAATTTCTGCTGCAGCGTAGACGATTACTCAGGAATTCTTTTAAGTGGGTTTCCAAGCCGTGCAAAGAGAAAATGTGCCTGCAGCAGTCAGGGGGGCTTCACCTGCGAACATTTGCCAGAAGTATTTTAACTGTGTTGTACTGATTGCCAATCGGAGAGAGGCAGAGCTGTTTTGTTTCCCATTGATGAAAAAGTCAATGCTTTTGTCTTCCTGGAAAAAAGGTACAAGGTTCTGCTTTTTTCCACTTTTGAGAACATTGTGTGTTTACAGGTAATTCACTTAAGCTTTGGTACGAGAGCATCAGCAAACAATTTAAAATGTTCTGATACTTGAATTTTCATTTTGCAAGAATATTCCAGTATATTTAGCCATAGGTTAAGACTCAGTATCCATCCATCTATTATCTTTAAGGGTGAGAAGGCTTTCCAAACAGTCATTGTGTCTGCAGTAAACACACATATAGGTGGAGGCTGCATTGCGATGACATCTGAAACACCAGGAAGTAAATAAAACAGATAATTTTACTTTGAAGAGGCAGAGAGCATTTCTCCATGAATTGCAAGTTTAGTGAAGGTGTCGTGTTCTTCTGCTCCTCAAGACCTTTCTAACAACAATCAAAGCAAAGAAAATTGATTTTGCATGACATGAGACCTGAGCTGAGAAACAGCATGGCTTTTTTCCAGCATTGCGCAAATGAAGGTAAAATGAGAAAATGATTGCTTGAAGCGTTCGATTATTTGCAGTACAGTTAACAGGTCTATCATAAACATATAGAAGTCTGATGGTGTTGGTTTTGACTTAAGAGTTTCATAATTAATGAGGTTTCTTTATACCGTAGTGATGTAATACTGGTAAAAATCCTGAAGCACCAGCCAACACTGGCACTTTATTTGGTTTGAGACCTGCTCTTGCATTCAAGTTAATGTTGAAATTGTGTTTGTGGCACAAATATTAAAACTTGTACTGACAACAATGTTGATTGTGGTACTGTTACTGGTTTTGGCACTGATACATGTAATATCAGTACTGGTATTGATATGTCAATGGATTAAATACAGTTTGTTTTTTGCTTGTTTGTTTTTGGTACTTTAAAAAGCACAAATTACTTGCACAGACACTGATATCGACACAGACGCCAATAATAATTGCATTTCTAGGAGGGATACAGATGCTGGTATTGATACACAGGTCTTGTTATTTGCACTGACTGTATAATCAATATTCAGATATTGATTACCTCCACCAAGGAGGTTATGTTTTGCCAGCGTGTGTTTGTTTGTTCACAAGATTACGCAAAAACTACTGGACAGATTTTGCTGAAATTTTCATGAGATGTTGGTAATGGCCCAACTTAGAAACGACAAGATTTTTGGAGGGATACAGATAACAACCATTAGCGAACTATCGTTTTTGCTCAATAACTGTCTAATTAATAATGATATCAACATAATGGGTTTTCAGGGTCAAGGAATCATATTATGATGGCAACTTTATCACTGAAATATTACTTATAGATGAAACAGCAATATGTGACTTACCTTGGCAGATGTTTGCACTCTCTGAGTGCTTTCTAGTTTAGGATTGACTCCCTTCAGGCTGTTGCACTCCAGCTTCAGGCCAGTGCAATATTACCTCTGTCACAGATCTCAGGTGTTTCAGGTGTCGGATCATGTGACCACATTACAAACTCCAGTTACAGTAAGTTAGGGTTATGGTGGGTGGTGGTCAGCTCTCTGAAGAAGTGTGAAATATCATCTGCAAACGTGCAGGATGGTGCTGGAGTAAGTGGGTGGGAGTTTGTTTCTGGAGGGTGAAAAAGACAATTGGGAGGTGGTGGGGGGGTTGGTTATGATGATGAAAATGGTGGCAACTCCTTAAAAGGCTGTAAGTGGACACCTCTTAGTATCTGACGGCTGACTCCTGCCTGACAGGACCCCCTGACCCCGCTGTATTTATTGTAATGGAGCACAGCTGGGCCGCTGCTTCTATAGGCTAATAACCCTGTGACAGCTTTGGAAGTAAGGGGGGGGCATGCATTTTATTTACCCGTGCGCTCTGCTGAGTGGTACGCAGGGGCCACACTCAGGAGGGTGGGACTCTCTGCTGTTCCTCCGCTCTCCCTGCCAGGCCAGATGGCTCCTGTCACCGAGGGAGGAGGAGGAGCGATGGAAGGAAAGGAGGAGGAAGGAGGGAGATCTGAGTCGCCCCCTTAACAGCGCCAGAGTGGCCTGTCCCCAGAGTCCGCACATCTGGAGACCACCTGCAGCTGGCTCGGGCCACTTCCTCGGTCCTCGTCGCACACCACTGTTTTTCCAGATGGGGGTGGGGGGGGGGAGCGGTGGGGGTGTGTTTGGTCAGGCTGTGATTTGTGCCCATATTTCAGCAGCTTTTAAGGAGAGGGAGTGAAGGAAGGGTGGAGGGAGTGTAGTGAAATATCACTTTATTTTATGACTGCACCAGCCTCCCAGAGTCCTGTTGTGGCTTTTTCATTCTTGTGATATTTCTTCTTTTATTCGTCCCCAAGTTAAAAAAAAAAAAACAGAGTGAGAATGTTTCGCTTTTCTTTCCTCTCTGCAGCCGATCCAGAGGCCACAGGAGGGCTGTTCCTGCCTGGAAAATAAAGCCAGCTCGCCCTCCGCGGCTCCCCTCCCTCCCTCCCAAACACGCTCTCATTTGCATTCCCATGTTGTAATCTAGCCCTCGTCTTTCTTTCTTTCTTTCTTTCTCGTACTATCTCTCCGTCCCTGCGTTGTTTCGGCCGTGGTCCTGGTGGTTCTGCAGGGATCAGAACGTGGGAGGGAAAAATCGAGGAGGGGAGGCAGAGAAAACAAAAGCTAGAGAAGCAATGTTGACTCAGGGTTGTTATCTGGACCACTGCTGAGGCGGTGGGGGGGGCTTGTGTGCATATGTGTGTGTTTCTACATACATGCCTGGGGGGGGAGTTATTTACCCTGGCTGCTGCTGCTGCCATGGCAGGTGCCTCTGCGTGGATAAACCTGGGCCTCCTAAATAAATATTCACAATGGGGAAATTAGCTTGCGTCACCAAATACTACAACAGGATCGCCCCATTCCACTTTTTTGCTTTTACATTATTAACCAACTGAACTTTGTCAATCTTGCCCTTAAAAGGGTAGTGCAGGATTTTTTAGCTGAGGATGTATAAGATAGTGCAGCTCAGTTAACAAGGGCTTGGGCTGGGATAGTCCTGAATGAACCATGCTTGGAAGTTGATTTCGTCTCTGGGGAAGTTCAAGCTGACTTCCTGGGGTGCTGCGCAGCTAAAGGGGTTGGTGTCCCTTAATCCTGGAGCCTCAGGGCATAGGGTTCGCATCCTGGCACTGTTAAACTTCATCGCAAGTTCAAAGCTAAAATTTAGTTAACGTTGCTGTTGGCGCACACGACTCGTCAGTAATGGTGAAATACTGACCTGGCATCATGCTCTTAGCTTCATCAAATACTCATTTTACCAACCTGAGCACATCACATTCTTTCCAACTGGACCTCAAATGCATCACTAAACAAGACATGCATTTGTTTGGTAGCTATGTTTCTCTCGTTCAAGCTGATTAACTTTGTCGGTCTCAGTTCAGACTTAGACTCTGGATTAATGTGTTGGATTTAATGGAATGAAACAAAGTTCTGGAGGCTCTGCTACCGTTTATTTGAGGATGACAGAGAATCAGGGGCGGCAGACAAGCAGATGGCATCCATGAGTAAACATGAGGTTAATCCACAGGTGATCGGTGGAAGGCATCGATGTTTACAGGCATTGATTCTGATCAACGGATCACGTTTTTCGATTTCAATTCGATTCATGATTATCTTCATATCAAATCAAGCTTCAGTGCACTATTCACTTGTATACAGTAACATTTACAAACATGACAGAAGATTACATCATACCATCAAACATTAAAAGCTATTACTCTAACGCAGGGATGAAAACTAAAGGTAGTGTATGTATTAACAAGAAATCTGACTGTACACTCTTTAAAAGCCTTGAATAATGGTACTGAAGAACTAAAAGAGTCATCTTTGACCGTCTTACCTTAAAAAATGTAGTGCAAAAAATCATTAATTGTGCTAAGTTAAAAAAGTTAAATAAAATCCCCCAGCAATTCTGAAAAAAAAAAAACAATGTTAAATAAGTAACAATAAGAAAAACTAAATTCAACAATTTGAATAAAGGAAAAAAGCCAGCATGCCAAACCAGCATGTCAACCTTTGATAGTTTTGGACATGAGCGCTGACATGTGACAACGTTACCACGAGCAAAAAGTTGACACAACAGATCCTGGGTCAGTCAAGAATGCTGCTCGGTGATCACATGAACACGTCGATCGGAAAATGATAAATCATTCAGCCCTAGTGCTGATACAATCAGGGCACTTTTAGTTTTCATGGTAGATTTTGTCACATTTTCTACCTGTAGATGCATTTTTTTACATTTTTAACTGATTGAAGGGCTTCATTAAGGGAGTAGAAGGGCTGCCTGTGGCCACCGGGCCGACGATTTTCTTTGTCCGGCTTAAATGAAAATGTCTTTTAAAATATACTTTTTTTTAATCAAAGTCTTTTTATTGTTTTTTAATCATTATAATAGAACCATAAAAAACAGGTTAAAATAACCCCCAAAAACCAGACATTAAAAAAGTATTAATGTAATACATATTGCCAGATATCATCAAACATAGAACCAGAACAATGACAACAAAAAATCTTTACAGTAAATTTTCATCATCCATATCCTCCACAAAACTCAGGAAAGGCTGCCAGATGCTGTAAAATATCTCAGTAGATCCCTGACAGTGTACCTGATCTTTTCCAGTTTGAGATGACACATTACTTTCCTGATCGAGTGGTTAAATGATGGTGGAGTAGAGTCCCTCAATTTGAGTAAAAATCAGTCTCCTAACTAGGAGAGAGCAGAAGGCCGTCATGGTGGTGTCCCACTGCCTAAATAGAGGAGAGTCCACAGTAGACCTGTGCTCAAAATATCGATATGGCAAAATATCGTCACGTACCCTTTGCCGATACGTGTATCGATAGCAATTCTACAGAATCAATACAGCCTCAAATGCTGTGACAAATGTTGTCGATACACTTTGGGTGATGTTATCAATCGCACAGTTCAAAGCTGAAGCCAGACTTCATGAATGAAGCACATGTTCAAAATTTAACTTAGGGCTAAAATCTTTGAGGACCTAAATTTAAGTGTATTGAGTTGTAGAACAGTCTTTTTCTTTTTGCAAAGAAAAAATCAAATTTAAAGTTGTCAGGAATTCTGATAAAGGCATTATAAATGTCCGTAATTTAAGCTTCACAGGATAAGTATCGTATCGTAGCCTCTGTATCGATACGTAGAGTCAGTATTGATATATATATTGTATCGTGAGGTTGCATGAAATGCCCAGCCTTAGTCCACAGGGGCCACCCCAAACAGAGCAATATATGGTGATGGCTCCATTGTTTTTTCAAATTTCCTAGAAAAAGGTACAAAAATGTTTTGCCAGATGGATGAAACCTAGGACAAGTCCAAAACACTTATATATATTTTAGCAAAGATTAAATACTCTTAAAGTTGAGTGTATTTAACTCATACAGTATTCCAACAATTTGTCCTGTTTGCACCAAGAGCATAACCAATGTGACTCTCCTGGCTACAATAGTTGAACTTGTGAGGCTCAGAAACTTTTGGTCGAGTGTCCACTGAAAGGTGTGTCACCCTGATTGATGCACAACTAAAAAGAAGTTAGTACTGTGGAAAATTCGAAGCAATGAAAGATGGCTGTCAAAGCATGCAGGGTTATTCTCCAGAGTCCATCAGCCGCTGATCTGAACCCCCTGCTGACTCCAGTCCAGCATCTGAAACAGACCCCTGAACTTCCATAATGTGGTCAGCTGAAGCTCTCTGCACCAACGGCCGGTCTGGCTCGCCCCACCATTCCCTTTCTTAAAATCCCTTTAAGTGCTTTAGAAGGATTTAACAAGCCTCTACATCCAGCGTCCCCTCAGCTGCACAGTTCCAGTGCTCACAGGAAAAGGGCGCTCACAGTATAATTAGGCCGGTTAAAGAAGAGGGCTCCCTCTCAACGCTAAATCCACACGGGCTGTAAAGGAGGTTCGGGGCCATTTGTCGGGCCCTCCAGAGCGTGACCATGGGCTCTTGATGTCTCACTGTGCTAAAGGTCAGAGCTGAGAGGAGAAGGAGAGAGGAGGAATCTTTGGATTTGAGATGAAAAATGTATTTTTATGCTTCAAAGAGAAAAATGCATCAAAGGAGAGCATGAACCGTGGGTTTGCTGCCTGTAAACATGGAAGTGAAACGGTGTCAAGGATCATTTCATTTTGTTTTATTTAGAATCGGACCTTTTATGTAGAAAGACCTCCAGATTTTTTAGAAGGAGCAAGGTGGTTTAAAATTATATCAACTTGTCCTTGTGGGTGTTCAAGCACAGGAGTGAAGTTTGAAAAATATTGACATGTTATGAGATCATTGAAGGAATGAAATGAAAAATGAGAGGAAAGTTCAGAAAGTAAGTTTTTTGTGCACCAAGTTGTTTTGGATAAAGTATTTGATCGAGTTATTTAGATCAGAGGATCTGATCAATTAAAGAGGCCTGATCAATCAAAAGCCACACATTTTTGGGAGACAGCTATTGAAAATACATGATCAGCTGATCGAAATTAAAGCCTGTGGTCAACGATGTGATCACCTTAGATTAAACTTCATGTGCACCTTCAGGTTGAAAACAGATCTGCACACTTGTCCTGTCATTTCAGTCCACAGAACTTTGTACCTAGTTCTGTTAGTTAAACATTGAGATCCAGAATTATGGTAAATTAAGCGTGTGCTTAAGTGTGACGTAAGTGTGCCAAAACATGACGCATGCATGCCGAAGCATAAAGTAACATGCCGGGATGTACCAAAAGTGTGCCAAAGCATGAAGTTACATACCAAAGCGTGACATAGCATACCAAAGTGTGACTTAAGTATGTCGAATCATGACTTTAGCATGCCAAAGTGTGGGGTAAGAGTGCTGAAGCTTGACGTAAGAGTGCCAAACTGGATGTAAGCATGCTAAAGCTTGATGTTAGTGTCCCAAAGCCGGACATGAGTGTGCCAAAACATGACGTTTGCATGCCGAAGAGTAAAGTAACATGCCGGGGTGTACCGAAAGTGTGCCAAAGCGAGACATAAGTGTGCCGAAGCATGAAGTAACATACCAAAGCGTTACATAGCATGCCAAAGTGTCGAACCGAGACTTAAGTATGCAAAGGTGTGCCATAACCATGTCGAAGGGTGACGTTAGCATGCCAAAGTGTGACATACGTGTGCTGCAGCATGACCCAAGAGTACCATACTGGATGTAAGCATGCCAAAGTGTGATGTAAGCCTGTCCTAAGTGCGCAAAAGCAAGTAAGCTTGCTGAAACATGACGTGAGTGTGCCAAAGCGTGGCAGAAGTGTACCAAAGCGCGACGTAGGTTTGCCAAAGTGTGATGTAGCATGCCGAAGCGTGACTGAAGTGTGCCGAAGCATGACTTAAGCCTACCGAAGTGTGACATAAGTTTGCCAAAGCATGATAAAAGCATGCCGAAGCGTGATAGGGTGTTAGCAGCATTGGGACTTCTACAAATTTGTGTAATTTATAGGTATCTTGGTTGGCACGATGGCGCAGCACATGCCTCACAGCAAGAGGGTCGCCAGTCCGATCCCTGGGTCAGTCAGGGCCATTCTGTGTGGGGTTTACATGTTTTCCCTGTGCATGCATGGGTTCTCTCTGGGCACTCCAGCTTCCTCCCACAGTCCAAAAACATAATTAGGTTGATTGTGACTCCAAATTGCCCTTCAGTATAAGTGTGAGAGTGTATGGTGTCTATAAGTGGCCCTGTGATTGGCTAAAGTCAGATGGGATAGGCTCGAACCCCCTCTGTGACCCCGAAAGGAAAAAGAGGTAAAGATGATGGATGGATGTCAGTTATCCCTCTTCTTTGGTTACAACAGGACAGATGGTTTTGTGTAAATGGAGTCTAAGAATAGAAAGTTTTAACAGCCTCAGTATATCTTTTTTGTGGACAGTGTGTCACAGTTTGTCTGAGGTTTCATGATTAAAAAAGGCCAGTTTTGGGTATCAAGGACTTTTACTCTGGTTGCCATGCTCTGAAACAGGTATCAACGTCCCATATTGATTTGGATAATGTCGTGTAACGATTTGTGGTCCCTATAACTGAGTCACATTACGTGTTAATAAACATGTGCGTGCTCCTGCTCTGAGGTGTGGTCGTGGTGTTGCAGAGGGCTGAACAGATGTAGCCTTCAGTGCTGGTTTACACCCGAGTCTGGCTGTTCTACATCTGAAAGAGGAAGTGAGTGTTTGTATGTGTGTGTATATGAGGGGGGGGGGACCTGCTGTGCCAATCTGTTCTCATTAGTGTTTACTCGCCCCCTCCAAACATGTAACGACACGCACGTCAACTGCTGCAGTCAGACGACTATAGCTGTTTGTTCACACCGGGCCTGTGGCTGCACGAAACCATCCTCTCTGAGAGCCTGGATCAGTCAGCCAGTAAGAGTGAGACATCACTGATGCTGGTGGGATCATAAGGTATTGAAGACTTTAGGGCAAGACCTTCTAGGTATTTCCTATGTATGATTACAAGAATCAGACCTTGCAGAAGATTGAATGAGCAGGTGGTTGCTACTCACTTGAGATGGGAGCGTGGTGAATATTTGAAGCAGGTATTCGTTTGTAGAGGAAGCGCAGGTGGAGGAAATGAGGCACTATTTTAAGATCTCTTGGTAACATCTTTGAAATGTGATCAGGAGGGTTCTTGTGGGTGGTTTGTAGAAGTTCTTTGCAAATGTTTGTTTGCTTTTCATTTGAGACTTGGGTTGGTGGGTTGTGGGAGTCTGGAGCCTTTCTTACCTATCATTAAAAGTGCCTAGGTACACCCTGGGCTGCTCACCAGCCAATCACAGGGCTAACATAGAAAGACAAACAAGCAGTCAGACATACATTCCAACCTACGGGCAATTTAGCATAGCAGTTAGCCTAATGCCAAGGTCCGATTACAGGATTTATGCTCAATTATGGCCCCACCTATAGGTTTTTGGGCCATCTACCATGAAAATTGGTCTGTTAATCTCTTTTAATGTGTCATAAACCACGACAACTCTGACGGATAGGTTTGATTTTTCTCCTGCCTTCTTTGAGTCGTTCTTTCTCTTCAAGACCTTGACAAAGAGCACAGAGAGCCCTGCATGTGCATCAATCAAGGATGTGAAAAAGCCAAAGTTGATGCCTTGAGAGTGAACTACAAGACGGGAAATTTTCTAAAGCTCTGAAAATGACATTCCTGCCTTGATGATAGGCAGAGACAAGGTATAACCTTGCAGTGCAGCTGGATTCAATGTCTGTAATCAGGCTGATCCAGCTTGCCAAGCTCCAATCTACAACAATTGCTCAGCCCAAAGTGGCATGGCCCAGCATAGTCCTTTGGAGCAGGAAGAGGTGGGAGCTATGAGAGAGACAACAGCAGGAAGTGACTGCGGGAAGAGAATAGCATAGATGCTAACAGCGTCATTAGCAGTTTTATCAGATTTCTTTGTTAAATGAAAAACTAACAACACTGCCAGTATTTCTCTATAGAAAGTATATTTTCGCTCCACTTTGACATGTTTTGGTAAGAGTTTGTTTACCATGGTAGTATCAGCTGCCTTTTACGTTATCTGATTGGCCTGTAATCAAAGTGATTGACAAATTGAACCAATCACGTAGCAGATATGCTTTTGAAAGGTTCTGCTCTCCCCAAACACTTTCTATAGGCTGTTGCCCAGTTGGACTTGTAAAATGTATTCAGTTCTTCTGGTATGTCAGGTTATGCAAGGTGAGGTTACAGTCGACTACCCCACCTTAACAAAGTCCTTGCTGCAATAGAAAACAAAGTGGGTAGTACCGTAAACATGCAGGATCGAGCCAAGATGAGCAGAAACCACAACTGGAAAGTTATATATTTTTTAGGCTAATTTTTTGTCGATTGGTGGCATTGGTTCATCTTGTGCAGCAGCTGGACCTGCCTGATTCAACGTTTGTAATCAAGCTCCAAGCTCAACTCTAAAACTACTTGGACAGGGATTAGCATAGATGCTAACAGCTTCAGTAGAAGTTTTATCAGATCTTGAGGCAATTTCTTTATAAAATGAAAAACAAATATAAGCACTACAGACTCCTCTGTAGTAATGATATTTTAGCTCCACTTCTGACATGTTTTGAGAGTTTGTTTAACAAGACATTGACGAAGTGTGATTGATGGAACTATTGTCCAGTCACCTGCTTGATATACAGTACTCAGCATAAATGAGTGCACCCCTTCAGATTTGTCAGAAAACCTTTAGGTTCCTTTCAAAATCAACATTTTCTTTGGCATACTGTACCACAAAATACTCCCCCAAAATCTGAGCCATTGATTGCAAACAAGATTTTTTAAGTTGCACACAAAAAAGTATTTTTCTCAATTTAAGAACAAGATGCAAAAATGAGTACAACCCAATCAAAGGGGTGGAAGCAAAGCTAAATTTAAGTTATCATATCACCCTTTTTTCATCTTGTTAAACTCAGCTTTGTCAAAACTTTGGAAATTGTTCTTTTGTTCATTTAGATATTGATCAATACATTACTTTTAATAGGGGGTGTACTCATTTATGCTGGGCACTGTACTTCTTAAAGGTTCAGCAATCCCGAAACACTTTCTATGGGCTCTTCCCTCATGGACTTGTGAAATATATTGAGTACTTCTTCTGGTGTGCCAGGTAAGGAATTCGTAACCTTTTTTGTTTGAATTGTGCTCTGTATGACATAAACAGATTTCTCCGAAACATTTTTTTTCAATCAGTAAAGTGAAAATGAAGCGAAATCGGTCACCAAACTCCGTCTTTTGGGGTTATTTTCCACAAAAGTAGAAGTCCAGGAAGCCTTCCTCTTTTGTGAGGTTGCAGTCAAAGTGGCCCGATTTGATTTTCGTTCCCTTTACTTGCAGCTCAGTACCATTTGACCTCTCTGACTTGTGGACTTGGCAGCCATTCGCCATTCAGAGAATCTCCAAAGCTCTGTCCCTTCCTCTTTTCCCTCTTCCTCTTCGTCACAGCCTCCTCTGTCTGCTCGGTCTTTCTGCAAAGCTGTGATCTGTCTCGTTGTATATTAACATATTGCTGTCAGTCAGCCCCCCACCCCCCCTCTGCACATCCTCTAATGTTATTGAAGAGAGAAAGATCAGAGGGGCAGGCGTATCCCCACACTCCATCAACAGTGTGTATACGCCCGTGTACGCGTGTGTTCATGTGTGTGCGTCTGGTCCGCTGGCTGGCTGGCTGGCTGGCAGGAAGTGGGGGCTGCTGCCTTTGATGGTCACACTCCCTCAGATGTGTCATCGGTGCAGACGGCGGCTCGGGCCGACATGCCGCGTCTACTCTCGTTTGGGCTGTGGATGAACAGCACTCATAGTAGTCAACCTAAACACACACACACACACACACACACTTAAAAACAGAAAACCGGCCTCACTCTGCGCTGTCCCACCTCCCCACTTTACTGTCAGTGGTAATCATGTTGGCGTGTAACCGTGCCGACTCTTTTGTCTATTGGTCATGCCTGTCATGCAGCCGGTTAGGTGTGTGTGCGTGCGTGTGTGTGTTCTTGTGCGTCGCTGTGCTCTGGCCGTGCAGCAGAATTGCAGGGAGGCTCCGGTTACATTGTTATTCTAAACAGGGGTGTTTTCAGCCGCTCGTCCTCGCACTCGTTCAGCAGAGCAATCCGTCAGTCCATCCCCCCTCCTCTTCTTCCCTCCGGGGACCAAACTGTGAACTTAACACACTCGGCTCTGATGACTTCCCTGATGGTGCGAAAAAAACAGCCAACTCTACAGCTGTAATGTTATTGCTGGAGCTGCTTGAATGTTGCATTGTTCTGCGGGCTTAAAATGTGTGCGAGTGTGTAATATATTCCCAGCGAGGGAGGGGAGTGTGTGAGTGTGTCACTATTCCAATCTTTTCCCGGCAACCCGCAAAATGCCAGGGTGGGGTGAGGTTGTGTTGTGCTGTTTGTGAGTGTCTGTATGGCAGGGATCATCAACTACTTTTTCACAAGGGCCAGTTTTATTGACAGATGACATCGGGCCGGTATTTGTAGGGAATAAAATTAAGTAAAAAATTAAACCCAGGGATGGGTAATATATTGATTGAATCGATTTCTGCAGAAGATGTAAAAATGAAAAATGATTTCTTCTCAACTCACTTCATAAGTTGTTGCAATGTTTGAAAATATACAGGTCTAGTCAAGTTTTGCACAAGCACATGTTAAGGCTTGTATTTGTTGAGATTAAATACTGACCAGAGCAATGTTAATTTTGTTGACTAATTATTTTCGTTATAGTTTCTGTCAACAACCTTTTTCTACTGACGAAAACTAGACAATAACTAATAAAAACAAGTGCACATGGACAAAAACTAAAACTGACATTTTCCTCAAAATAAAAAATAAATGAAAATGTTTGACAGAGACTTAATCCAATCAGACCTAATTTGGTCATGTAGAAAGTAGAGACAAGTCAGGAATATATCCAATCACAGCTACTTTGGTTGTGTGGAAATGTTGGATAAGTTAAGAGAGACATCCAATCACAACTGCCTTAGCTTGGTGGTGGTGGGATAAGTTGGGGAGCGATCCAATCAGAGCTCCTCTCTTTATGAATTGATATATTCATGTAGAGCAGGTTCACTGTTTGTTGAAAATTCTTGGATTGTAACTGAGAGGTAGCCTAAATAAAGGTGACTACATTTCACACAAAAGTTTAATTTGTTTCTGTTCATTTACACATTCAAACTATACTAGCATTCAATAAAGGGTTATTAGATGTTTAATTTTATCCAAGTGTAAAACATGACTTCAGAAATTCAAGGAAACATAAAAAAATGCCTAACACTCTACACTTCATGTTTTAGTCGTCTAAATTTACTAAAACAAGACTAAAATCAGAACAATTTAGATGACTAAATTCTGACTAAAACTAAAAGATATTTTAGGAAAAAGACTATAACTTAAACTCAAATTAAAAGTGCTGTCAAAATTAACACTTGACCAGAGAGTAACATGTTAATATCGTATGAAAATGACTGTACAACTCCTCACTCGGGAGGAGAAGGAGTAACAGGAAGTCAGAGGACAGGAAGGAGCCATAGCCAGCCAGTAGCCATATTTTTTTAAATATTTGATATTTATATTTGCAAATTGTTTTTACTTTTTTACCCTGTGTACTATAAACTGCTAATGGAATCTTAATTTCCCGGTCCCCAGTCTTCCCAAGGGATTGATAAAGTTTTATTTATCTAATTTAAATACCTCATCTTTCACTGTTTATGTAGACAAAGCTGCCAACGTTTGGACTACATGATCAACATTTAAAAAAAAATACTGCATGCATTTCAATCATAAGATGGAAAGTCTGGTCATATAGCCCAGCCCTACTTCAACTTATTGTTGAAATACACTGGGAGGGGGGCAAACATATTAAAGCTTTTTATGTTAAATGTTTCCAACAATTTTCTAACCTTGCGCAGCAGCTGGATCCCCATCGATCAATGTCTGTAACCAGGCAGATCCATCTTGCCAAGCTCTGATCTACAACGATTGTGCTCAGCCTTAAACAGGCAAATATCCTTTCAGCGTTATTTCTTTGTCATTTAATAAAGAAATAACTCTGAAAGGGTGTTTTTGCGCCACTTCCGACATGTTTTGGTGAGAGTTTGTTCCACACAGTGGCTCATTTTGTACTTTACACTGCAGCAGTAGCGCCTTCCTACTACATTATCTCAATGGCCTGTAATATGATTGACAGGACGATCGTCCAATCACCTACTGGTGCTTTTGAAAGGTTCTGCCCACTCCTGAACACTTTCTATGGGCTGTTGCCCAGACAGACCAGTGCAATATATTAAAAGGTTCATCTGGTGAGTTACACTAAGGTTCAACTAAAGCATTTTCTTAAATTTGATTTGTTTAAAATGATTAAATTTTGGATATTTTTGTTATCAGTGTTGTCAAAACTAATAATTGAAATATCAGAAATTTAATCATTTTAGACAAATCAAATTTAGGAGTCTAGAAAATGCTGAAACCTTATTATTTGAAAATTTTGCCAATGTTTACGTTCAATCAGATTTTAGGAGTTTGACTGCAAAAGAACGTCATTTAAAGCAAAACATATATGCATTATTGATGGCTCAGACTTTAATCGTTATTGCAATGCTATCAAAGAGATCAAAATCATATCAAAGTTTATTTAACTGGTATTTTCCAAGCATTTTTCTTTTCTTTACAGAAAAAATATTGACACATATCATGCGATGCCATTCAGCTATAATAATTGAGATGTGATTCTCTCATATCGTTCAGCCCTTGCTGCAAGCGAATGAAAGCAAAGGAGTGTTTGTCAAAGAGAGGGGAAAAAGGGGGCAGGCGTTCTTAAAACAGAGTGGAGTCCACATCAGAAATAAAACATAAAAAACGAGGAGAAGAAGAAGAAGAGGGAGGAGGAGGAGGGAAAAAGGGAGGAGGGATTGTGCTGGAGTGTGTTGTGTGTGTATGTGCGGCTCCTATGAAGTGATCACAGCCGGAGAGTAAATTGTGCGAGCTCAGAGAGCTCAGCACTGCGTGTTCGAGCTGGCACTTTTGATTTAGACAGGATTTTTTTTTTTCCTGCCTGCCGCAAGATCTTTTTTTTTTTCTCTCCTGCCCCTCCTGGTTTATTAACAGCAAAGACAAAGGCAGGAGAAAAAGAGCAAAAGGGAGAGAGAGAGAGAACAGAGAGAGGGGGGACGTGTGAATAGATGTTGCGCAGCTGACAGCAGAGGAAGCAGCAGAGAGAGTTTCCAGCCATCGCAGCCTTTTCTTCCTGGGAAATTTTTCAAAAAAAAAAAAAAGAGGACAAAAGCGTCTCCCCCCCCCCCGTCTCCACTTTCCCCACAACCCGGCTACCATCCGAGCACCAGCCTGCAAGCCGCTGCAGGAGTGTGTGTGGACGAGGACGCCGAGAGTGTGTGGTGCTTTCCTCACAGCCCCTCAAAGGCATGGACTGAAGATGATGCAGCCGGGAGCTTAGTGGGAGCCCGCTTCGTTAAAAAAAAAAAAAGACCTACCATCCACCAACAGGGCCAGTCCAAAGGAGTAACTCCAGGGGAGGGGGGAGGGGGGGCTGAAGGAAGGCGGAGAAGGGGGGGTGCACCCTCCGTCTTGGATTATCGTGAAGGGTCCTCTTCTATTTTTGGGGAGGAAATTTTTCGCTTTCTCCCTCGATCATCTTCTATTTTCTGCGGCAATGTGTAGATTTTAAGGCGAAGAATGTGGAGGCAACATTTTCCAGGCAAGCAGCATGTTTCCTGTTTTCTTTTCTGGATGTCTAATAAAGTCTGGCATGTGGGAGGTGGGGAGGGGATGGTGGGTGGGAGGGAGGTAGGTGGATATGGTGGGGAGGGGTGTAGCGTGTGGGTGGTGGGTGGGTGTATGTTGTGTGGTCGCTAAGGTAAGGGCGAGTTGTTGCCATTTTCCTCCCGTCCTGCGCTGCCTGTCGCCGCCGCCGCTGCACTTGGCTCCATGCTTTTTTGTACTTCCTCTGCGTATTTTTGGGGATCTGAGCGTGCTCTGTGGCTTGGGGCAACGCCGGAGAATAAAAGAGCGGGAATGACAGACAGAGAGAGAGAGAGAGAGAGAAAGGAAGGGAGGGAGGAGGGCAGAGGGGTGGGAGGTCAGTGCCATGGATGCTGTTGACACCCGCTTTTGTCCCACACAGCCCGGCCAAACACACCCACACCAGTAACGCATATATGCACACACGCATACACGTTTATCTTACTACCAAGGGACTGATATCCCAAATTGTCCAAGCGGGGACTGCTGTTTTTGGTCATTTTAGAAGTATGAAACTCAACTAGAAGATTTCCTTTAAATGAGTTTGATCACAGCTTTACTTCAAATGTGGCTCCTGATGCCCATACACACACACACATACACGTTTATGATACTGACAAGGGACTAATAGCCCAAAGTGACCATCAGGGGACAGCTGAATTAGGTCATTTTACAAATACAGAAATGAACTAGAAAGTTTCCTGTTAATGAGTTTGATCACAACATTACTTCAAATGTGTTTTTTTATATGCACACACACACACACACACATACACGCTTATCCTACTAACAAGGGACTTATAGCCTGAATTGGCCAAGACGGGACTGCTGTTTTTAGTCATTTAAAAGATACAGAAATTAAGAGTAAAATTTTTTTGATCATAACTTCAAATGCATTGAGCTGCATTTCCACCCACTGATCTGGTTTGGTTCAGTACAGATAAGATGGAGCAGTAAGCCTTGATCTCGCTTGTGTTTCCAGTGCCAGCTGTACCCTCATCTTTGAGACAGGTATTTAAGGTGTGCACCTCCGAAGTAGTTTATGCAGCATGCAGCGGACATTCTTGTGCTGCGTTTCCACCAAGCAGACTGGTTCAATTCAGCTTGGTACAATTACAGGTGTTTCCACAAATAAGGAGAAAAGGTACCCAATAAACTGACCTATGCTATCCCACTTTTTTGGCACCCCTTCCAACAAGGTGTCAAGCATACCAAACTGACTCTAAAGGGTGGAGCTAAAAGTGCTGCAGTCTGTTGATTGGTCAATCCCCACAATGTGCCACGTTCAAATTAGCCGTGGATTTAGAGCGATTTGTTCACTGCCGGAATGCCTTTATTGTTGCTCTTTAGTTTACACGACTCATAAACTCGAGTTAGGAGCGTTTCACCGTGATGTCATGCATATACGTAGCTGGCGCATCCCTCTTCTCCCAGCTCACATGTTGGCCCTCAAGTAAAGGTACAGCTGGCGGTGGAAATGCAAACAAGGTCAGAATTAACTGCCCCAAATTGCTGCAAACTATTGAACCAAACCAGACAACTTGGTGGAAATACAGCTTTGTAGTTAAAGTTAAAAAGTTGCTCACTCTGTATGTTGTTTGCGGTTTGGGGAAGTGACGATTCTTCTGACCAATCAGCAGACTGCAGGGGTTTAAACTCCACCCTGTGGGATCTACTCGGTATTCTTGGCACCCAGACAAAAAGGTGCCAAAAAAGTGGAGCAGTACTGATCTTACCTGGCTACCTTTTTCCATATTTGACAGTGGAAGCATCCATAATTGGGCACAGTACCGGGTTGAACTTAACTGGACTGCTTGGCGGATATGCAGCTATATAGACACATACCTACCAACAAGTGGAGGGTTGCTGTTTTAGGGAATTTTCAAAATCCAGTAACAAACAAGAACATTTTCTTTCTATAAGTTTGATCATATTGTTTAAAATGTGGTTTTTGACACACACATACATGTTTACCTTACTAACAAGGACTAATAACCAATTGTCAAATAGGGGACGACTGTTAAAGGTTATTTTAGAAACACAATAACGAACTAGAAAATTTCCTGTCAATAAGTTGATCACAACTTTACTTAAAATGTGGTTTTTGACACACATATGCACACACACATACATGTCCATGTTACCTGCAGGGGATCGACGGTCTACACTTGCCAAGTGAGGACGATTGTTTCACATCATTATAAAATAATATCAGTACAGTAGAGATGTTATATTAATGTGTTCGAATATGATTTTACCTAAACACAAACAGACACACACATATACAGAGGGTACCATTTAAAAACAGGCGTGCGCTTGCTTTCTTGGCAGGGAACGGGCTGGTGTGGCGGGCAGCCGGGTGGTGACAGGGGTGGGGCACTGGCAGCGCAGGACAAGTGGCCTTTGTGTGCTACTTTTTTGGGGGGGGGGAGGAAGTGAAGGGCTGCCAACAAAGGGTGCTCACACCCGCCCCCCCACCTCCTCCCCCTCCTCACCCGTCTCACTCCCTCTCCTCTGCCACTACAACTCACGCAGTGACCTCGCGCTGTCACTGGCAGATGAAGGGTCTGCGTGTGTGTTTGTGGCAGGTTTTGTGTGTGTGCGTAGTAAAGTAGTAAATGAGTAATTCAGCCTCAGTAAAGTAGAAGTACGACTCTGGCAGAGCGCCACATGAGGAGGGAGGAAACTCCAGTGAGGAAAACAAAGTGTTGTTTGACCCAACGGCACATCTGTGCATTATGCCAAGTCCTCTCTGTTACTCCACAGTCAGAGCTGCTGGCAGTGTGCCGAGGCTGCGTGAATGTGTTGTGTGTGTTTTTGTGTGTGCGTTTGTGTATGTGTGTGGGGTTTTATTCATTTGTTGCCACATTCATGCCTGTGTGTTCCTGTTGTTCATGCAGATCTGTCTCTGCAACTTGTGCCTCTGCTAGAACATTTGCTCCATGTGTAATTGGAAATATTTCATGAAACAAGGATTCAAGTTTTCAGCATTTCAGAGAATTTGTAACCAGAGTAGAACAGGGCTGGGTGATGTGCACCAAATATATCATATATTAAGTTAGATTGAATTTTTATTTGTAAGGGACAGTGCAGTTTGACATATTTTCAGTAAAATCAATCAATCAATCAATCAGACAAACTTTATTTATATAAAATTTTCACGCTGCAGTTCAAAGTGCTTTACATGGAGGTGGAAAAGTGATTAAAAATAATATTGATGATAATCAGGGATATTTTTTTTACAATTAGATTGTAATAACAATAGGCAGGATGCCAATAAGGTTTTCAAGAGTAATGCAAACCGAAATAGTCACATTAAATAAGAGATTTTAATAAGATTTTTTAAATATATACAAAAAGAAACAAGAGAAAAGACCAAGCAATAAAACCAAGAATCAATTAATAGCTAAAGATACATTAAGAAAAAAAACATGTTTTGGATTTAGAAAAAATCTTAAAGGTTGTATTTAAAAGGGGAAACACTTTATGATCATGATAAGAAATACAAATAAATACTTAAAAGTTGCATTAAACAATGAAATAATGTAAAAAGTGATAGTTATACATAGATAAATAAATACTCACCAAAATTGATTGCATTTATCTGGGATGGAACATAACTTGCAGTTCTCACCTCTGAGTTCTGAAGTGAATAGAACGCACCATTTATTGCATGAATGCTGACAACATTTGGAAAAAGGGCTTTTTTCCAAATGAAAAATATGTGGGTAACCCACCGAGAAAATGTCCTGACCTTGTTCACACTTTGCCCTCACAGCAGGAAGTTTCCCTGCAGTCTGCATGTCAGTCAATGTAGGGGTGGGAGAAGGGAAAAATACTAGAAAGGCATAAGGTAACATTTTTAACCACATTCACACTTGCAGAAAAACCCTGAACTTATCATGATTCACCTTGGTGAGCTTCATGTGTGAATGCAAACAGCAGGTTTTTCCTCCTGACTTTAACCCTGAAATGTATCTTCTGCTCCCCTAGTGTTTTTCACCTCCCCCATCCCTCCAATGACTGACATGCAAACTGCAGGGGGGCTTCCTGCTGTGAGGACCAAATATAAACAAGAAGGTGAGGGCAATTTCTTGGCAGGTTACCCTGATATTTTCACGGAAATGTGTGCATGTGTGAAAATGGTGGTAAACCTCGCTGTTTGTGTTCACACATGCTGCTTGCTGAGGTTAATTTAGGATACTTTCAGGACTTATCTGCGAGTGTGAATGGGGTTTAGGACCTCGTTTTTTGCATCAAAATGAATGGTATAATTGAATTATTACTGATGAGAAAAACTCTCCGCAAATGAAAAAAAAGATTAAAAATACACCAATTAGACCATCATTTCAAATATATGTAGGTTATCTTGTGGTCAGTTAGCATGTTATCACTTTTGCTTTTTGTTTGTTTGTTAGTTTGTTAAGCATAACTTGATTAGTTGTTGACTGATTTTGATAAAATGTTCAAGAAATGTTGGTCATGGGACAAGGAAGAAGTGATAAGATATAGATGGTCGTCTGAAAAATTTGGATCCAGGATTTTTTTCAAGGTTTTATTAACAGGGCATATTACAACTCTTTTCACAAATAAAGTGAGTTTGCAACAAATCTAATGACATTTTCAGGGACTGTTGGTCATGGCACAAGGAAGAAATCATTCGATTTTGTTGGTGATCTGAATCAAGATGTAGATCCAGGATTTTTTTTATACAGATTTGTTTACATTGCGAGATAGGGCAGTTTTCTACATTTTTGCTAATAACTAAAAAAAGTTCTCAACAAATTTTGATGACAATTTCAGGGAATGGTGATTACAGTAAAAGGAGTAAGTGATGAAACTTTGGTGGTGATCTGTATCCAGATGCAGACCCAAATTTTTTCATGGATTCGTTAACATTGCGAGATAGGGCAGTTTTCTGCAATTTCACTAATTACTCAATAAGTTCTCATGAATATGGCTATAAGTGGTTTGATTTTGGTCTTAATCTGACTCTGGATGCAGATCCAGATTTTTTTTTATTGAAGTATTTGTTGACATTGCAAGACAGAGCAGTTTTATATGTTTTCGCTAATAACTCAATAGGTTCTTAATTGACTGTGGTGGTATTTTCAGAGAATTTTGGTTATGACCCACAGAAGAAGTGATTTGATTTTAGTTGTGATCTGAATAAGGATGTGAAACCAGGATTTTTTTTAATATATATGTTGACATTGCAAAATAGAATTTTTTCCACGTTTTTGACAAAAACTATTGCCTTGCTTCTTTGTAAAAGCCACACATAAGGCTTTTTATTTGACTTTTTGTTTTGTTGCTCTTGTCTTGATTTAATTTTTTCTATTTTTTGCTAAAAAATGTTTGATAAATTCCCAAAAGCAAAGAAGCTTGTCAGTAAAGAATATGCCAAACAGTGTGTTTAGTGAACATTCATCGGCCTGTGTAAGTGTGTTTGCTGTTTAATGGTGTGGAGGGTGGTTAAAAAGTATTTTAATCTGTTAAAGGGGGGGGTTTGGCACGAACAGTTTGGACACCAAATGCCTAGATCATGTCTCTTGATAAAACACACCATTACCTCCAAACTGCCAAAAACACGCAGTTTACTCACAAATCTAAAAGGCTGTCAGTGAGTTTTTTTCCCTCCTGCGACAAATTACCGTTGGCCAAGCACAGATGCCAAATTGCAGGGAGCACATAAGCGAACACAGCGGCCAAGTTTGAGTTTGGGCTTTGGGCGAGTTACTTGGAGAATTATCGTTAATTAGCTACAGCTGATATGATCAAGTGCCAGGGCTGTTTTTGAGCAGTAAAAATCAGCATTCAGACATTTGGATGGCTGGAACCTGGTGTATTTTTTTTTGCTAATAAAGAGATAAAAGATGGATTTGTTGTTGCTTCTCCAACAAGATGATCTGGAAATGCATCCAAAGTGAAACTATCTCCGGCCTCGCTCTCCTCTGTCCATGCGCAGCCTCCTCTTGTTTGACGGGCTGCCTGCAGAGAAGGTGTGTCATGTTTCAGCGCTGCTCGCAGTGGCACAGTAAATGGCTGAAACTGTCGGCGGTCAGCAGCAGCAGCAGCAGCCTTGTTGTCAAGAAGGAGCCACCTGCAAACAGCAGCTTGGGGTTGCTAGGTAACCGGTGGCAGAAGATGATGATAGCATTGTGTGTCTGGTCTCCCATTACCGCTAAAGTGACTCCTCGCGCCATTTTTTCCTCACTTATATGCTCATCTCTGACCAAAACAGCACTGCATCCCCCTCTTCTTCTCCTGCTCTCTTCACTGAGGCGACATTACACCAGCAGCAGAGGCCAGATAGTAGCCAGGCAGGAAGAAAACTCCCCACTCGCTCTCTCTTTCCCCACATAATGGAAACTCTGGCCTCATCCTCCCCGTGCAGCGCTCTGCTGCGACTCTCTGCCAGACTCTGACTAAGTGTTGCTGGCTCAGGAACCGCAGCATCCAGCCCGGGCTCAGTCGCTGGTTCCACAAGTATTTGTCTACTGGAATGATTAGAATTAAAATAGTGATGACGGTGAGAGATTGAGACAGAAACGAGCGGAAAAGTGATCTCATCGATGCCACTTATCTAAATCAAGTAAGCCCTTTTAAGCTAGACCTAGATTTCCAAAATAAGTTTCAATCTGACCCAGTTCTTATTTTGGATGAGGCATGAGTGATCTAATTGTGAAAAACGATCTCCTTGTAGACGACTATCTGAGTTCATTGCCTTTTATCACAGACTTGAAAGATTTTATGAATCTTATAATGGACGCCGATGTTTGAAACATGACTTCAGTGCCTGTTATTATCAGCATTAAAACCCACGTAATGAATTTGTCCGTTTTTTTTTTTTTTTTTTGTGAATGTAAGGATTGCTTTAGAAATCATAATGCACTACTTTTCCTCCATTAAGCCGGTGCACTTGAAGGTCACACTTGATGTATGCTTCTTGTGTTACTGCTCTAGAGGTGTTTTTACTTGCAGAAGCTTTAGCCTGATTTCATTCTAACAGCTGATGATACAGTTATCCATCCATGATCTAGACCGCAGGTGAGCTGGAGTCTGTCCAGAGGCAAGGTACGCCCTAAACCAGTCACCAGCCATTCACAGGAATGTCATGTAGAGATGGACAACCATTCAACATACACGATCACACCCAGTACAGGGTGATCAGTCCTTGAACTCCTAGCCATTTTTTGCTATTTTTGGGGATTTTATTGTAAAAATGCATGTTAAACTCCAACCCTTTTAAGTATCATCAAGCTAAATATCTCTCAGACAACCTGGGATATCTGAATATTTGTGTTGTTATAATGTCAAATTATGCGCTAATAGCATTTATATAAAATAAAAACAAAAAAGAACAACAGATGAACTATGAACAAGCCCTTTCACATCTCACGTCGCAACTTTAAATCAAATAAAAATGCAATCAGGACAATACAATATTCATCCATTCAGTAACAGAGCATTTTTATTCCCTGATAAGTAGCACTTTTGGAGATATATTTTTTATATTATTTTTTATATTAAATGTTATTTTATTGACCTAAAATGCATGCTGCTTACCCTGTACCGCTGCAACACTCAAATTTCCCCTCTGAGGATCATTTAAGGATTATCTTATCTTAAATTTCTGCCCAATAGCAACAATATGTAAGCCAAATTTCAGCAGTGTTAAAGCTGACAGAGCTTTATGCCCCCTGTGAGACCCTCTGGTGTCCTCCCAGGTTGGGAACCAAGAAACTAGAACACTGACAACACACTTACTGCCAACTTTCTTTAAAGTTCTTTAAATAAGATTGTTTCTATGAAGGTGATTTTTATCATGGTTTCACAAATTAAATAATTAAAATAGATCTACTACATGAACAGCAGTGTAGGATTTTTGGGACTTGATTTTAATGTAGGTACAACTGAGAAGAAAGGACTGGAGCCCCTGAATTTTAGGGATGCTTCATAAAGATATTGCTCCATGTGTTGTATTACAATTAGGGTGGGTACCATTAAGTTCTTAATGATTCTGGTTCTTCTAATTGATTCTTGTTCTTACGGTTCAGAATTCTGATACCACATTTTTGGAGAATAAAATATGATGAATATTTGGGAAATACAAATCTGCCTGTTTGGACTGTGAAGTAATAATCCACTGATACAAAGGTTTTATTCTCCAGAAGGGAGAGAAGGGATGGAAATCAAAAACCCATTCCAGTTGAGATTCGATAATAAATCAATTATCAATTCCCTCAAGGAATTGATATCGTTAGTCTTGTTGCTTAGCAATTCCCTTATCAATTCCTTCCACTTTTTTCTGAAGGCCTTGTAAATCAAACATGCCACTTTCTCATCAGTGGTAGTTGGTAGAAATAAAGTCAAAAATCATGGCAGACTTGGGTCAAAATTGATCAGTATTGTGGTTTAATTTTTAATGAACAACTTGAATAAACATTGAATATCAGAAGTGTCATGTGTTTGACGTTGTTGCCTCTGGAAATCTGTCTAGGTCAACTGTGTTATATTCGCATTATAGTTTCTGTTATTTTTTTCTTTAGACTCAAATGTTGATAGAATGACATGAAACTTTTGACATTTGAAAGATTTGTCAACATAACTTGCGTGGACAGGAGATTGTAACACACTGACCACGGAGCATTTCCTCACATTAACGCTGTGTTGAAAATGCTTCATCATGTTTTTGAAATGTCTTGTCTGAATCCAATGTCTTTAGTGTAGGAGCTGTCATTATCTTTTATCTTTCTTTTCTTGAAACTTAGTGTGCTACATCACATAAGATATCGTGCTATGTTGACACAGATCCTTAAAGATACATAAAGCTTTCAGTATTCAGCATTAAAAAAGATTGTACACCTTCAAGGAACCGAAAATGGAACCAAAACTCACTTTCCCCATTGATTTCTGGTATTTTGAAAACTTGGGACAGGTTCTTGGTGCCCAAGCCTAATTACAGCAAGATGACAAATGCACAAGAGGTGATAGTGCCCTGGCTAGGTCACACTTGGGGTACTGTGAGTGTAGGCCAGCTGGTGGGATTGGAAGGCGGAGACAATTGTACCATAGCATATAATACAGCAAAATGGCATGTTTTGTTTGCATGTTCTCTTTGTGCATATGTTTCCAGGCGCTATCAAAAATTGAATGATTCTGAATACAATTTGATACCACAGCAACAGAAATAAAGGTTGAATACACAAAATATTTGGCAGTTTTCATGTTTATCTTTAAAATAGAATGCAGAAAAGGTTTTACTTGCTTTATTGTTTAAAAAAATGTTTTATATTAAGGTTGTCAAAACACTCTACACTCCGTAATATACAGTTCAAAATTATTGAACATCCTTTATTTTTATGATTGTTTGTATAAAATGAGTAGCGGGGACCAGTGTTAATTTTGTCCACTAATTATTTTCGTCATAGTTTTCGTCAACAACCGTTTTTCCCCTGACGAAAAGTAGACAGTAACTAATGAAAACAAGAGCACATGGACAAAAACTAAAACTAAATTAACTGACATTTTCGTCAACAGATAAAAACTAGACTAAAATGTTTGACAGAGACTTACAATCAGACCTAATTTGGTCATGTAGAAAGTATGGACAAGTTAGGAATATATCCAGTCACAGCTACTTTGGTTGTGTGGAAAGGTTGGATGAGTTAAGAGGGACATCCAATCACAGCTGCCTTAGCTTGGTGGTGGTGGGATAAGTTGGGGAGCGATCCAATCAGAGCTACTCTCTTTAAAAACTGATATATTCATGTAGAGCAGGTTCACTGTTTATTGTCAATTCTGGTATTGTAACTGAGATGCTCTGCCAGGTAGCCTAAATAAAGGTGACTGCATTTTCACACAAAAGTTCAATTTGTTTCTGTTCATTTACACATTCAGACTTTACTAGCATTCAGTAAAGGGTTATTAGATGTTTCATGTTACCCAAGTGTAAAACATGACTTCAGAAATTCAAGGAAACATGGAAAAATGGCTTACACTTTACACTTCATATTTTAGTCGACCAAATTTACAGTAGATTTTGTCGGCTAAAATGTTGTGAAATTTCATCAACTAAAACTAGACGAAAATTAAAACAATTTAGATGACTAAATTATGACTAAAACTAAAAGATATTTTAGGCAAAAGACTAAAACTGAAACTTGGTCAAGGCCTTTCTGCGTGGAGTTTATATTTTCTTCCTGTGCATGCTTGGGTTCTCTCTGGGCACTCCAGCTTCCTCCGACAGACCAAAAACCTGCTCATTAGGTTGATTGGTGACTCTAAATTACCCTTAGATATGAGTGCAAGAGTGAATGGTCGTCTGTCTCTCTATGTCTGGCTGGTGATTGGTTCAGGATGTACCCCGACTCTCGCCTAATGTCAGCTGGGAAAGGCTCCAGCCCCCTGCGACTCCAAGAAGAATTCGGGATATAGATGATGGATGGATGCCCTAGAGTTAGTGCACAGCTGGAAAAAAAACTGGCAGGCAGAAGGGCTTGATTGTAGGTCGTAAACCTATTAACCCAGATTCATCTTCAAGAGTTTTATCTGCTGCTTTAACGCCTCATTTCTGCAACTTCTTCTGTATGATAAAATTTCCAGATAAGGTCGCAGTGATGAATGTGGCCTTGTGCATTAACTCAGAGAGCTACATCACATAGTTTTGGGAAATATATGTACGTGTTAAAAAGGGGCATGTCAGCTTTTCTAATTGACTTAGAGCACAGGTTTAACCCCACTTCTTACCCAATTCCAAATAGCCTAATTGATAAAGTATAGCTCTCTTCTGTGTTATTTTCACCACCAGTTTAATTATTTTCTGTATCTGATCGGCAGTACAGAAAATTAATAAGCTGAAAAATTAAATGTAAATCATTAATTTTCCAAATATGAGCTGCTACCCAGATCTGACAGAGCATTTCATTACCCAGACCTAGCATGTGTGTTACATGCATGTATTGTGTGACAGCAGCTGCCTCCCCCGGTAAAAAAAAAACCTCCCAAACCATCGTCTCCCTCCCACATGAGGGGCCTGGCAACAGTTTATCAATGAGCAGAGGAAGCGAGAGCACGAAGGGAAGGAAATGAGGGGATTAATTAATGGAGAAGTGAAATTAAGAGCACTCTGCCTCCTGCTGTTCTAACATGACCCTTGCAACACTCCACGCTGCCCCCCTCCAGCGCTTGATGTGCACATTTGTTGACATTTGATGCACTGTAGTGGTATATGTCAACCTCTCTGAATCTCTGAGTGTTTACAGTCGACCAGCCAGCGGTGGCCCGAGCAGTAGCCTGCTGAAAACACGGCAGAGCTGCTGAACACTCTGGTTTATCTCTGTGTTGTTTCTAAAAAAGCCTTTCTTATAAGAGATATGAGTGTGTTTGTTACAGTAGAGGAGTTTCATATGATACAAGACAATATAAGCAGGATGATATCAGAGACAATACACAATATGATACATCATAAAACATGTGGAACTGTATGTCCAAGAATTTATGATACACAGGATAGAATACACAATATATGGTATGATGCAAGATACAATACAGTATCTGATACAGTTCACACTGAGGTACAGGATAGAATACACAATAAGATACAACCAGGAATAGGCAGCAACGTCAAATAATGACGATAGCAGCTAAATCACAGTTTTCAATAGCTTTTCGGTTATGCTGTCATTTTCTCAATCAAGTAGCCTTTCATTAGCTTTGGTATTTTATTAATTAAGTAGTGCAGTAGCATCTCAGTAATCTACATCTCCCTCAGCAAAGAGGGAGAGCAGCGGTGCACAGTCCAAAAACATGCTTTTAAGGAGGAATGGCAGTCCCGAGCAGATGTTTGGACATGCATTTGCAGTGGAGAGTGTATTTCTGTTGGGACCACTGTCTGATTCTTCATACCCTAGTGTCGTCCATCAAGCCAAGATGTGAAATAATTCCTCTTACAAAGCATCAACAATTAGTGTCCCAAATAAGTATTGAGTGTTACTGAGTGTTAAAATGCCCCCACCTCAGTTTATTTGGAACTTGTTGCAGGACTCCAATTCCAGATTATGTCAATTCAATTCAATTGATTGTATGTCAAAAACAAATCATTGTATTCTGCTTTTATTTTACACAATGGCCCAACTTCATTGGAATTGGGATTTGTAATATGCAAATGAATAAGCAGTAAAATTCAATGCAATGCAATTTTTGCTTCGATAAAGTTAATATCATACACCCATTTTAAGACTTGTAGTGATGCAACTAATTTTCATTCCATTAGTGCTGTTTATTCTCTTTTATTTCAAACTAGGGATGCACGATATTGGATTTTTGCCGATCTCAGATATGCTGCTATTCTGAAATCATCATTTCACATTAGATCTGGCAGTTCACTGCTCCAGGTGTGCTAATGTGCTGCAGAAGTGTATATTTTAAGATGAATCTTTTTTACAGTTTGGGAATAGATGCATAAAAGTAGAGCTGGACGAGCACTCAAATTTTTCTCAAAATAACCATCGCTCCTTTCCACAATTCTAAAAGTTAAGTAATCAAGATTAATAAGTTACTGTGCCACATGACACGTGGAACTTTTTTTTCTTTTTCCATAATTATAATTAGCAATATTTTGAGCCATATCTATTTTTACATGTATGTGTCCATGTATTACACATTCTTTAATGTTAAAATGATAGTGTCAAAAGACAAACCTCCAATGAAAGCATGTGGTGCTTGTTTTATAATCAGTGAGTAATGGTGTTTCATAATCCTGATTTTTGGCATAATTGAGCTGCCCTACTTGAAAGGATATTCAATGAAGGGGTACAAGGTGACAGCCCCAATCTGCAAATATGGATATTTAACTTTTTAAGCTATTTTCTGCTAGTATCGATAGTTTACTGGTAATGTTATGTAACCATACTTGATACTTTAATGATAGAGGTGCTGGTGGTCCTGTGTAGAGCTGAAAGATATATCAGTTTTCAGATCAAAATCGCAACTTCATACAACGCAATCGTGTGATCGCCAAAGATGCATTTTTTTGCAGTGCTCCTAACTGACACAGGATCCGTTGTGTCAACTATTTTACACATACTATTTTATAAATTTGCAGTTAAGAATGGCTTGCAAATGAACAGCTCACTCACAACTGCGAAGCGGTTCTCATTGTTCACTTAAAGAGCAGTTCAAAAGAGTCGACTCGTTTGCGAACATCACATCTCCATCGTCTCTGTTTAGGAGCAGAAGTTGGAGTATCCTTTAAATAATGAAAACAGATAATTTATTATCAATAGTAGATGATGTATAATGTGTTATGTGCTTTTGATTATTGATTTCCTTACTGTTGCCTATACTGTAAACATAGTGAATATTGCACTGAAGCTTGATTTGAAGAAACTCGTGGATCAAATTGAGATCACGTTATCTGCCAGAAACATCACAATTTTTCCTGAAATCGTTCAGCCCTAGCCTAGTGGGTAGTTTGCACGTCTCATGTGCAGAGGCTGTTGCCCTCAAAGTGGGTGGTCCAGTAGATGTTTGACCTTTTCTTCCTGTCCATTGTCGTTCCCCACTTTTTCTCTTCAAGATATCTTTCCACGGTCAAATCTCAATGAACTGATGAAGATGTCTCTAAAATGCATGCCCGTGACATAAGGCTGAAGCTCTGTTTGCAGTACTTGGGCTCTTTAAGTGCCACAAATGATTGTATTTTAGGTCGCCTACTCCACCTGCTGCACTATTTCGGATGCACCTCACAGGTTGGAAAAGGTGCCGTGAAGGGTGTCGTGATTTCATCAGATCAGGGTGTGGTTTTATTGTGGAGCTGACAAACCCAGCAGTCCCGGTTCAGTCTGGTTTGATGTACACGCTGTCAGTTTAGCACAGAGGGAGTGTTGCCTGTCACCTCCCTGCTTTCTCTCCTCGAATAAATCATCTCCTCTCCATCAAAATCAGAATCAATCCGTCACACGGGAGGACGCAAATACACACTCTGGCTCCTGGAAAGATGGAGTGCTCAAGAGGAGGAAAGAAAGGAAGAGAGGGAAGGGGTTGAGGCGGGAGGAGGGGCGGTGATTTTGTAAAGACAGCTGAGGAATGATGAAGAAGGAGGGAAAAGAGAGATAAAGTATGGAGAGGCAGATACATGGCAGGCAAACAGAGATAGAGAAAGCTGTCAGAAGATGCTATCATACGGACTGAGATCTGAACACAGCGCTGCAGAGTCAGTGAAAGAGTGAGAGACTGAAAGGTCAGGGAGAAACCCGAGCGGATGATTCAGAGAGTTCAGCCCGTCTAACTTGTGCCTCAGGGCTCCACGCTGCCTCTCTCCCCTGCTGCTTCACCCACAGCTCTCCTCACCCGCTCACCCACTGCTGTCTGTAATCTGTGTAAGCCTCTAACTAGCAGCTTAAATGAAGCAAGGAGAAGGTTACAGGTGTTGTTGTGCATTTCAGAGGAGTGGAGAGGAGCTTTAGTTATGTCTTAATTAACATTCTTGTTATGAACTTTAAATAAAACTGACAGTATGAAATGTAAGAGGCATTTTCAGCTTCTGTGCAGCGCTTTTGTCTGATTGTTTGAGCTTTTATTTCACAGGAAGATAGTCAATCATTGAAGCTTTACACCATAAGAAAGCATATTTCACAAGAAAATGAAGGGAAACTATTCAATTTTAGACCGCATTCTTACATTGTTTTTCAAGATAGGCAAAATAAGAAATCCCAGACATTGTTGAGTCATATTTAATAAGCATTCGCAATATTTTGGGCATATGTTAGCATAAAAAGTTGACTATTTGTATCAATAGTTATGGGAATTTCTGCCTTTATTTACAGCAGATAGATCAGCCATAAATATAGACCACATTTCAGCTGTAATGTCAACAGAATACATAAATTTGCCATAATGCATCACCTAGTCAACAACAGTTTAATTCATCATGTACCAAAAAGCTGTTTTCAGTAAGAGGTAAATAAGAAGAAAGCAGCAAAGTCCACTGACAAAACTGTAGTGTTTAGCCTTATGCAGCAGCTGGGTTAACCAGATTCAGGGTTCCTATGAATGCTTGAAATCCTTGAAAGTAAATACATATTTAATTTTAAAAAGGGCTTCTAAGCTACATTTTGAGGAGGGGAGACTAATAATACATACTGCAATTAAAAGTACTGCTTATAATAAAATAACCCAAAGAGTTAGCACAGGAAAAAAATGTTTCTGGTTTTGAATTATGCAAATAAAGTCATGAATCTGACATAATTTTATCCTGCGTGTTACATGAATAGTCTGTGTAAAGTGAGCTTTTTGTGAAGATAATTTCATATTAAAAAAAACGTAGAGTAAAGTCGACATAGAGATGAGAAAGTTTGATGGGTGCAGCTTTTTTGCTTTTTCCAGTAATTTGTCATCCTTTTGAGGATGATGATTACAAAACCCAAATAATTATGTGCATAAAGCATAAGGTAATCTCTTTAAATATGATCAGGTAGTGATCTAATCACCTCGATTGTTGGGAAATGTATACATATTTATTTGTTTCTGTTTACCGTCATCATGGGATGCTTGAGATATTTAAAATGCATCATGCTTGAATTCACTTTGGACTATGTGTACCAACCCTGAAGATTCAATGATCTCACAAAGCTTCCTTTGACTGCAAAAACTGTAAGGTTTCCTTGGGATTTTGTAAAGTGACTGAATTTGCTGTTTATACTGAAATTAAAGTTTATAAAGTTCTGCTGGGTTAATCTTAAAACCCATTTTTCTGATGCTGTAATAACTTATGGTTGAACAGATTCCCAAGGCAGACCTGAGCTTGCCTCAAGGCCCTCCATCTGAGAAACACTGCCATAGGCTGTGCCTTTGAGCAGAGCTACTTAACACTTAAAATGTGCATTTGAATTAGAGAAAGTAGTCCACACTAACCATCACATCTAGGAGGAAGAACCAAAAATGTAGTTGCACAAATCAGTAAAATGTATGTGAAACTAAGCGATCGCACTTGGGAAACAGGAAATACAAGAAAGCACAATAAACTGTTCATAAATTACATTTAAAAATATGTAATTCAAAAACAATTATGACAATATAGAAAGCCGTTTGGGCATAAAATTGATATCGTTGATATCAACCGTAGTTCAGCCCTACTAGTACTCAAATCTGAAGTACATGTACTCAATTTTGGTCAACCAGTGCGCGAGTAGACTTTACCAGTGAAGCAGAGGTGTCACTAGTACAACTAGCAGATTGAAAAATGTTCAGTCCTACTACTAGTAGACTGTTTTGGGTCTACTAGTACTTGCAGAGATTTTCACTAGTACTACTAGTTAGCCTTATATGCTAATAAGGGGGCGGGAAAGCGCAAATTCATGCTTCACATTGTCTTTGAAAGTATTACATCTCATCAGGGTGCTGGATTTGGTTATAATCCCTCCTACCTCATTTGCATTAGGTCTACAAGTACTACTAGTGATTCTCTTGGTGTTACTAGTACTAATAAGTGAGATATTTTGAGTTTACTAGTAGTACTTGTAAACAAAACAAAACCTACTAAAGGTTTTTGGTGCTTTAGTTTGCGAGTAGACCATACTAGGAAAGAAATTGTCTACTAGTATCTTTTTTTGGTAACTAGTTGTATTAGTAGACTTAAAAAAGTTGCGAGTAAAAACTCAAAGCTTTAGCTAAGTGTTTGTTTATTTGATGGTTAAGAAGTGCTAAAACACACCTTACTTCTAACAACACAAGAAACAATCAGCTTTTCTAAATATGAGCACAAAATTGGGCTAAATCTATTAGCCTATCAATGGTTATTCCCATTATGCTTTAGCATCAAGTTAACAAACTAAGATGTAGTTTTCTTGTCTTCCACCATCTCATTCATATTCATCAGACTGGCAGCACTGTTAACAAAACTGATTGGCACTGCTACCTTTCACATGTTCGATCACACACTTTAGCGTGATGGTGAATGTTTCAGCTGCGGTTCTCGGCTTAATATGTTTTTTTTCCCTTTGCCAAGGAGGTAATGTTTTGCCGGCACATGTCGGTTTGTTTGTTTGTTAGTTTGTTAGCAAGATTATGCAAAAACTACTGGACAGATTTTGATGAAATTTTCAGAAGATGTTGGTAATGGACCAACTTAGACATGATCAGATTTTGGTGGTGATCCAGATAACCGCCATTAGTGAATGATCGTTTTTGCTCAACAACTGTCTAACTTATAATGATGTCAACATGGTTCTGAGTGCCAGGTGTGTGGTATTAGGGTCAAGGAATCATATTATGATGGTAATTTTATCATGGAACTATTGCTCATAGATGTAACAGCAATGTGTGAGCTACCTTTGTGGAGGTTTGTGCTCTTTGAATGCTTTCTAGTTAATATATTTTAAGATAATATTGGGTTTCTTTTGCCTTTATTTAACAGGATAGCTGAAGAGAGAAGAATTGTGGGAAGAGGTAGAGGAGGTATGAGAGATTCTGTTATAATGTGGGTGCTGAATGGTGTCACGACCAGCAGTTGAACCCAGGATGAGTTTAATGAGGCCCTTAGTGTCTGTGAAAAGACACTTGCTCCACCAGGCATGCTACACAAGCAAAAGGGCCTTATTTCTTTAATTGTTCTGCTTCTTTGGTTTATTGGACAGGATAAATGGATAAAAGGTCAAAGGTTATGAGCCAAACTGGTGTTCTTTGACTTGACTGAACTAGCTTCTCCACTGTATTTATTTAATATCAGAGCTGTTTGATTGGCTGTTCAGCTTATTGTTCAGGCCTCAATCCGCCACTGCACCTTTCGCCAGTCCCCTTTAATGGACTCACTCTTAACCACCACGCTGCCTCCATTAATATTCAACAAGGCGTCAGTCACAGATGTGGCAGCCGAGTCGCCACGCCTCACCTTCCCTCACCGTCGTGTCACTCAACTCAAACCGGGAGTGTGATAAGCAGACGAGGAGCGGCGATGGTGTTGTTTGTTGGGTGTCTGTCTGTTAGTCTGTCTGTCAGGAGGGAGAAAATTCCCTCCACCTTTCACATCGAGAGCCTGCGCTTTCGACCTTGACTCTCCAGAAATAAGGTGCCCTAAAACAGGCTGCCTGCTCGGTGATCATCAGGACAATAGGAGGATGGCACAAGCAGATGACACCTCCGTTTTTACCGCCTTTTTACGGAGGAGAGCTGCAGTTATTGTGCTCTCTCTCCTCTTCTGTCTCTGATTCACCCCCAGGGAGCTCTTTAAGCTAACAGGCAGTGTTTAGGCTCATTTTACATTTTAACACAGATTTTTCTCTCTTCTCCGTCTGCCTGTTTTCTTTCTTTCACATGTCGGCAAAGGCTGCGCAAAGTATCAAGTTTTTAAGATTTATTGATACATTAACACATGAGACAGAGGTAATATCATTTTTTTATTTGTATAGTCTAGAATCAATATAGTCTGAAAAACATTATATTGATACCAGCTCGATATCACAGCAGCAAAAATAGAACACAGTATTGGGTAATGTATTGTTTTAAATAATCTAAATCATATGCAAACGTCCAACATTGTCTAATAGCACAAACTCTGGTAATTTTTTGTATACCTATGTTGTCAGAATGATCTGTTTCCAATTTATACAGTATGATCAATGATATTAAAAAGTAAAAATTCTTAATTCAAGCTCTTAACAAGCAGAGAAAGAGTACTTTTGCTTCCTGACAGTTAGATTGATTCTCCAGCAAGAAAAACTGAAGTCCCAACAACGAGTATCGAATAATTTATCATTTCCAATCATCAGACTTTGGCAGCAATGCCTTGCATGCTGTCTTAAGTTGAACAAATATGTTGGGAACACTTGTTCCCCACCAGTGCAAAATTTATACACTGCTAAAATAAAATCCGTAGACACCCAGTATTTGACAGTTTATTGATTTATATTAACATTATACATTATATTATACATTTATTTTATTTGTACAAAAACTCTGACATCATTTCAATTTATCAAGGTTATCTGACTGTCCAGTACTTCTACGTACCATGTGTTTCAGATCCGTAGATACTCATAGTTTTAATGATCTCTGGTCATATAGTCAAAGTCTTATTTCTAAACACTAGTGATGGAGCGCTGTCTACATTTCACTAATAAGAGGGCTTCCCATGCTTCCTGCTAGCTTCTTATTGACACCTCTGGAGTGGAAATGTTTTAATGTATCCAAAATTGCAGGTAAATTCTTGAAAACTGTCTAAATTGCACAGATAAATAACTTTTTTTATGTTGAGTTAATCACTGCAACTAAGGCCTTGTGTGAGATTATTATTGGTTTATACTGCACACTGTTAATGTAGCTATGTTTGCAGACTTGTGTATTGTATAAAAGTTTATTCTGTTTTGTTCATATCCTTAGTCAGTGCTTAGTGTGTCTATGTTGCTTTACTTCCTCTCTCTGAAACCAGCTGCTGTAACACCATAATAATCCAGTTTTGGATCAATTATAAATGTCAGTCCGTCCATCATCCATCCATCAATCTCTCTATCTATCTATAGACATTTTGATAAGTTTCACACTAGTTGTCTTACTTTATTAAATGTTGCAGGCATGTTTATGTCACAGGGGGGATGTGATGTGAACAATGACAAAGACAAACTAATAATTCAAGTTTTCTTCACCTTAGCAATGTGTTGTGAATGCTACATGGATTCAAACATGGCTGCTGATCTTGCTGCTGAAGGATGAATTCTGTTTTACGCGCTTGTTGCTAAAATGAGTTTGCTAACCCAGTTTAACCAGTGATCATATAAACTGCTGATGTAGTTGATTGGCCAGTGTCTAGCTTAGTTTCTCTGGTTGTATTTTCTTAATATTACAGAGTCACCAATCAACCTTATGAGCATGTTTTTTGGCCTGTGGGAGGAAGCCCTGGTCAAACCAGCGACCCTCTTGCTATGAAGCTTGCACTACCTGCTGCACCACCTCGCGCCCATGTTTTATACCATCCATCATAAAGATAGATTTGAAACATATATTTATGAGTGTAGACAGTTTTGACAACTTTAATATGTAACAACTTTTCAAATGGGGAGTAAGAACAACCTTTTCTGCATATTTTTTTAAGATTAAACATAAAAACTTCCAGGGTGTTGGTTTGGTGGAGTGATAAGCAACCATGCACTACCCATATACATGCTTCTGCCGGCCCGGGTTCAAATCCAGCCTGTAGCCGGTTTGTCCTCCCCCTGCTCTCTCTCGCCCCCTTTCACAAGCCTATCCACTGTCTCTCTCTCCTATCAATAAAGCCACAAAATGCCCAAAAACTAGTCTTAAAAAAAACACTTCAAAATATTTGGTGTATTCAACATCTGTTTCCTCCGTCAAAGGATTAGGGCCATGTTAAAGAGAAAAAAAGAAAAGGGAAGTTACAAGAATATAGTCGGAAAGTTATGAGAATAATCTCATAAAGTTATGAGAATAAAGTCATAAAGTTACGAGAATAAAAACATTAAGAAGGCTATTTGTCAAAACCTGAGACCAATATAGGCATACCTTAATCAAGAACCTTAATCAAGAAGACGCTCTCATTTCATCCTCTTTGCGTGGGCAGATGGATGCTCTTCTGGTACAACCTTTCAGAATAAAGTTTGTTTTCTAGCTTAATTTAAATAGATTTATTAATTTTACTCTTGTAACTTTATTACTTTATTCTTGTAACATTTTGACTTTATTCTCGTGACTTTTCGACTTTATTCTCATAACTTCACTTTTTTTTTTTTTTTTTTTTACGTGGCCATAATCCTCGGTCGTAATTTCCTTTGCTGTGGTATCAAAATGTTATCAGTATCATTCAATTTTTCATAAATACCATGTTATGACAAGCATTTGATATTCTTTGCACAATTAAATATCAATACGTTTGTTGTGTATCATTAATCAACTGCAAAATATTGATATATGATTCTTGGTCTATATTCCCCAGCCCTAACATCACCCTATTTGTGCTCTGACCACACACCCGCACAACTTTCCCGATGTTAAATCTCTTAATCTCACCTTTATCTGCCCTAATCAGCCTCCTCTGCTGCTCTAATCCCAGCGAGTGTGTCCCTAATGGGCCCCTCCTCTCCTCTCCTCCCCCTCCTCCTCTCCTTATCTCCACCCGGGAGGCTGACGTCACCGTAATCTTCAGGATGGCTTTAGACGAACACACCTTTTTCTGAAGAGACTGATGTAATACAAGCAACACTAGAAACATCCACTAGGGATCCTGCTGGGGTTGGAGTGACTTTTTGGCCTGTGTTTTGTCAGCTTGCAGAGATCCATATCTGTACATTGAAAAGAAAAAAAGATCACGACCCGCACGGCGTTAAGGCTCTAGTTCTCAGCAGGATACAGTTTCTCATCCTCCGGCTGGCTCCGGAGCCGCACGCCGCTCCAGCTTTCGAAGCAGCATGAATATTGATGCTTCTCGCTTGTTAACATTGTATGAAGCAGCACTCGTAATTGTCTGTCTTCCCAGCGCGACACGTCTCCTTCAGCGGGGTTGTGCGAGAAGGTCGGCCCACTGGGGAGCTCGCATCAGCTCCACTTTTCTCCTCTCTCTCTCACTCTTTGCTCTGAGTGGGAAAAAAGTGGCGGGAAGAGGAAGCTAGAAAAAGTCGAGCGTGGGGGAAAAATAAAGCAGGATTGCACTTTGCTAAGAGTACTCAATTGCTGGTGAGTTTGCTGTGGGTTTGTTTCAGCGGGCTCTTCATTTCAATGATACATGGCTCTTTTGAGGCAGGGCAGGATTTCTAAAGGTGTAGCTCGCAGCCTTTCTCTGCTTTTATTCCATGTTTGCAAAAGTACAATCATCTCCCTTGAACTGAAAAATGAGAACAACTCCAGTTTGCTTGTGTTCTCTGTCTCACAAAGACTCATGGGAGTACACTCCTCTTTTGTGTGATGGAGTGCATGTGTGCACAGCTGGGTGTAGTATGTACTTATCCAGGTTTCTGTTCCTGATGTAAGGACTGGGAGCTCTGAGACTTAGCGGATTCCTGTAAGTGAGCCTGTGGTCTAATCCACTCTTAAGTAGGTGCATTGATTTATTGAGCAACTCTCCGTAGTAGGGAGAAGCTTCTTCCTCTGCTACATCCTAATCAGTGCATCTGCATACACATGGTGGCAGCGAGGTATTACCAGCTTTTAGTTTTCAAGGATATTGACTCCAGCAGCAGGAGAGGGGCTGTAACTCAGCTTTGCAAAGTGCTTGTTTTATCCATCACAACTTGTTTCTAAAACCACATTCACACAGAAGACCCTGAAATATCTATCTATCTATCTATCTATCTATCTATCTATCTATCTATCTATCTATTTCTTCATTTGACTATTAATCTACATATATGTCTATCCGTCTATCCATTTAACTATCAATCTCTTCAACTATCTATCTTTATTATCTATCTACCTCTTCATCTATCTATCTATCTATCTATCTATCTATCTATCTATCTATCTATCTATCTATCTATCTATCTATCTATCTATCTATCTATTCAACTATCTATCTATCTATCTATCTATCTATCTATCTATCTATCTATTCAACTATCAATCTCTTCGACTACCTTTATTATCTATCTGTCTATCTAACTATCTAGAAATACATGTTTTGTTGACTTTTTTCCACGGTGGTTTGCGCTCGCACCCTGCGGTTTAGTTTTGTATGTATTTCTTTCAAAAATTGCATAAAGTGCTAATCTTGGTCTAAAAATAGATGACATAACATCATGCTAGGAGAACGAGTCACAACAAGCACACAGGGCTGTTTAGAGTAAAGGAAGAGTTTATCTGATGACTGTAGGCAGAGGCAGGCTAGCGCTTCCCATTGACTCCCAGTGTTTGAGCTAAGCTAATTAGCAGTGGGCGAGCTCTGCCCGTCTCTTCCTTTTTACTGCATGCACAGTCGAAAGAATGGAGTCTATCTGCTTGTCATGAACTCGGGAGTGAGGGAAGACATGAAACAAAAAAAATGTTGGCGTATCCCTTTAACAGCACTTGGGGTATTTGTGTGAATGCTGGCACTAAACTCAAGTTTGTGAAATTGTTCTGATATTGAGCTCTCGTTCTCTCTCCTTCTGTCTCCAGGTATTCGGCCCCAAATCATGAATGGGCCCATGCATCCCCGCCCCCTGGTGGCGCTGCTGGACGGGCGCGACTGCACCGTGGAGATGCCCATCCTCAAAGACCTGGCCACCGTCGCCTTCTGTGACGCTCAGTCCACACAGGAAATACACGAGAAGGTAAGAACACACATCGCACCGCTGTCCTCGCTCTCGGAGAGGCAGAAGGTTTATGAGGAAGATGTCACTCACACGTTCTGTTTCCATCACAGCGCTGGAATGTGAAGCTTGTTTTATTGGCTCCATATACACATGCCAGTTAAAATATAGTGGCTTCATTATGATTTAATGTCACTTTGTGGTACAGAGTGCAGCGCCGACACCAGTGCCATTGTTCTAATAGAAAGTCTTGTATTGCAGGGATGCAGTGTAATTACATTGGCTTGTCGAGGCTCTTTTATTGCTTTTTATGCAGCGCGGCGCCTGCAAAACAATATACGGCCACAGAGATGTGTATCACCAAAGTGCTATCTCTCCATCTGCAGACGGAGCCGGAGCTGCTACATCTTTCCTCTCGCTGTTTTTATGAAAATGGGACATATTAAAAACGCAGCATTTGCATAGAGATCAATTCAATCAGAGACCTTGGGCGGTGAGGAGAGGAGGGGGAGCGGGGGTGGGGGCTTTTTGTTTGTTTTAACACTGCCTTATCAGGAGAAACATGATTGTAATGTTCACCTCGGCAGCATATTCAGCAGTTCGCAGTAATAACTTGCAGTCTACACACCCAGAGGGGCGGTGGAGATTGAAAATGTCCAATCTCCTCTTACTGCGGCACGGATGCGGAGATGCAGATAATTCAGGGAGTTTCGGTGAGATGTTTTCAGGCCAGACACCAGCTGCCACACTCTCCTCATTCACACCAGAAAATACAGAAACTGCGCAGAAAGGCCCGTCAAGGAGGGAATGTAAAAGTGGCCCGGGGTTATGTCAGGTCTTCTACCCCCAGTAATCCCTCATTTCCCGGGCGACAGGGCCGTGATGAAACACACAGGCGAATAGTGATGGAGATCGTGTTACAAAAAGCTCCTCACCGAGACCAAATCCTGCACGCAGCACCTGCGCTCCAACATCACCGGCCAAGGTCGATGATCCCGAGTCTTTCTCACAGGGTTCGTGTCTCACTGTCACATGTGGCGAGCTGGCCTGTCGCCCACATGGCAGAGAGTCAGCGTTGGCTTTCACATTGCTTACTGCCTGACCACTCATCCGATTGAGGCGTTAAGATTATTATGGATGAAACTGAGCTAAATATCTTTAATTTGCTTGTTAAGTCACAAATCAGAGAGCATCGCTTTATTTTCCACATTTAAAACAGTTGGATCATTTTTTCTTTGAACTTTAACTTTAATCTGAATTAGCTTACTTTCTGTCTTGTGATCAGCATATTTTTCAAATAATATTAATTATTCATTACATGATGCTTAACATTCGACAAAATATGATTCTTTGTCTTTGATGGAGAGTTTTTAATGACTTTATTACCTCTTCCAAGGAGGTTATGTTTCTGCCTGCGTATGTTTGTTTGTTAGCAAGATTACACAAAAACTACTGGATGGATTTTGCTGAAATTTTTCAGGAAATGTTGGTAACTTAAAAACATTTCGATTTTGGTGGTGATCCAGATAAGTGCCATTTGCAAACATTAGTTTTTGCTCAATAGCTGTCTAACTAATAATGATATCACTATGATTCTGAGTGCTAGGTGTGGGTTTTCAGGGTCATGAATCATATTATGATGGTAACTTTATCATGGAACTATTGGTTGTAGATGCAACAGCAACATGTGAGCTACCTTGGTGGAGGTTTGTGTTCTCTGAGTGCTTTCTAGTTTATGCTGTGGTGGATTAGCCTATGTTAGCATTCAAACTTGACCTCACTTACTGTTTACTCACCTCAACTTTTTTGTTGTTTAATATCACACAAAGGGTGAGGTACTCCTATAAATATTTATATTTTTTAAGGAAGTGTTTCCCAGTTATGCAAGTTGATTTTTTGCTTGTTTTTTTGCAAAAATATTTATTTAGTTTTTACAATCTATACTATGCTGGCATAGTCATTATCTATACATGGGCAGCACGGTGGCGCAGCAGGTAGTGCAGGCACCTCCCTGCAAGAAGGTTGTTTTTTTTGTTTTTTTTAATTATTTTTTGGGCATTTTGTGCTTTTATTGAGAGGAGAGAGAGACAGTGGATAGGCTTGTGAAAGGGGGTGAGAGAGAGCAGAGGAAGACACTCTGCAAACATGCCACAGGCTAGCTTCGAACCCGGGCCGACAGAAGTATGTATAGAGGTTGTACCTGGTTGCTTACCACTATGCCAAACCAGCACTCCAGGTTGCTGGTTTGATCCCGTGTCTGTCAGGGCCTTGCTGTGTGGAGCTTGCGTGTTCTCCTTGTGCATGTGTAGGTTCTCTCTAGGCGTCCCCTGGTCTTCCCACAGACCAAAAACATGCCTATTGGCTTAACTGGTGACTCCAAACTGCCCTTGGGTATGAGTGTGAAAGTGAATGGTTCTTTGTCTCTCTGTGTGGCCCTGTGATTGGCTGGTGATTGGTACAGGATGTACCCTGCCTCTCACTAAGTGTGAGCTGGGATAGACTCCAGCCCTTGTGACCCTGAAGGGATATGTTGTATTGATGATAGATGGATTATTTGTACTTTCTTCTCCTTTTTGTGATATACTTAAAGCTAGAAAATCGCTGCTACTTGTAGGTTCGTATCTGGATTTAATTAACTTTATGAGTGTAGCTAATAATTTTGGCAAGAAAGAGAATGAGGGCTTTTCCTGAAAGGTCCAAACGTCCCTCTGAGCCCCTCTTAAAGAAAACCCTTCCATATGTTAGATCAATTAATGCTTTTTTTCTTTATTATTGAAATATTTACACGGGTGCTTTTTCAAAAATAGGAGCAATAAAGGATGATTATCTTCATATTATTCTCTCCGCTTTGATTCTCAGGGTGCCTGCATTTCCAAGTGCTTATTTACGGCCATGTTCCTCTTCAGGGTGATGTTAAAGCACCATTTAAAGAGCCCTGTTTTCCTCCCAGGTGGAGAAAGTCTGTTTTCAGCATTAAAACCACCTCTCATCTCCAATACGTTCACACTCACTCACTGGTGGGATGACCTCATAGACTTTAAATCCCTCTACAGTAAGCCACGGGACAAAAACACACACACAGCAGCCTTACTGCACCCGAATCACCAGAACGAAACTCTGCCTCTTACGCACATGCCGGCCAAAAAGTCCGTCCTCACTGCTTTGTAAGAGAAGTCCAGGCATCACCAGAAACATTAAAAAAGCAGTGAGGCTTCAGTTACAGTGGGGAGGGGGTTTAGATTAAGTCAGAGTTTCCATTCAGATAATTCATCGCTCATGTTAAAAGACTCAAAAACAACGCAGCGTTTGTGTGTGACTCCAGCGGTTTAACCTTGAATGAGTGTCTGGAAGGCCTGTCCTCGTGTAAAAGCAGTATGGAAATTCAGAGCTAATCTGCTAATCAAAGGGAGGCTAATGTTGTTTGGCTGGAGGTGAATGCAGAGCTGTTATTTAGCTCTGCTGACAGGAGCTGCGGCTGATACTGAGGGGGAATAATGGAGATCTACATCAGACTAAAGAGCAGGCCGGGTCACCTTGTACATGTCAAGTTGTAGAGAGGCAGCGTTTCACTCTAATGCCCCTGTGAAGTGAATATAATCAGACTTTTTAAGCTCTGAGGTCGGTGTTTGAAGTAATTTTGTACACCGAGAAAGATGCTGCTTCGGGTGTTGTTTCGAGCAGAAGTCGTGAACAGATTTAAGGCTAAACTGCAACACTAGAGCAGAATAAGGGCCTGTGTCCGTAGAAAGCATTTTTTCCGCTGGAAGTGATCTCAGCCTCAGTTTCTTGCCAGCACGTAACGTTGCCAGATAACAAGATTTGTCTTCTGTAACCTACATGGTCAAGACGACCTGATGAAGACCAAGGAGAGAATCAGAATGGGGAAAAAGGTGATTTAAGTGATATTGACCATGACTCGGTTGTTGGTGTCAAACAGGCTGGTCTGATCTACTGGGATTTACTCAACCATCTCTAATACAGTGTGTGGTCAAAAACAGAGAAAATATCCAGTGAGCAGCAGATCTCTGGGAAAAAATGCCTCGGTTGGAGATGATAGAAAAGCAACAGGGACTCAAATAACCACTTAATGCAACCAAGGTATTAGGACTGAAAGATTTATCGTTTTTGGATTGAAATTGCAATTTCAAACAACGCAATCATGTGATAGCCAGACCCAGGATCTGTTGTGTAAACTATTTTACACATACTATTTTACAAATTTGCAGGCAATTTGCATTCAAGAATGGCTCACAAATGAACAGTTTACTTACAAATGCGAATGCGAGCAGTTCAAAAGAGTCGGCTCTTTCGCGAACCTCACATCTCCACCGCGGAAGTGCTGGTAAGCAGGTCAACAACACAAAGCCTCTGTTTAGGAGTAGAAGTTGGAGTATCCCTTAAGTAATGAAAACAGATTATTTATCATCAATATTAGATGATGAATGATGTGTTATGTGCTTTTGATCATTGATTTCCTTACTGTTGTCTATACTGTAAACATAGTGAATATTGCACTGAAGCTTGATTTGAAGAATATCATGAATCGAATTGAAATCGCAATATCTGCCAGAAAAATCACAATTACATCTTTTCCTGAAATCGTTCAGCCCTGCAAGTTATGCAGAACCCCATTTTTGAACCTACAAACACTTCAGATCTTGAAGCAGCTACAGCAGCAGAATAGATCACACTGGGAGGGCTTTCACACTGTCACGGCTCCGGTTCTGAAACCGGTTCCGTGCTGGATTCTCAGAACCTTGGTGCTTTCCAGCGAACCAGCCTGCGTTCATACCAGTTTAAACGGAATGAAACTGGGAGGGTATTATTCTGTTACTCAGGCAGAAGTAAACAGCCGACTGGCAAAAGGCGGATAGCAGCCATATTCTAAAAGCCTTTGTTGCTTTACTTAAGGTTTTTGTTTTCATCCAACAACTACGGTGCAACGACTGTTGATGACGTGAAAGCCTTCTGGGTGCGACTCCTGTCATCTAGGAACAGGAAGCTGAGGCTACAGCTTGCACAAGCTCACCAAAATTGGACAATAAGCAGTAAATCTTCTGCCTTTTTTCTATTAACCTGCTTCTTCTTGCATTTCACCTTGAAGCCTTTGCATTTGTATTACTTGTAGCCAAATTGTTTTTTATTTCTGACAATTTTTATAATTAGTTCTCCATGAACAGCCTTGGGTTTTTACTCTCAAAAAGCTCAAAATTATTTTATGTATAAAACAGATGAAAGAAAGAACAAAATCAGCTGAAAGTCTTAATTTAACACTGCCATGGTGCTGTGTCTGAGATTAGTGTTGTCTATAGTTTGCATATTTTAAAGAAAGGAACAACTCTGCACACACCATGGTCTGAGTTTCCATCAAATAGCCAACAAATGACAGCAAGACATGTTTTGAGTCACATGACTGACATTGCACATCCTGTAGTATGACTATTGCATAAGTGTGCGTGCAGTTGTGATGCTAAAACATAATTAGCATGTGATGCTATAACATACAGTATTTAGTTCAGCCCTAATGTTCATCCCTTTATGACCACAGTGAAGCCATGTCCTGATGGCTACTTCCTGCAGGATAACGCTCCATGTCACAAAGCTCAAATCATCTCAGACTGGTTTCTTGAGCATGACGATGTGGTCACTGTGCTCCAGTGGCCTCTGCAGTCACCAGATCTCAATCTGATAGAGTATCTTTGGGATGTGGTGGAATGGGAGACTCATATCATAGATGTGTGGCCAACAAATTTGCAACTGAGTGATGATATCATGTCAGTATGGAGAAAAATCTCTGAGGAATGCCATGTAGAGTTAAGGCAGCTCTGAAAGCAGAAGGGGGTCCAACTTGGCAATCACAAGGTGTACCTAATTAAGTGGCCATGATTTATATAGTAATGCCCCTATGAAAGGTCAAGTTGGATATTTACACATGTATTTAATGCAGTTTGTTATCATCCCCTTGTACTCACTAGGCAGCAAGAATCCAATGAACATTGCCTGTGTTTTTAATTTTTACTTGCCTCAACACTGTCACACTTCCACTGTCAAATTGTTGATTTTATTTCCGTATTTATTATTCGTAATTTATTGCCTTAATCTTTTCTTGATCAGTATTTATTATGACATGTGCTGCTGACCTCTTGGCCAGGTCGCCCTTGTGAACTAGATCCTGATCTCAATGGGTATTATCTGGTTAAAGAAATGTTCAAAAAAAAAAAATAGCACTGCTCACACACCCTCATTTTACTTTTATTCATACACCAAAACTTTGCCACCATGACAGACTATTTCCACAAGCTGATTCAACAGTTTAACCACAAAAGCAGTGCAGTTAAATTATTTATTTCTCGTAGACCTTTCCTTTTTTTTATTTAAGCAAGGTTTAAAGAGAGAAATAGAAGTAAGAATGTGCAGCAGAGAGAGTGCTTATCTGGTAAAAATGCCTGATTAGGAGTAAAGGCAGAGAAAAGACAGCAGTTTCTTTTTGGTAAATATCTCTCGATTGTGCCAAAAGAGGCATTTCAGGCTTTTAAATAGTTTTCTCCTCCTCTCTGTTTCCCTGCCTTGCCTCATGCCATCACATCTTAACGTTTATCCAGCGATCAGCAGCCACTTTGACCCCTCCGTCCACTCAATTACTTAAAGCCTTTGTCCATAAACACCCTCGGGGCCCGAGCGTGATTGTGATGACCATGCAGAAGAGCCTCAGATAATGGAGCGGCTTGTTCTGCTTCAGTGCAGGTCTGGACAAAAACACACAGTCTGAGCGCTGCTGCTGACCATGTGACGTGATGCACGGACTTCCCCTCGACGTGAAATCGTAAACGTTTCTCTAAGTGTCCAGAGTTAACGGTCATAATCATAATGGCTCTTCGGGGAAGAATGTGATCTTGTGATTGTCATGGGGTCTTCTCATGAACTTAAATGGACTAATAGCCATTTGACGGGGGCCGCATAAAAGACCGGACGTGATGGTTCAGGAAACAAAGGATGTTTATAGGGCTGGGCAATACATCCACTAAATCTAATTATTTTCACCAGACAATTTAAATATTAAAAATTGAGATTTTGAGATTTCTCGACTTACTCCAATTGTATGTTGTTGCAATGTTTGAAAGTATAAATACTGAAAACGTACAGTTTTTACGATGGAAGGCCCTGTCAGGTTTTGAACAAGCGCATGTTTAGACTAATATTTGTTTTCTAAATGAGATTAAATATTGATCAGAAAGTTCCATTTTAACCTTTTGACTGGCATTGTAACCATACGGTTGACTTTTTGCTGCCATACCACTGTAAAACTCTGAAAGCCCATCTTTGTCTAATTTTCCTTATTCACCTCTCTGAATAGTGTTTGTGAAATTGAAACCAATATGTATCCACTGGGTGGCGCTGCTGTACATGAATATAGTTGTTGAAAACCAGAATAAATCGGAAGTCGATCATTGCTGCATAGCTCCTCAGAAATCTAGCAGTAAAAGCATACATCATAGTAACAAAAAATCTTTTCACATATTTCCAGATCCTGGAACAATCATAATTTAGTTGAAGGAAATACACATGGTGATTAAAAAATGTATCTATGATTCCTCAGAAAACTGGGTCAACTGCTACATATCTAAATTTATCTCTCTGTGATGGTTTCGTATGAAAAAAACAAACATTTTATTGCAGAAATAAAATAAATCCATTTATGTCCAGGATAACCCTTAACAGGCAAACCAACCAGCTGGTTGACCTGCATAGCCGCCTCCTGATTGGGTAATCTGAAAAATAAAACCTGAAATGTTGCTAAATGAAGAGGCAGGAACACACCAACAAATTTGTTGCAAATATATTTTTTAGTTTGGAAGTCAAAGGGTTAATATACTGTGAAAATAGCTCATCTTTCAGTGTTTATGTAGACAAACAACATTATCAAGTGTCATGCACTTTAACCTAAGGTGAGGAATTCTGTTTGGTTTGGGAATATATATTGACAACATAAAGGCAAACTTGATTTGTGGCATTTTTGAGTCACTTGGATTTTTTTTATAAAAAAATAAATAAAAAAATTAAAAAACAATTGATTGAAATTGTGTTTTTTTTTCTTACAATAACTTTATTTTATTTATTTTATCATTTCTTTTACTTTACTTTGCTTCTCTTGTGTGCATTAGCCTCTAAATCCTCTAAATCCTTTTGACATCCTACCTACTATCATTACAATTAAAGTGGAATACTACTTAGTAGACGGACCTCTGCAGAGTGTTTATTTGCTGGGTGGTTGAAAGAAAATGATTATTATTTATGTATATGTATGTATGCATGTACATATATGTGTATGTGTTTGTGCGCATATGTGTGTGTGTGTATATAAATATATATATATACATATATGTATATGTATATATATACAGTATGTATCTTCTTTTTCGATCATTTTTCGTCTTGATGTAAAGCACTTTTTTTAACCTTTATTTAACCAGATAAATCCCATTGACATCAGGATCTCATTTACAAGGGCAACCTGGCCAAGAGATCGGCAGCGCATGTCAAATATCAGTTTAAATTAAAAAGGTTCAGGCAATAAATTACAACCAATAAATATATCAAAATCAACAACTTTACAGTGGAAGAGCAATAAATGTTGAGCTGCAACCAGTGACCTTCTTGCTGTGAAGCATGTGCACGACCTGCTGCGCCTCCGCCCATATTACAGCTAATTTATGGCATTTATCTGGTTAATATGTGTGCTCAGTTTATTGGCATTAAATATCAGCAAAAATTTCTATATCTGCCAACACTGATATTCAAAGTTTCAAGCAAATATAGATATCGATGTTGCACCGATAATATCATGCATCCCTGTAATAAACATGTTGATAAACAAAGCACGCCATGATGATGATGGCCTGATGATGAAAAAATGAAAACGTATGCACCATTATGTGCAATTTTACAAGTCTTATTAATACAATACCATTCGTCTGTCTGCAGGTTCTTAATGAAGCAGTGGGAGCCATGATGTACCACACCATCACCCTGACCAGAGAGGACCTGGAAAAGTTTAAAGCCCTTCGCATCATCATCCGCATCGGCAGCGGCTACGACAACATCGACATCAAGGCCGCAGGAGAGCTGGGTATGAACGTAAAACTTCATAAATGATATCTGGAGTTAAACCACATTCATTTTCTTTTTGATCAGTTTGAAGGCAGAGTTCAGGGTTTTAGAAGTGTGGTGAACTTTCAGCAGTGTTACCAGAAAGTCAGCTTATGTTTTCCCAGCAACCGAACCAACTTCTGGTTGTGTTTCAATTGGGACTTGAACCAGCCACCCTCGGGGACCCAGCCCCCAAGCCCTTATGGACTGAGCTAACATGGCTTCAACTGAAGACATAATCTGTTGTAAAAGAAAACTCAAGACTGACCTTTTTAGTCTGACTTTTACCTGATTATATTTATTATTATTATTTTGTCTTATTTATTTATTATTTTGATTTTAATTGTTTCAGGATTTTATTCTCTGTTCATCGATTTTCTTTACATTATCTTACTTTAGCAGATTTTACTATGCATTTGGTGTTTGGCTATCTCATTTGACCATATTATTATTTTAAATTTTATTTATTTATTTATTTATTTATTTTTCCCTGTAATATTTCTTATCATGAGTTTTTTTTAATTGTTGTGTCATTTTAGTCTTAGGTATTGTTTCCTTATTTTTATTTATTTATTTATGTATCTAATGTTTATTTGTATGGGGACAGTATGAAGCAAGAGAATATTGCCGCATACTACAGCATTTATATCCTGAGCTAATTTGCAATGCCCATCCCTAGCTGGGCCTTTCAAAACATAAAAAAGAAACAACAAATACCGTTAAAACAAACAGACAAAAAACCTAACAAAAGATGATGTATATGTGTGTGTGTGTGTTTGTGAGTGAGTGTGTGCTGTATGTGGATAGTGAGGGTGGGTAGGGTCTTGTATTTTCATTGGATTCAATCTTCACCTGTTATTTCATTATATTCATTTTTTAATTACCTTTTTATGTAAAGCACTTTGTGCTACTAGATTTTGTATGAAAAGTGCTGTACAAAAGTTTGATAAACTTACAGCAGTTGTGCGTGAATACTCACCCTTTAATACACAGTATTACTCTCATCCTCATAAGAGCACTCTCATTATTTAACAGCCGTACCCTTGGTTGTCAAAAAAATATATTTTTGTTTGTTTTTTATGTCTTCAGCGAGAAGCAGAGCTGCCGTTCTTTGAGCTTCACCTTCTCCCATCGTGTATTGATTTCTTCATGGGCAGACCTGAATCATCATCTGCCTTCTGGCTTGTTTGTGTATTTTTATTAATAAAATGAATCATAGAGATCAGATTAAGCTGACTTTTAGGGGATGATTCTTCACTCTCCTGAAATGTAGCGTGTCAAAATTTGAGGCTGATTTTTGAGGTCAAAACAACATCACGCTCCCTGATAGTGATTTTGCCTTGAGGGGGATTTCTTCATTGTTTACTGTTTCCTTGTTTTTCCACTGTATGGATTTTCAGACGGGTATCAAAGGCTGAATTAAAGAGTCAGATGAATGGTGGACGTCCCGCTGAGAGCCTGGATGTTCAAAGAGACGAGGAGAGAGAGACGCTCACACACGGAGGAGAGTTCAGTCTCGTCTCTGAACCTCCTCGCCGGCTCCTATCAGCGGGCTGGTGGCTCCAACGAGCCTCACGGTTGACAAAGCTGCCATTTCCCTGCCAATACCAGATACTGTGTCTAACTGCCACCCACTCACCGAAGGCGCTCTGCCTCGCGGCGGCGCAGGAGTCAAAAGCTATCCTGCCTGGAGAAGGCGGCGCTGATACGGCGGCTGTTCTCGGGGAGAAGAAAAGGGGCCATTGATTGAGCAGGATCTGGCTATTTTTTGCTGTCCACAGACTGCTGTGCTGTTTCAGTGAGATACAGAGTGGGACGAGGACATTAGAGGAGAGCGAGGGCAGCAGAAGTGCTTAAGTGTTAATAATGGAAATCTTTGTGCTGTGGAGGAAAAGGCAAGGTAATAGTTCAGGGTTAGGACGATAAATTCTTCATGAACAACAAAATTTTCAGCTTTTAACTGGAGGAGATTTTGACTGAAAGTTTTTTAAGGTGCTCGGTGATATAAGCACAAAAGTTCTGAAAAAACATGGCAACATCTTTATTTAGTCTGTCCTAACGGCCCCTTTGAGGAGGTTTTGGGTAGTTTTGGAAAAAACTGAACATACTATCGATGCCTTACAAGACAAGACATCAATTTTGTCTTGATTTTTTAATTGCTTCCTTCAGTTTGGTTTTAGATCAGAAAACATCCATCATGCTGCAGAAACAGAACATTTTCAATTTGTGCTGCAAGTGTTCATAATATGTGATGTTTTTGACCAAGAACAGGTGGTGATTAAGGTCAGAAAACGCTTTAAGAATCAACACTTGCATACAAATATGACAAAAGATTGCATATATATGGGTGTATGTGCGTAAGTATGTATATGTGTGTACAGATATATATATCCTCACCACCATCATCAACTACCTTGTCGATAGAATTCACTACGACAGTGTCCTAAAATTTAAATTTTTGATTTATTTTTATTTATTTATTTGTTTCTGTTTTTGTTTTTTGTGTGTGTTTTGCTTTTTCTTTAGTTCTTCCCCTTCCTCTGCTCTTGTTTACGTGATATCTGATAAGAAAATATACCTCCCCAATTGTGCTTTACATCAACCACAAACTATTGAAACCTTTCCTATTTATATATGTCTATATTTCTGTCTGTCTGTTACTATTTATTACTCTTTTATTTTAATTTTTTTTTTCAAATGACAAAAGAAAATAAGACAATGGCTGTCAAACAATAAGAGATGCTAAATCCTGTATGATAGCTGAATTTCAATATTTAATCAGTAGGGATGCAACAGTTCTGAATAAAATATTGAACCTTTCAGTATGACTTTCACTGTTAAATACGCACACATGAATTGTGGTATTTTCAGTTTAAAGGGCAAAGAGATGTCAGTTCTTCACTGCATTCACTCTGCTTCATTAGAGTCTGTGAATCAGTGTGCAGAGATGGGGAGACTCCTGTTGCAAGTATTGATGCACTTAGGTTGTGCCAAGAAACCACACTTTAATCAGAACAGAACCAAAAAGCGTGACACAAAAACCAAGGTGTGTGTTAAACGTAAGTGCATTGTTGCATCCCTGTTAATCAAGATCAATTGCAGTTTTCATCATATTCCTAAAAACTGATTCCTTTGCATTTGAAAACAACTCTTAAGTCCACATTGAAATGATGAAGCAGTTCTTACGACTGTCTTGATTTGGGAATTAAATTAATATAAGGATATATACTCTGTGAGTTTGAGTTTAGCATCAATACAGACAACAGTGACCATGACAAATCAACGCACATTGAGCAAAGTATGACTCAGCTTAGCAAAGTAACAGAGGGAACCATGGGCTTGTTTCTAAACCCCAATAAAATGACACTAATGAGGACTCACTCTGCTTTTATCAGCAGCTTAACAAAGACATTTAGGGGCCATTTACAAGACAACGAAAACGGAGAGTTTTCATTTTTCATTGCACTAGTTTTCATTTTGACAGCACTTTTTAATTTAGTTTTAGTTGTAGTCTTTGGCTAAAATATCTTTTAGTTTTAGTCATAATTTAGTCATCTAAATTGTTTTAATTTTAGTCTAGTTTTAGTTGATGAAATTTCACAGGATTTTAGTCAATGAAATCTACTGTAAATTTAGTCAACTAAAATATGTAGTGTAAAGTGTAAGGCATTTTTTATGTTTCCTTGAATTTCTGAAGTAAAGGCAGTTGTGATTAGATGTCCCTCTTCACTCATCCAACCTTTCCACACAACCAAAGTAGCTGTGATTGGATATATTCCTAACTTGTCTGTACTTTCTACATGACAACATTAGGTCTGATTGGATTTAGTCTCTGACAAACATTTTTGTCTAGTTTTTATTTGTTGATGAAAATGTCAGTTAATTTAGTTTTAGTTTATGTCAATGAACACAACGCTGTTGACAAAAACTATGATGAAAATAATTAGTCGACATCATTAACATTGGTTTGCACCTTCCGTTTACACGAGAATGGGGCCCGGAGTGCCTAAATCCAAACTTTTGTAACCGGGGTCCAGAGTGAAAAGTTCTGAAAACATTTTGGTATCTGTCTGTAATACTTTGTGGAGTACTCTTTCAGAAGATGGTTGCGCGCACACCAAGGAACAACAACAACAACAACAGCTTCGGCCATCTACCGAGCAACATGTGTGCTGCTTACTGTGCTCGGTTTGTTATCCAGACAAAAATATCCAGACAGATTTGTTGTTCAGACAAGAAACTCCTGCATCTTCGTGCATATACTCGTCATCGTTGTTTGTGAAAAGTTTGTCTTCACCGGAAAGCGTACGCGTGTTATAACACTGCTGTTTCACTACAAACCTGCATCCCCAACTACTGGCCTGGCATGCACACTACAACATTTTCAGTGATTCTCGTGGATCTTTGAAAATGCAAAGGGAAAACCTTTCCGTTTCTGGTGACAACATTGTCGTGTTAACGTGAGCCTAAGGAACGAGGGCAGCTAAAAGCCAACAGTTGACACGGTAACTAATTAAACAGCTTCCCCTTCAGAGCAGGACCCACTTCAACTCTGCAGCAATATCCACCAAACAGGTTGAACCAAAACAGGAAAGCATGGCTCAGAGTTTCCAGGTTATTTGAAAACACAGCAGAAGTTGTTGAAATAAAGTCGATGCCCAAGCCAAATCAACTACAGGCAGGAAATATAACCTGTTGTTTTGATGTTGCTCCTCCTGTTATCTCGTAAACTCATTATGATCTCATGTCACAAGCCTCCAGGCCATTGGCAGACATGACGCTGTGTAGGCGGACTTTGTGGAAACCCAGGGTGAGTTGGTGTCTTGCTGAAACCTGTTGTGAGATGGGGTAAAATCTGTTTTCCATGGGTAAAAGTTCCTGTTCTGATGAAATGGACATTGCATCCATGCCAGTTTCTATTAGGGATGGAATTATGGCTGTTTGAAGGAGCTGGATCTTGATTGTTGTTAAATTTATTTCTTTTTTAGGAGTCAACCAGGGGAAACTTTTTTCTGACACTAATACTGTCGTAGGGTGCTAAGTTTCATGTGGTGGTGTAGATTATTTGTTGACCGGGACTTGAAAGATGTTTTTTTTTTTTTTTTAAATGTTGCACTGAGTTTTACCAGATGGAGCGTGCTGTGTACAACTCAAACTCAGAGATGTCATTAGTCAGTAACATGAAGGCAGTATGCCGTGCGCAACTCAGACTCATGGGGCAATATGCATTTAAGAATGGATCGTAAACGAATGGCTCACTCACAACTGTTCTCGTCGTTCAAAAGACTTGACAAGTTCACAAACGTCACATCTCTAGTCTTTACAAGAGCGGCCTCTCGCTGCCTTCACGCTCGTAACTCCTGCCTCTTTCTCCTCGAAGGACTCTGATAGGCCAGTGCCTCTGCAGACTGAGCTCAATCGTGCCAGCTTGAAGCTTTTTATGGTGACCCTGCCTATTTTCAGACGCTGACTCAGGCTGATCCAGCTGCACCGCAACAGTGTTAATATTCATAGCACTTTATAATTTAATTTTAGTTGTAGTCTTTTGTCTAAAATATTGTTTAGTTTTAGTCATAATTAAGTCTAAATTGTTTTGATTTTAGTCTAGTTTTAGTTGATGAAATTTCACAGCATTTTAGTTGACGAAATCTACCGTAAATTTAGCCGACTAAAATATGAAGTGTAAGGTGTAAGGCATGTTTTATCTTTCCTTGAATTTCTGAAGTCATGTTTTACACTTGGGTAAAATGAAACGTCTAATAATCCGTTATTGAATGCTAGTAAAGTCTGAATGTATAAATGAACAGAAACAGATTAAACTTTTGTGTGAAATGCAGTCACCTTTATTTAGGCTACCTGGCAGAGCATCTCAGTTACAATACCACAATTGACAACAAACAGTGAACCTGCTCTACATGAATATATCAATTTGTAATGAGAGTAGCTCTGATTGGATCGCTCCCCAACTTATCCCACCACCACCAAGCTAAGGCAGTTGTGATTGGATGTCTCTCTTAACTCATCCAACATTTCCACACAACCAAAGTAGCTGTGATTGGATATATTCCTAACTTGTCCCTACTTACTACATGATGAAATTAGGTCTGATTGGATTAAGTCTCTGTCAAACATTTAGTCTAGTTTTTATTTGTTGATGAAAATGTCATTTAATTTAGTTTTAGTTTTTGTCAATGTGAACTTGTTTTTATCAGTGACTGTCTGGTTTTCGTCTAGTTTTACTATGTAGTCCAACCTGGGTACAGAAGGAAGGAGAAACAGGGCGACATTTTCCTTCTTTCTTAGATAACAGTTATTTTGAACATCTCCTTGTTTTCCTCTCTTCAGGCATCGCGGTGTGTAACATTCCCTCAGCAGCTGTGGAGGAGACGGCAGACTCCACCCTCTGCCACATCCTCAACCTCTACCGACGAAACACCTGGCTGTACCAGGCTCTCCGGGAGGGCACGCGGGTCCAGAGCGTGGAGCAGATCCGCGAGGTGGCGTCTGGCGCTGCTCGTATCCGGGGTGAAACTCTGGGCCTCATCGGCTTCGGTAAAAACTCTTCATTCCAGTGTTTATTTGTTTCCTTTTGCTTGTTCATCGCTTGTTTTTCTTTTAATGCTGTTGCTTCCCGCTCCCTCCCCTTGCCCCCCTGTCTGTGTTTTCATATCCTCTAACCGCCTTCTGTTTCCCTGCCCTGATAAGGTTATTTTTCTCCCTCTGCCCGTCCCGCAGATTATCTCAAGGTTGTCTGTTTCACCTCCCTGCGGGCTCACTTCTTCTCTTGCTGCACTGTTCCCTCGTCCTCCCACTAATACTCCACCTTATGTCTCCATTATCCCCCTCTTTTTTTATTTTCCACCCCCCTCTTCTGTCACAGCGCCCCGCCATAATCAAACCCCTCTTGGTGCTTCCCCCTCCCTGCACCTGTTTTAACACTGATTGTGTGTTTGTGCGTCGTCCCGCCCTGTCTCAGCATCAGTGAAGCGATTCCAGAGTGTCCCCTTATCTCCACGTCCACATGCACTCCCCACACACACAGACAGCCTCCTGCTCGCTCTGCGTCCAAACAGCAGGTCCTGGCAGCCTTGTCTTTCTCTCTCTTTCCTCCTCGCCCAATCCTCGCTGTCTTATTGGCTCAGGACGTCTCCAAAAACAATGTCCTTTGTCAGCAGAGGGGCTGGAGGGAGTGGGGGTCTCCTGGTGTTTGTTTGCTGCATATTCAGACAGCTGTGCAAATCTGAGAGCAGGAAGAATGATGCACAGTTATTGATTCTGCATGTATAGATATTGAAAATTAGTAAAAAATCCATTCCAATGAAGTTGGGACGCTGTGTAAAATTCTAGGTTCAGGTTCAAGGTGGCTTTATTGTCAATACTGCAATATGTGTACACAAACAGAGGATTGAAATTGCGATACTCAAAGGCCCACGGTGCTACATTACTATAAATAATTAACTTCAGTACAAAAATAAGAACGAGTATCAAGTAAGAAGAGTAAATTGAATAAAATATCAACATAAAAATTAGGGGTAGGCAGAAATATCGACTCAGCAAATCCTCTGAATCGAGGATTTGCTGAGGGGCCGTCCACACGCAGACGAATTCAGACGTATCCATATAGGTGTTTTGTCCACACAGATGTGGCGTTTTGGGTGCTTAAAAATGGATAAATCTGAAAACGCTGGCCTTGTTTCAGTGTGTACAATGAATGCGGATATTTTAGAAACAATGACATCATAGCCCAGCGTTTCCATATACATAGGGTGACCATATTCTTAAAACCTTAAAAGAGGACCCTCAGCAGTATGTGTTACGTCATGACTATGCGACATTCACGCTCAATATCTTGACAGGTAGGTACAATGGAATAATGCCAGTGATCCATTCCAGCGCTTTATTATAAATATTAACCCTTTTACTGCATACAAAAGGCTGCCTGGTCTTTTTTGCCTTTTTTGTCAATAAATGTGTAAATTATTGTGCACCTTTTTTCAGGTAAAAATAAAACATTCTAGCAAGTCTTTGTCATTATTAAGATGTAAATGCTAAAAATAGTGTGTAATTACAGAAAAGAAAAAATATTTAAATTTTCAACAAGTTCAAACAATTCTAAATGAGCATGCACAACACTTTTGAGAAAACATAACAGAAACCCATCTATTTTATTTAACTCATTATTATTATTTAATATTATTTATATCATTATATCATTTAACTATTTATGAAATCCATAAAACACAAAATATGATGAAAAAGATGACAAAAAAGATGAACTAGGCAAAAGTACTGCAAAAGAATGTCAAGAAAACACTCCAGAATGATACTAATGCCATTATTTGCAATATTTTTTACATTATTTACACAGAAAATACCGATAAATGACTCACATGTTTGTCTCTGAACCCTCTCTCTGCTATTTGGCTCAGTTAGCTCACTTCCCGTACCTCCCCCACAGGCAATCAAGCCTCTACCGTAATGCACGACTCAGCTTTCAGAATCCATTGGGATTATTTGGATACCATGGATACTCGAGGAATTACGGTAGTCTGAATCATGCAAGTGTTTTTCTGTCACCGGCGACAGCTTCGTTTGTAGAACAAGCTGAGCAAAATCCGGACATTTATGACCAAAAAGGAGGACATGTCCGGGCAAAAGAGGAAGTATGGTCACCCTGCTTACACCGCATGCGTTAACCCGACAACAGAAACAATAGTGGAAAACAGTGCTGCGTTCGTGTGGAGAAGCTTCTGAACTTGTTTTGGCTTTTACAGCAAAATCTGCTCCTCTACAACCACTGTGGACAACAAGAGGACACAGAAAACAGCAGACACCAGAGTTTGTTTACATCTCTCACGATGTAAGCAAAAGCCATATGTCTTCTTCTCTGGTTTTGGCGTATGTCTGCAGCCTTGTTACAGCCTCCCTACAGGCCTGGCATATGAACTACAGCATTTTCTGTTTTGATGTGGACGGACACATTTCTCGAAACGATGCCATCTTCACAGAGAATGTTTTCAATACAAAAAAGTTTTCATCTCCGTGTGGACAGGGCCTGTGACACCATTAAACTATAAAACCAGGACCAAACCTTTTTCTACCTGTAGAAATAAACCAAACAGTACAATGAACAGTAACTGAGCTTTTTCACAAATGATTTTCTCACTTTCACCACATCTCCTGCTCTGCTGCAGAGATGATTTGACAAACCTTCAGCTCTGTCTCCTTCACATTTTAGCATCAGCCCAATTTTTTGACTGTGGATAAAACGAGAGGCACAAAGCGACAGTCTGCTGCTGAGAGCGAGGTGACAGGGATCAGCCTCAGCGTCTTTGCTCTCTCTTACCGCCATTGATCGATGAAGGAAGAGAGAATTAGGAGTGCTTGATTCTAGGTTATCCGTGCTATGATACTAAGCAGTTTTTTAGGCAGCATGTAACACTCCAGGTGGACCAGTCAAAATATTTCACAAGTCCATCTGGGAAAGAGGGTTAGGGGACGGCAGAACCTTTCAGAAGCACATCCAGCAGGTGATTGGACGATTGATCCATCAAAAGTGGAGCGAAAGTATCTTTAACCCTTACTTACCCAATCCCACCGTCAGGATTTACAAACCATTTGTCCTATCCAGAAACGGAAAACACTGGTGTAATCAGTAGATATTCAAGTTTCCGAGGGTACCTGAATGTATCACAAGTAACATCGGCAACATATAGAAAAACCCGGGAGAACACGGGCGAATTTCATGAGATTTCATCAACATCGCTTTGATTCTCATGTCTTCTTTGAAAATTTGCAGAAGATGAAGCATTTGCTTTGGCTAAATTCTGTATAAAACAAAAAATCTACGCTTCTTACTGCGTTCAAAAAGACCTCAATGATTTACATACTTCCTGAATTCGCTGTTCAAAAAATCTTTGAGTTTTCGTCCCACGGCAGTGTCTTGCAGGCGTCAAATTCCTGCTCAGAGCTGTTCAACACTAATAAGTGCTGAGCAGCGACACCTGCTGTCAGTGCCTTGAACATTTCCTGTGTCTTCTGACAAAAAACGTAATAAAAACGTTATATATTTACGAATGCCCATTGGGGTTTTATCTAAATCGTGCGCCTAGTGCGCACAGATAATTTTTATGGATTTCTAAACATTATTTCATTTTTACACATATTATGACTGGATATGATGTCAGGAGGGTTAGCCTGTTGGATGAACAAGCACTCTTTCTCTCCGAGAGACGCACAGTATCAGGGACACACAGGTAAACATATAGTTGCAAGCAAAAAATAGGTTGTTTTGGCACATTAGAACCTGCAAAAAACAAGTGATTTTTTTTAGCGTTTACTTCTTTGTTCTAACTTATAAAGACGACTTGAAAAAACATTTTTCTGTTGTCAAAAGTGTTCATCCATACTCTGCTGGATTTTTTTGTGTCTGATTCAATTTCCGTTTTTTTTTTCTTTTGTCTTAAAGGTCATATTACTATCTACACATTCAAGTGACACTCCGGCAGCATACATATTCAGATAGCCCAGCTTGTCCCGAAAAACAAGGTCTAATACATGATTATGCATCATAGGGTTGAGGTTTTACATACATTATAACACAAAAAGTCCAGGCGCCCCAAAAACAGGAAAAAATAGCTTAGACCTCAGAGGGTTAACTACTGTCTGCTTATTTATTGTATTATTTATGTATTTATTACTTCTCTTTTAAGCACTGTCCTGAGTAGCACCTTAAATTTCGTTGTATTTAATGCAATGACAATAATGCTTCTAATTCTAATTTATCATGAACCTGTTTCTTATACATGTAACAGCAATATGTGAGCTACCTTGGCGGAGATTTGTGCTCTTCGAGTGCTTTCTAGTGTTAGAAAAACAGCTGAATGCAACAAGTTGTCCTCGTACAGGGAGAGGGAGGACTAGAGAGTAAAGTAGCTAAAGCAGAAATAATTGAGCCTGGTTCAGGAAAAGAAATATCTCAGCCCTCCAGATGATTGATTTCTCTTAAATGAAACAGCAAACTGTCATGTAAATAAACAGAGACTGTGAACAGTATGTATTCTTCTGCGGCTGAGTCTTCCTGCCGCCGTCACTCACTGGCAGAGAAAAGAGAGAGAATAATCCTCCTCAAACCGAGCAGCCTCAGAGCGAGACATAATGCTCCATCACAAAGAGAGGATCTCCAGAGTGTAAAGGACCTTATCGATCTTTTTCTCCACGAGCAACAACATCCAACTCTCCATCACTCTTCCTCTCTCTGTGCTGCCGAGCAGAGACTCTCAGCCCACACAACAAATGGCTGTGAGAGACGGAGGGAGAGGCTGATATACTACACGCTCGCTTTTTTATTCACCGTCTCTCGGGCTGGACGGAGAGCAGCAGCCCGGCATTGTCCGCCTCCTGCTGCATCATGACTTATCCCTCGTGAATCATTCTCTCTCGAGTGGCAACGAATCTCTTTTTAATCTCTCGTAGACACCAGATATGACGTCTTTACCACCTTAATATGATGCTGCTTTTACCAGAGCAGACACTGCTGCTGTGTAATTATTGGAGTTAGAGAGAGATGATGGAGAAATATAACAAATGCGGCTGATGGCTTCATGCTTTGGGTGTTTTAACAGCCTCCAGATTAGACAAATCCACAAGTACTGAGTGTTTTAGAGATCAGGGGCTTCTCTGTAGATAAATCCTGGGTGTTTTTATGCTGTTAGATTTTTTATCAGGGAAATTTAGTTTTAAAAAAGTCTCTGTACAGTTCCCTGTAGACCAGGATTGTCCAAACTTTTTTTAACAAGGCCCACAAACAGAAAAATAAAAGAATGCCTGAGCTTTTTTATTTATTTATTTATTTTTTTTAAATTGCTAATCATTATGACTTTGTTGTTTCTTTTTTGACATATTTTTCATCTAATTTCAGTTACATTTTCAGGTCTATTAAACACTACTGACACCATGTTGAATCTATGACTATAAAATTAAGGCAGTTCTGAAGCGACTGGTCCCTATAAAAGCGGCTACTGTATTCTGTCATGTGAATTTAAATCATGAAATTAGTTTTGCACAAAACACACTTACAGGAAGTAAAGGGATAAGGTTTTGTTTTTTTTGTCCCAGATTTCCAAAAAGCAATTAACTCTGAGGGACCCCTGTGCCATTTTCAGACATTTTTTGTCTTTTTTATTTGGTGATCCTTTTGACTTTTCTGTTTCATTTTTGACAGATTTTTAACCTCTTCAGCCCCATAGTACCCAATTTTGGAGAAAAGCTCCTCGAAACGACAGCACAAGCAGTGAACTGTGCCTTTAAGACTAAAGTCATGTCTGCTTTTATTTGACAAATACATATGTTTTTGACTTTTGACTCAATATGCGCTGTTTTTCGAAATCCTCGCCTGACCAGATTGTTATAAAACCTCTTTAATGTTTCTCTGCATCACTTTATAACAGTAATCCTTCGCAGAGATGATTTAAACATATTTTATTATTCATTTTTAGAGTTTCACAGCCACTCCAGCATCATTTCTAAGAGAGATATTTACAATAAAAAATTGTTTTTGCTTTAGGCGAGGATGAGATTTTCAAATTATTCTGACTTCTATCTTCATTTACTCTGTCCCAGTAACACATGTACTGATAATTATACATCTGGACAAATCTCTCAAGTGTTACTTTTATTGTGACATCAAAATTATTAAGATTGACCTTGTGGTTGCAGAGATACACTCTTTTCTTTATGGGTATGAGTTTCAGGCAGAAGGCTTAAAAAAGGGGCTCGGGCTGAACAGGTTAATCTAATGTCAGTTGATGACACAGATCTATTATACACTACTGACACTTTTTACACCCTCCAGGAACCTAGAGGGTCTTCAGTCTTAGCTGTTTCTGATGTTTCTATGGATCTTTGGTGGTATATTTTTTTAGATCATCCCTGTGAATTGTACTACGCCCCTTTGGTTAACTAAATTTAAGGATTTGGGGCTGACCAGTAAGACGGATATTTTTCCAAAACTAAAGTTTTCCTCCTCCATTTTCTAAAATAATGTCATCCACACTGGCCAAGTTTTTTTAAACATCTTTGTCTTTGAGCAAGAAGGCAATAACAAGGAACTGAACCCCCTACTGTAAACCGGTGGCTACAAATCATAAGAGAGACCTACACTGTGGAAAGAATGACCCATCAGGTTTGACTGAAGGGAGATGTTTTCTTGAAAAAATGGAAAAAATGTGCAATTTATGACACAATGAAAGATACTTAAGGAATCACTGATATGTAAATTTAAGATAGTGAACCTATATACACTGCTTTGAGGATGGATGTCGGTAACCATGACTGTTTTGTTCTCTATCTTTTGTTTAACAAATCTACTTCTGATGTGGAAAATACTTAACTCACTGTAAACTGTTTTTATTATTGTATTATTACCCTGTAAAGATGTTTGTGATATGATATTTTTTGCAAGTTCTGTGTAAAAGCTGTTTTATATCAATTCCTACTCATAAGTCTTACAGGTGTTGTGGTTTATCTTGTGAATATGTTAACTAAACCAAAATAGACAGTTTAATTTATTTTAGATAGGACATATTTCACTAGTTCGTCAGAGCAACAGCCCATAGAAAGTGTTTGGGAATGGGCAGAACCTTCCAAAAGCATATCAGGCAGGTGATTGGACGATTGTTCTGTCAGCCATGTTCATTCCTGGCCATTCAGATAACGTTGTGGTGTAAAATACAAAGCAAGAGGGACTTCATCGAATAAACTCTCACCAAAGCAAGTCAGAAGTGGAGCAAAATGATCTGTTCTATTAGGGCTGAGTGATATACCTATTAAATTGATTAATTCAAATTGTTTTTTGCAGAAGGGAAACATTTTAGAGATGTTTCATCCAGGAAGTTTCTGTGTTTGGCACTATTTAACGATAGAGCTAATGGCTGTGTTCTTCAGCCTGTGAACACTGATTTCATCGATCTGCTGTTTCAGCCATTTGCTTAACCAACAAAGCAGAAAATACTGAAATTTAACTTCTGATCAAGAAAGAAGAATGCAAACTACTGTAAATAAGAAAGTGAAAGATCAGTTTGTGCAAATCTCTTTATTCTTCCTGTTGTAAATTCATATTTGATTTATCATTTCCATATTAGCTGCACACAAGTTGTGTTTTATTAAAGCCTTTTCCAAATAATGAGTGACTTTACTTTAACAGACTGATGTAAATCAAAGCCTGGGGTGTAATAGAAATATCATTGTTATCAAATGAGCAGTAATCTATGAAATAGATGTGTAAAAATAAGCAAAATCACCTCTTGCTGAAATGAAAAAGAAATAGAGATATACTTTACAGGACAAAATACACACATGGGAGTCTTTTTCTTTTAAAAGCCCAAACAAAATATCTGAAATGCCCAGATACCTTTTCTTATCCATTCTGAGGCTAAGTTTTAATTTCAGTGAATCATCTTCGCCGTGTCTCTATGACTAAATGCTTTGCGTTACTGCCATGTGATTGACTGATCAGTTATTTTCATTGTCAAGCTGTTGAACAGGTGTACCTAATAAACTGGCCGATGTGATGACCTCTTCAAATCCTCCTTGTCTGCCCCGTGTGTCTGCAGGTCGCTCGGGCCAGGCCGTGGCGGTGCGGGCCAAAGTGTTCGGCTTCAACGTCATCTTCTACGACCCGTACCTGCAGGACGGGCTGGAGCGCTCGCTGGGCGTGCAGCGCGTCTACACCCTGCAGGACCTCCTCTACCAGAGCGACTGCGTGTCCCTGCACTGCAACCTGAACGAACACAACCACCACCTCATCAACGACTTCACCATCAAACAGGTGCACCACGCTTCAAAACTTCTTTGAATGATATTTTTCTCTTTTTGGTGCTTTTTCACAGGGGTGTGTATTTTACTCCGTTTTCTGAATTTAATGATATCAGGTTTATAAAGTCTTGAATTCTCTGCATGATAAAAAAATAGCACCTTTGATTACCCCGTGTCCACTTTTTGGGCCCTCTGAAACCCATTTTAACCACGAACATGGCCATTGCACAACAAAAACAAGTGTGTAAATGTGCAACTTTAAGAATTCATCAGTTCATCAGGCTTCATATTTGCACCTTTATTTTGTAATACTGCAGCGTTTCCACACAGTAGATCATGTCAAACAGAGCCTGCGTATTTTTATAGTCATAAGAGACTGAGAATAAAGTCGGGATTTAGAAAGTCAGAATTTTGAGGAGGAATAGATAGAACTCTGGGATTAAAGTAAGCACATTCAGATTAAAGTTAGAATTTGAGATTTAAGGCAGAATTCAGAGAAAAAAAATAGTCAGGATTCTGAGATAAAAGCCTGTGTTTTGAGATTGAAGTCCAAATTCTAAGATCTAAATCTCAATCTTAGGAAAAAAAAAAGTCAGAATTCTCAGATTTAAGTTGACATTTTTTAGATGAAAATCACAATTTGGAGGAAAACATGTCAGACTTCACGGATAAAATAAAGTCAACATTTTGAGTTTTAAATCTGATTTCTAAGATTATAGCCAGAATTCTGAGATTGTACTTTAAATTCTCAGGTTATAATCACAATTTTAACCCTTAAAGGCTGAAAAATTCTATTTTTTTTTTTGGAGCTGAAATGTTTATTTCACTTTCCACTGAAATCCAAAAAGATAAAAACTTCCATAAAATGTAACATATATATTTTTTGTATCTAATTTGATAATATTAGGTGCTTTTGTCAACAGATAATCCACTTGAGGACATTTTTATCATTTATCTGATTGTATTCAGATGTCTTTTTAGTAATTTGTTGATCATATTGATTAGATGGAGGTATCATAAAAGTATGTATCAAATATGATACAATAGGCTTTAAGAGGTTAAGGGAAAAAAGTGAGAATTTTCAGATTAAAGTTACAATTATTTAGATGAAAATCACAATTTTGAGGAAAAATACCATAACTCTGACTTTTTTCTCTCAAAATTGTGATGGTGATCTGAGAATTTTCTCTTTAAGAAGAATTCTAAGGAAAAAAGTCAACATTTGGAGAATAAAAAAGTCAAAATATTAAAAAAAGGCAGAATTCTGAGATGAAGTTAGAATACCTGTATAAGGTCAATATTCTGATTCAAGATGGGATTCTGAAGTTAAAGTCAGAATTGTGAGATGGAAGACAGATTGAAATTCATACTTAGGTCTGTGAATTCTGACTTTTCTACGGATTTGTAAACAGAATTGCAGTTTTTTTCAGAGGCTTTTGTCTCCCTTTCTTTCCTATCATACGCTCTAGATGGTAAAATCCAAGAAAAAAAATCCAAGCTGGCTCTTTTATTTTAGGAACTTATTCGTTTTTTTCTTTACTTTCCATCTAAAGATCAGGGATGGGAATTGATAACATTTTATCAATACCAATGCTATTAACGATTCTGCTAATCGATCCAATTCTTTAACGATTCTCTTATTGATTCCTGCAGATTTTCCGTGTGGTCAAATGTTGGCCTGTAGATGTTCAGTGGCAACAATGTCAAACACACATCACAGCATAGATAACTGCCTCTGCAAGTTGCTGGTGTTTCCACTCACTTAAGGTTGTGCAGTAGGCGCCTTTTGTAAAAAATTTAGCCACAATTCTGACGGCTACAGAACCCTGTCAGTGGAAGGAATTGATAAGGGAACTGATGAGAAAAGAGACTCATGATATTGATACTTTGATGGAGCTGTTAACGACTCTCAACTGGAGTTGGTTTTCGATTCCCATCCCTACTAAAGATGGTAGGCTTCGTGTTCAAAGTCTCCTGAAAAGGTGACAAATGTACATTTTAGAAAACATTTGATTCTTCTGGAGTCAGCCAACAGGATTAAATCATTTCTTCAGGAGATTCATATGCATTTATGATACATTTCAGATTCAGATTCAGAATATTTATTGAACCCTAGGGTAAATTCGTTTTACAGTGAGTGAGTTCTCTTGTATTATAAACACACTCACTGTAAAACGAAAACACACAGAACAAACACAAGACAAGACAAAGTGACGACAGTGCTTAGGCTAAAAGAACAAAGAGGACGGCCCCAAGAGAAAAAACAATATAAGTTAAAAACATCGGTAGACAAAAACAAAAAAATACGACAAACCAAGCCAAATGATAAAGATGTCCCATTCATAAAACAAGATGAGAGATAGACCATTTCACGATTTAGTTTTTAAGGACACATTTCCAAACCATGAAACAAGACAGAAAGATAAAACTGATTCAATAAAAGCAACATGGTCAACATGGTCCTGACAATTCAGGCTTTTTTTCTGCCATGTCACATTTTGGACACCATGTCTCAGGAGTTTCTTCTTTTTTAGGGTCGATTAAGAGTCAGAAACACTGAAACACACATTCACAGCAGACCTGACCTGGCCTTTAATGCGCTGCTATCTTCAGGTAGACAAGCAGAGCTGCTGCTGTATTATTACTGTGTCAGCCTAGAGGCCGTCCTGAAGAGCATTATAGTCAGCAGAGAGAGAGAGAGAGAGGGAGCAGCCTCCTGCCGCACATTTCCAGCTCTTTATCTTAAGCTCCACCAAAGCTGGACACAAATTCATTCCTTTGCTCTGTCAAATGCAATTAGCACCAGCCCACGGCTACAGCAAATATATCGACTAGGCCGCACAGCAGGGGGCCCCGAGAGCACAGCGAGGGAAAAGCGCTGCGCTCCGAGTCGATGGCTGCGCTCCGAGGGGCTGCCTGGGGAGACACCTGCAGGGCAAACAGGGGAACTGCATGGCCCTGAGAAGCATCTCCTCTCCTGTGGAAATGGGCACACAGCCTCCGAATGTTTTCTATCTTTCCCAGTCTGCGTGGAGACAAACTGAAGCTTGTTTGGCGTAAAAGCCTAACCTAGTTAACTCTGTGTCTTCTCAGCAGCTTTAAGATTCTCAGCTGCCTCTTAAGTGCTGCAGTGAAAGCACACCCTCCTCTCTCCCCTCGCCCAAAAATCTTGGCAGTCGCGCTCAGCTTCTAAAGTGGAAAACGTGTGTGCGAATGTTTGTGTGTCAGAACCAGCGATGTCTAATAAAAGACTGCCTGCCTGCCAGCGTAAAGGCTTTTCATGCCCCTGGATTTCAGCTTTTGTCAAGATTAAGGGATTACTTTCTTCTGAGCATATTCATTTGATTTTTTCCTTCTTCCTTCCTCTTCGACTTTTTTTTTGTTGTGCTTATTTTTTTTTTTTTTTACCCCGCACAAGCAGCGACAGTTTTGTGGCTCTGCCTCATCTGTCAGCTCATCCTTCATTTAATCTTTTTTATTCTTATTGCACATCTGACTGTTTTTTTTCCCACTTGCGAGATCTGACAGGTGTCAACGATAACAAAGGTGTCAACCATTTTCATTGCTGCCTCATTTTTTATCTTTCAAGAGCCTTAAATGCACACATCAAATCCAGACTGATGTTCCACTTAAGATCAAGCAGATTATTTTTTCTTCCAAGCCGACAGAAACACAAAAACCCTTGTGTGTCTGATCGTTTCTCCCTAAATAAACCTCTGTGTTTCGTGCTCTGCAGATGCGTCAGGGAGCGTTCCTGGTGAACACCGCGCGGGGAGGTCTGGTGGACGAGAAGGCCCTGGCTCAGGCCTTAAAGGAGGGGAGAATACGTGGGGCCGCGCTGGATGTACACGAGACAGAGCCCTTCACGTAAGAATACATTTAAGACTATTACACTGATCAAGCATAAGATTATGACCACTGACAGGTGAAATGAAAACTCTGATCATCCCTTCATCATGGCTCCTGGTAGTGGGTGAGATATCAGGATTGCAAGTGAACAGTTTGTCCTCAAAGTTGAAGAGCTAGAGGCCGGAAAGATGCATTAAACACACCATCACAAGGACTGACTAGGGCCTCCTTAAATATGATTGGCCAGCCCAAAACCACAGATCCAGCCGCTTCAGTTTTCCCCTCCCTGCCAGCTGTCTGCCGACTTCCAGCCAGTTTCCAGCCACTGGAAGCCCCTCACCTCTCTGAGGTTGTGCCTGAAGTCCACTGAAAACACGCCCATTCGTGCATTTGCAGGGTGAGATGGTGCTTCCTTCATAAGATGACATAGTCTCAGCCTTTTCCTTTGTTAGGTCATCAGCTGACAAATCGCCTGAGAGCAAACCTGACTCCACAAATCCACCCAGATATGTAGGTAGGATTTCATTCAGTAGTCATACATTGTACAATATTTGTCACAAGATAGACATTTTAAACAAACCAGAACTCTTGTATTAGGTAGTGACTGAAAAGGCATAGGCAGAAGCGAAATGCTTATCTGAGCCTAGCCTACATATTTAACAAAATTAAGCTACCAAAAACCAGAGATAAATCAACAACATTGACAACATCATTACATAATCAACACTTATAATTTTCAACAATAACTTTAGAGACCATTTTTCTGAAGATATAACATGAATTATGGGTTTTTAAGCTTTTATTTGCATCATTGCATAGTTTAACTCCATCAACAGAAACACATCTCCTTTTTATACCTTTTCTAGCTTTCTGAACAGAAAACTTGCAAACACCTCTTAAATCATATTGAGTCTCCCGAATTGAAACGGACTTTTGCATTAACATTAACATTATTTTATAATAAAACAAGTCAGATAATTTTATAATGTGTGAATTTACAAATAAAGGATCAGTGTGAGCATAATTATCGGTATTATTGATGATACGTATGGCTCTTTTTGTAGAACAGCTATTGAATTTATATGTTTTATCCCCACAGTTCTATACAGTAAGACATGTAAGGAACAATTAGTGAATAATAGATTATTTTTAATGCTTTATAATTTAAAACATATCTAGATTTTGACAGAATTGTAACTGACTTTGAAATTTTACCTTTTATATAATCAATATGTTGTTTCCATGTTAACTTATTGTCAATCACAACCCCAAGAAATTTTGTTTGGAAAACTCTTTCTATGCAATCATTACTGATTTTAATTGTAATTTCTCCATTTATTTCATTTTGATCTCCAAAAACCACAAATTTAGTTTTTTAACATTAAGAGATAATTCATTAACATCAAACCAAGTTTTGAGACTTTCCAGCACACTTTCAATGCCAGTCAATAGTTCTTTTACATTTTTACCCAAACAAACTAAATTTGTATCATCTGCAAAAATAATGTATTTAAAAAAATTAGTGACCCTGCAAATATCATTGATATACAGTATGAATAATATTGGACCAATCACGGATCCTTGGGGTACTCCACAAATATGGCCCAGAGTTTACAATCTATGACTGTCAGGGTGGGCAGGCTCTGTCAGGGACCTGTCAGGGACCAGCCAAGACCCTGTCAGTCAAAGTGGGGAAGTTTGAAGTGGCTGCATCTGTACATTAAGGTAAAACCTGGGGTTTAAGTGTGTTATCTTTGTATTTTTCTGTATGTGGCCCTCAATGTTTGGACACTCTGCTCTAAGCGTTTGGGGAATGAAGACATTCATTGTTGAAAGACTAAAAGAGGGATTTTCTCATTCTAGCCTGATGAACATCTGACATTGCTCAGTAGTGCACGGTTTCAGTTGTTGCTCAGGAAACAACTTTATTATACTGAGACTTTTCAGTTTGCAGACCCCTATTAAGGCCACAAGTTGAAACGCTTATGAAGTTGTTTCCTGACCTACAATTTTTGCTGGAGCTTCTTTGATTTCTACACCCTAAAATTATCACAGATGTTGGCTCTTGAACTTTGAGTTTAAAACAAAATGGATCATTTTAAAATCTTTAGCCCAGAAGACTCACACACTCTTATTTTGAAATATGGACTCATCAGACTACATCACACCTTTCCTCTATCGATCAGATTAGCAGGGGCCCCCAGAGAAGTCTATGGCCCTTCTGAATGTAGCTGATGAATGGCTCTTGCTTAGTCTTACCGTATCTATATAGATGAAACAATACTCTGTGATGGCTGATAATGGTTTTATGACTTGTTTCACAGCTTGTGTTTTAATATCCATCACAAAATGATGTTGGCTATTAATGCAGTGCTGGAGGTCACAGGCATTCAGTGTTGTTTTTGGCCCTTGCATGCAGATTTGAAAATCTGCATGACAAGGAACATTGTGCATAATCTGATGGATTATTTTTCCACATAACCTGTCATCAGGTGAAAAACTTAAGTCCAATCTTGATGAGAATGATTGAGCTTTTCAGGAAACGTTATCACAATACTGTCACCTGTTACTGATACACTCATTCACCTGAAGGGTGCTCTACAACTTTCCCAATCTTTTCTAGCCTCTGTCCTGACTTCTTTGGAATATGCTGCAGGCATAATATTGGTAATTTTGGAATTTTGAGTATTGAATATCTTATCTTTGTGAATACATATGATCTCCAATTTCCAGTAAGGTCGTCCTTGAGTCAGAGTGGACATTTGTGCAAAATTTGAAGAAAATCCACAGAAGCAGTTTTAAGATATTACAGCCCTAACAGACTGCAAAACATCCCCCCTCCAGCCCTGCCTATTGCCGCTGCAGAGGCATTAACTCAAACAAAAATCTCCTGTAAAAAGAGAAAGACACATAAATGCCTCAGTTAAAAAGACAGAAAGAGACAGGGAAATGGATGGGTGTGCAGGAGGAGACTGATGGCAGCACATTAGAGAGAGAAAGAGGTCTTCAAACAGCTGAGGAGAGAGGCAGTCAGACAGAAACAATGGCAGAAGTGACGACTTAAAGACAGCTCGTACTCCTCTAAAAGCCTCCTTCAGGGCCCTGCAGGTAATGAAATATAAGAGATGGAGAGTGAGCAAGCTCCCATCAGAGGAAATCAAATACACTAAAGCTGCTGGTGGATGTTTAAGTGCAGAGGTAAGAGGGATGGATCCTCGACTTCAGACTTCAGTCGTGAATGTTTACAGGAAACGGTAAAGTTGAGATTGGTTTAAGATTCTGGTTCAAGTTCTGGCAAAGTGCTTCTGAAACCACGTTTATACTCTGGGATTTGGGTTAAGATCATAGACTGGAAAACAGTTTACAAACTCTGAGAGACATCAGGAATTTGGGTACTAAAGGGGACCTTAAAGTCCAACCTGCAGGGGCGTCCACATTAAAAACATTTTGACTAACCTTTGGTCAAAGTAGAACAAGATGAAGACGTGGAGCTGAGATGGGCTTCAGTCCTCCTGACAAGCTACTACATTGCGCACTTGTAGTTATGGTGTGTTTCATTTTAACCTTGCACAGCAGCTGGATCTGCCTGATTCAATGTCTGTAATCAGGCCGATCCATCGTGCCAAGCTCAAATCTACAACGATTGTGAGCTGGCCAATCAGAGTCCTTTAGAGCAGGAAGAGGTGGAAGCTACAAGTGAGACAACAGCAGGAAGTGACTTCACATACAGAGATTAGCATATATGCTAATTCTACATACTTCTCTATATTAAAGATATTTTCGCTCCACTTCTGACATGTTTGGACGAGGGTTTGTTTTACGAAGTGGCTCAGGTTCTGTAGTGCAGTAGCATCCACCTACTACGTTACCTGATTGGCCTTTGTGATTGACAGAACGATTGTCCAATCACCTGCTGGATATTCCTCTGGAAGTTTCTGCCTTCCTCAAACACTTTCCATGGGCTCTTTCCCTAATGGACCAGTGAATGATAATTACATTAGAGAAAGAAAGCTGCAGTGTTTAAGCTCTGTGTCCAACAGCAGCAATAAGCGAAAGACCTGGCAATGATCATTTTAGAGCAGATGATCTAAAGAACTTTAATGATGTGCAGTAGAAAAACACTTTCAAATGTCCAGATGCACATTTGAGTTTGTGTTACTCACCTTACAGTCAGGTAAACTTCTCCTGCAACAGCGGTTGTTTTTATCCATCCTGCCAAGTCTTCCTTTTCCTGGTTTGTGCCGATCGCACAGGATGCTGTCACCAGCTTTTGCCTCAGTGATTTACCCTGATAATTCACTGCATTGTTCACATTTTGGCTCACTTGGACTTGACTCAAATACAATTCTAGGGTGGAAATGATCCATTTTAAGTAAAAAACTCGGCTATTTGCATGTTTAGGTAAAGTCTGGATGATTTCAGGGGTTTTTGCAAGTGTGAATGGAGTTCTTGATCAGGTTTAGGTTTCTTTCTTCATTAAAGGATTCCAGACCATGAGAAATGTTCAAAAAGTCAGAAACAGTCAGAAACTGCTGTATGAACGCAGCAGTGATCCAGTATCCTTAATGAACACAACAAGTTTTGGGAACATCACTTAATATTTTGATTTTATATGAACTATTGAGTGTCGTCAATGGGATTTCCCATCATAAAGTTCAATGATTTTTTGTGACATCAGTCTGGTTTGGATCTAGATGAAATTTACTGTGATGATAGAGACATGGACCCCATATTATCCTGTAAAATTGGAAGCAAATCCGTTAAAAAATGGCAGAGATATATATATTTTTTAAATTCCGCCCAATGTTAACCTATGGGATGTTTCTAAATTTGGGAATTTTTTTGCATCCAGACAAATATATGTATCACCACCAAAATTTAATGGTGTCTTCCTTGGACCAAATCACACCTATGGTAAAATTTTCACGTAAATCCATCTGGTAATTTTTCCATAAAGTTGCTAGCAAACAAATAAACAGACAAACATGGCAAAAACATAACCTCCTTGGTGGAGGTTATGAACTGTATTATTCAATATACTCATGGTATCAACAAAGAGCATAACACAGTTGCTACAGGAAACACCATGGACATCATGCAGAAGAATTAGCAGCAAACTGGCGGAAAATTTTCAGGTTGAGTTGAGGGGAAATTTTCAGCTGTTTTTCTTCTGAAGTATGGCCAGACCTGAAGTGTAAGATTTCATATTCTACTATACTTGATGTTTTGATAAAGTTAGACCATGGCAAAGAAAAAAACGTCAACTTGCAAGACTTTTTCCAAAGGCCTATCAACAATTACTCTGTTTTGGAGAGGTTTTTATTCAGTTTGACTCCAAAAAGCTCAAATGCACAACAGGAGCTCCAACTGTTGATATCAAAATCCGTTCTGGTGTCGCTTCAGTCTCCATTTCCACCTTCAGCCTGACACGCCCTCCAGTTTTCTACCTTTCTGAGTGCCATGTTCCCCATCTCAGGAGCCTTAACTGGTGTTGATGTGTTGTTCACGCTTCACGCAGCACTCCGGGAGTTTTGAGGTTGCTCAGCTGACCGGCTGCTCCAGAAACTGAAACTCTGCCTGATGGAGCCGGACTGAAGTTCATGCTCCATTGACCCGGTGTGTGTCAACAGGGGAGCGTTTCATAACTGGAACCCTCAATCCCACACGACATCACACTGATTCAGGCACACAACAGCCAGGCGAGGTGCTACACAGATGGAGGGGAAGGAGGAGGAGAAGGAAATGATTGGATTTTATTTGATACATGAGAAGAAGAGAGAAGAAGAGAAGTTCTGATAAAGGAGTGAATGATGAAGATGAAGATGTTTTAGATTAAAGGCTCAAGCATGCTCTCAGTTTGGACATGTTTGCTGGCAGTACATCAAGCAAATTATGGACAGCTATTGAAAACAAAAGATGGAGAATTTGTTTGATATTGAAACAAGAAAGATTTTCAACATTGGTTCTTTTATCACTTGCTTAACTAATATTATCGACAAGAAGTTGCTTATTTTTGAGTGGAATTAAAGCTGGTATGTATCTGATCATAAATTAAAGCATATTTAGCTTAAGATAGCACAATTAAGAGTAAAAGCATATCATAAATATATATAACCCAATCACATGGTCGCAATTCAGTGCCTTTAGGCATGTAGACATGGTCAAGACTACTTTCTGAAGTTCCAACGGAGAATTACAATGCAGAAGTAGAAAGCACTCGGAGAGCACAAACCTCCGCCAAGGTAGCTCACATATTGCTGTTATCTATAAGCAATAGTTCCATGATGAAGTTACCATCATAATATGATTCATGACCCTGAAAACCCACACCTAGCACTCAGAATCATGTTGATATCATTATTAGTTAGACAGTTATTGAGCAAAAATGATCATTCGCTAACAGCGGTTATGTGGATTACCAACAAGTTGGGCCATTATCGACATCTTTTGAAAATTTCAGCAAAATCTGTCCAGTAGTTTTTGCGTAATCTTACTAACAAACGAACAAACATACGTCGGCAAAAACACAACCTCCTTGACAGAGGTAATAAAGGTGATTGAAAAGACTTTCAAAGTGGCATGGTTGTTGGGGCCGGACAGGCTGATCTTAGTATTTCAGGAACTATTGATCTACTGGGATTTTCATTTCCAACTGTCACTAGAGTTCACAGAGAATGGTCCAAAAAAAGAGAAAATACCCATTTAGCAGCAGGTCATTTGGTAAGAAAGACTTGTTGATGCCAGAGATCAAAAGAGAATGGCAAGAGTGGTTGGAGATGATGGGAAGGCAACAGTAACTCAAGTGACTGCACGGTACAGCCAAGGTATGCAGGGGAACATGATGAATCTCGAAGCAGATTGGCTACAGCAGCAGAAAACCACACTGGGTGCCACTCCTGTCAGCTAAGAATGAGAAATTGAGGCTTCATTTCTCAGTCTTCACAGGAGATTGGAAATATGTTGCCTGGTCGGATGAGTTCGATTTCTGCTGTGACTGCAGATGGCTGGGTCAGAATTTGATGTGAACAACATGAAAGCGTGGATCCATCCCGATGACCAAATGACTAATCAATGCAGAAAACACATAGAAAGAGCGAGACTTTGAATATTAATCTGTATCACAGAGTTAATTTTGACAGCACTTTTTTATTTAGTTTTAGTTATAGTCTTTTGCCTAAAATATCTTTTAGTTTTAGTCGTAAGTAGGCATCTAAATTGTTTTTATTTAAGTCTAGTTTTAATTGATGAAATTTCGCATCTAGTTGACAAAATCTACTGTAAATTCAGTTACATTTTTTATGTTTCTGTGAATTTCTGAAGTCATGTTTTACACTTGGATAAAATGAAACATCAAATAACAAATAGTGAATGCTAGTAAACAATACCAGAATGGACAACAAACAGTGAACCTTCTCTACATAATAAATCAATTCAAGAGAGTAGCTCTGATTGGATCAATCACCAACTTATCCCACCACCACGAAGCTAAGACAGTTGTGATTGGATGTCCCTCTAACTCATCCAACCTTTCCACACAACCAATGATTGGATATACTCCTGACTTGTCCCTACTTTCTACATGACCAAATTAGGTCTGACTGGATTAGGTCTCTGTCAAACATTTTTAGTTTTCATTTGATGACAAAAATGTCAGTTAATTTAGTTTTAGCTTTTGTCCATGTGCACCTTTTTTATCAGTTACAGTCTAGTTTTTGTCAGGGGATAAAAGGTTGTTGACGAAAACTATGACGTATCATAAAGAATATTCACATACTTAAGGAATGAAAGCAGGTTTGGTTTACTTTCTGCTGTCCTAATGCTTCCTCCTCTCCTTTTGTTTGTTCCAGATTTGCTCAGGGCCCTCTGAAAGACGCCCCCAACCTGATCTGCACACCGCACACAGCCTGGTACAGCGAGCAGGCCTCTCTGGAGATGAGGGAGGCGGCAGCCACTGAGATTCGAAGAGCCATCACCGGTACTGAACCACGTACATCCGTTTAAAATCTGTTCTCGTAGCTCAATCTGACATCTGAAAAAGAAAACATCACTGAAGCCTGTAGTCCAGGTTTAGTTTTGGATGAGACCTGTTGCACGTCTTTCCCTCCCAGACCTCACATTTCCACTCCAGTAGGCCCGGGGCGGCCTGATTATTAAATCTGGACCTCTTAATAGATGTCATCATTAGCTCCCTGACACAGAACAGAGCAGAGGTAGGAGGAGGGTACAAGCTCACAGAACAAACATCAGATTGTTAATTTGTGTTTGTGTATCCGAGCTTGTTGCGTTTGTCAGAGTGAACTCATTAACACTTCTCCGTCATCAGGGCACTCGCTCTCTGTTATGAGTTATGACCTTTTTAGACTTGCTGATTCATATCGTAGAGCCTCACTGATCTGGACTCTGTTTTTCTGTGTTTATACAAAAGGCCGCATCCCAGACAGCCTAAGAAACTGCGTCAACAAGGAGTTCTTTGTCACCACAGCACCGTGGGCCGTCATGGACCAGCCAGGGGTTCACCCTGAGCTCAACGGCGCCGCCTACAGGTAAAGACTCAAGATGCAGATCCAAACACCCTCCTTCACATTACTGAAGCTTACATCCAGGATGTCGTAGCTTTTGACTCGGACAATTACTTTTTGTCATTTTTAATTGCTTTTGTGTTTATTATTATTATTTCTGTTGCAGGCCTTGACTTTGACAGTTATTAAGATCATATCAACGCTGATTAAAAGGGGAAATATTCCTTGATGTCCACAAAAGTTGCTTTATTGAATGAGCAAAACAAATATGTGAAAATAAAGATATTATTTTGTGCAATTAGGACTGTCAGAGCTTTAAAGTTGATAATGAGATTTTTAGTTCCATCAGTTTTATGCTGTTTAGTTGTTTAAGGAACAGCAACTTGATCCTATTTACCTCTTCAGCTCTACAGTGATGGAAATAACTGTAGCTGCAGTCTTTGTTCCTGCCATCAGGCCCATAAATACACAACCAGCTTTAAGTGATGATATTGTTTAGCTTGAAGCAGTCCGGAAGTATTATATGCCCTAAAATAAAAAGATTAGTATGACTAGAGTGATGTGTAACTTAATCAATCAATTAATCTTTATTTCTATAGTGCCAATTTATAACAAGTGTAATCTCAAGACACTTCACAATAGAGCAGGCTGAAGCCATACTCTTTATTTATTGTTAAACATATATGTATACATGAATATATACATGTATGAAATACATATATATATGGAATTAGATCTGTGTCAATATTATCAAACAATACTTTATGAATTCAGAAAACAGAGTGAACCATAAAAATCAAAATACGCAAATTGCTAAAAAAATGTCATCTTAATCTTACAAAATGATTGTTTTTTATTTGTTTTAAAGTTCACTTTTTGTTTGCAGTGATTGGATTTTAACTTGCTCTGGCTTTTTTCTTAGCGTTTATCTTCCAAACTTGTTCTTTGCACTCTCAGTGTTTTTGGCCCCGTTTACACGACAGCGAAAATGGACAAAAACTGAGAGTTTTTGTTGTGTTTGCACCTTCCAGTTACACAAGAACGGTGCCCGGAGTGCCTGAATGCGCAAAGAGGGAAAAGTTTTAAAACATTTTGGTATCCATCTCCTTGTAAACAGGAATCAGTGTTTTCAGGGAAAACGATGACATGCGGCGCATGCGCAGTACTCATTCAGATGAAGGCCCTAAGAACAAGAACAACAGCTTCGGGTGTCTACTGAGCAACATGTGTGCTGCTTACCGTGCTCGGTTTGTTATCCAGACAAAAATATCCAGACAGATTTGTTGTCCAGACAAGAAACTCCTGCGTCTTCGTTTGTCCTTTCACCATTGTTGTTTGTGAAAAGTTCGTCTTCATCAGAAAGCGTACGCATGTTGTAACACCGCTGTTTCACTACTGGCCTGGCATGCACGCTACAGCGTTTTCAGTCATTCTCGCAAATCCGTGTGAATTAGGAGCACTTTTGAAAATGCGAAGAAAAAACCTTCCGTTTCTGGTGACAACATTAACGTGTAATCGGGGCCTTTATTTGCCAATTTGACCCATTCTGATCGTAGGCAGGCCTTAGAAAGCTGCCTGATGATTGGCTACCGAGCTTTGAAGCAAAAGCTCAATGGACCAGCAGTATTTAACAGGCTTTGAGTCACCGTGCATCTGAAACTTGTTCCCTCAAGCTTCTCCTTTACCTCCGACAAGGCATTTCGTGAAAAAACTGTAAATAACGTTTGTCAGATTATCTTTGAGATATTTGCTTTTCAATTGTATAATAATCAACAGTCTGATATGTGTAGAGTTAGAAGTACAACAAGGCTCTGCTCTGTAATACCAAAATAGCGTTAGTCTGTGTGCTATGGGGATTGAGATTCAGATAATCATCGACTCCAAGCCAAGACTATATCTGGTCCACTGAGCTTTCACTTTTTAAACAGATAAAATACAATCTTTTTGAAAAATTATACAATATTTTGTTCGCAATGTGTGTATTTTGATTGTTATGGTTACTTTCTGTTGCCACTTTCCTTGTCATGAAGTGTTGCTTGCTTGTGAAAAGTGTTTGATAATATTGACACAAATCTAATTTAATATACATATATACTGTATATACATACATCCAAAACCCAACCATGACAAAGAACTGGCCTAACCTGCAGTACTATATCACACAGCCTTGTTTGGTTCGAATGGTTATCAAACCCACCGCAAACCGAACTCAGGTCTTCGGTTAAAGTGAAAAGACCTCGTTTTAAAGCAAACAAGAGTTCAGTACTTTGGTCCGCCTCAGAGTTCACATGAGCTTTCACACCGTAGCCACAGCCATGATCACCTCCTTGATCAAGTTATTAGTTAAGAGGTTATGAGGTGATATTGTATGTTGGAGAAGTAACTGCATGTAAGTCAAACCGCCATGTTGAAGTTTAATAATAGTTTAATAATCACCAAAATAATCGTCAAAGTTAGGTTTGTCTGTGAAGATCATCATGATGAATATGTTTCATTAGCTTTTGTTTGCCACAGACCTTTTTATCAACCATGATCCTAGAGCGCAGTGAAAAGTCCCACAGGCTTTTCATCGAGGGATCCAGCACAATGCTAACTTTTTTCTGGCGTACGAAAAAAAACATTGAATAGCAAAAGTTAAGATGCTGTTAAAGCTGTGATAATCCCCAATCAGCTACAAAAAGTCAGCATTTATCTGTAGTTAACAATGCAGCCAGTCTGCTGAAAGTTTTTAACATAACAAAGCTTACATTTTATAAAAATAAGAGCAGATACAGATGTGATATTGGCGTGATTATGCTGACGTATTGATCAGTCAGGCTGTGATTTGGTTAATATTTTGTCTTTAAGTTTCAATCACTGTCGTTTCTTAACGTTTTCACAAATCAGTGACTCCACTCCTCTACTGTAGACTCTCGATAGATCCAGGCCCCCCCCTCTCCTCACTAATTGTAGTACCAGATAATCTAACTCTGCCCCCCCCCCCCCCGTCCCTCTGTGGACTCACCTGATCTCAGCATGTCCGCCTCCGTGTGCTTTCTTCACACAGCCAAGCTCTCCCGCCAGTAACAACCGGTGTCCCCCAAGACAAAATTAATGCCTAGATCAGGAGCAGGTAAATATGAAAACAAACCATCCAGGGCCCACAACAGGTCCTGGATCTGAGACCCTTACTCACCTGTCCCCACTATAACCCCTGACCCACCCCAGTACTCACCTGTCTGACTGAGCACAGCATAGATGGATGGTTGTGGGTTTTAGTTCTTCTCCAGGGAGTTTGGGTCCTTCTGTCCTCACTGGTTGAATGATTTTACACTACGGAAGCTCAGAGGGGTCACGCTGGGAACTTGGACTGCTTTTGATGTCTCAAGTATTTAATTTTACTTTTTCATTGGTAAGGAGGAAGGAGGTTTAGAATGACGGATGTGTTTCATGACAGTCCACAACAGAAGTTTAGAAACGGTAGTAGCAGAATATTGTGTCAGAAACCAAATTTAAAGCATCATTTTTGTAAGTCAAAGCAAAAATAATCCATTAAAGTTCCCACGTGACCCTTTGGGGCTTCCATACTGCTGTTGTTTTTCCTCTTTTTTCCAAATTTTCTAAATTAATGGCTCTTTTCCATCAAGTTTAAAATATGAAACAGGAATTTTAGGGGGAACTTGATGTCCTTTGTTTGCTTCTCGTTTTGTTTCCAAATAACTTAAACAGATACCCCAACTTTTTTTTCATTTTTGTGTCCATGACAAGCAGGTAGACACCATTCTTTTGACTGTACGTGCGGTAACAAGTAAGAGACTGGCAGAGCTGGCCCACCGCTAATTAGCTTAGCTCAAACACTGGGACTCAATGGGTACTGTTAGCCTGCCTCTGTCTGCAGTCATCAGATAAACTCTTCAGCATCTCTAAATGGTCCTGTGTGCTTGTTGTGGTTTGTTGTTTTTATGGACTTAATGTAATTTTCAAAAGAAATCCACATGAAACTAAATCACAGGGATCAAACCACCGCGGACGTGCTTGTAAGTAGGTCAACAAAACAAAGCCTCTGTTTACGAGTAGAAGATTGGTACTGAGGACTATGGCTGACTTTGTAAGAGAGGACAGATGTATTTCTTTAGAAAATTACATAAAGTGCTAATCTTAGTCTCTTTAAACTCTGTTTAGAGTTGCTGAAGAATTTATATGATGACTGTAGGCAGATGCAGGCTAACACTACCCATTGACTCCCAGTGTTTAAGGTAAGACACGGAAAACAAAAGAGGTTGCCAAATCCCTAAAGTCAAAATTGAGACTTTTTTCACAAACTTAAAAAAAGTAACCTTCCAAAAACATATTTTCAGTGTCCCTAATCCTCTTCCATATAAATTAAATGATTAATGACTTTAAGTGTTTATTTATAGCTTTAACAAAAAAGCCTATTGTGAATTAGATGATTGATTTCTTGTAAGTAAATATGATGAAAAATACAGTGAAAAGTTAAATCAACTGAGCTCTAAGACGCAATTTAAATTGCTTGCAAGAGCTGGGAAATTCACTGATTAAAACTTATGATGTCAGCAGGACTTTGGAGACTAATTTAAAGTAATGTGACTTCAGTGAAATAATAATAAAGTGAGTTTGAGTGGTAGAAATGAACAAGTTAAAAAATGGCTAATCAGGAAAATTTTGATTATCAAACAAGATTGAATAATGTTAAAATTCATAAAAACCGTATTTAAAAAGTCTTAAATTATTTAATATTAAAAAAGGTAAGAATTGGATTATTTAACAGCTTTGACTTGGTTTAAATAAGAATAAATAAAACCCGTCAGTGGCAGAGAAGTCTGAATAAGTTCTCATGTTCAGGAACTTTAGTGAGAACTTGATGTCCTTTGTTTGCTTCTTGTTTTTGTTTCCAAATCACTTAAACAACCATGTTGTCAACTTAAAGGGACAGGTCTGGATTTTTGAAGTGAGGTCGTATGAGGTTCATGGCATTTACCTGAACAAAGACACAATTCTTTGAAAAAAGTCAGAATTCCGAATTTTTTCTCAGACTAAATAAATGTTATTCCACCTAAATTTTTTCCAGAATTTAAAATCAGAAGTCAGGTTTTTTTTTCACAAACTTAAAAAAGTATAACCTACAAATAAAAATTGAAACAGCCATTGTAATTCAGATGATTGATTTCTTGTATGTTAATATGATAAAAACACAACCAAAAACCAAATTAATCAAACTCCTAGACACATTTAGACACAGTTTAAAGTGCTTTGCAAGAGCTGGGAAATTCACTGAATCAAATTTAGGATGTCAGAGGAGTTTGGAGACTAATTTAAAGTAATGTGACTTCAGTGAAATAATAATAATAAAGTGAATCTGAGTGGTAGAAATGAAGAAGTTAAAAAATGGCAAACCAGGAAAATCAACTCAGCTCAACTCAATTTTATTTATAAAGCACTTGAAAATCAACTACAGCCAAAACAAAGTGCTGTACATAATAGACAAAACAACGCAGACATAAAAACAATTAAAACTATTTAAAACAATGGATAAAGCAGGTATAAACTCTAAAATAATTGTTTTATTGTTTTTAAAAACAGTTTAAAAACAATGGAAACAAATAACTAAAGACAAAACCATAAAAACACTACAACAGTAGCAGAGCCTCATGCAGGGTTGAAAGCCAAGGAATAAAAATGATTTTAAAGATGAAATCATGATTATCAAACAAGATGGAATAAATGTTTAAATTCCTAAAAATATTTACAAAATCTTAAATTATTTAATGTTAACAAGGTAAGAACTGGATAGTTATACAGCTTTGATTTTGATTTCAGTATGATTAAATAAGACTCGTTAATGGCAGAAAAGTCTGAGTAAGTTCTCACGATGGAAAAGAGCCGGCGGTGTCACTTGGTGTGTTTTTTTCTTCACAGTTTTGGATCATGAGCTTCTCAAACACTCTCTCCTTCTCACACTAACCTGCATCCGCGGTCTTCCTCCAGATACCCGCCGGGCGTAGTTGGAGTGGCTCCGGGCGGCATCCCGGGGGCGTTAGAGGGCATGGTGCCAGGTGGGGTGCCCATTGCCCACACCCTGCCCTCTGGTACACACCCCTCCCAGGCCCCGTCGCCCAACCAGCCCTCCAAACACGGCGAGACCAGAGAGCACCTCACCGAGCAATAGCAGCAGAAAAAAAGGGACCCAACGGCGACTACACCCCGTCCCGTCGACTCTCACAAATGACCAACACGCAAGCCACCAACTGGGACCAAGAGACAGTGAAACCACACATCGAGCCAGTCGGCGACGAGGAACAGAGGAAGTGTTCCGGGGGAAATTTGTACTTTTAAGGTTTTAGTTTTTACTCTCTCTGTCTCTTTGGGTTCGACTTTACTCTTTGATGATGTTTATTTTTTTGTTTTTTCTTCTTTGGGACATGCCTACGATTGTGGACACAGAGTCCAGTGTTTTTAGCGCTCCGGGATTCGCCCATGAGACTCTGTCCCCGCCCCCGTCTTTCATCGTACGCCTCAGAGCTCATGGGAAACCCACATCTCAACACCACAACAGGCGAACAAGAAGGACAAACTTTCGGCATCATGTGCTACTGGACCTTACACCCCTCTTCCTCCCCCGTCTTTCCTCGCCCTAAATCTCCCTCCCTCGCCCCCTCTCCTCGCCCACTTCCTCCCTCTCTCCTTATGTAACTAATGTGTGTTGTTTAGGCCCCCCAGTATGCCTCAGAAGAGAATTATTCTTATTTTCTGTTTTCGATCTTCAGTGTGAATGACTTAAAATGGATTATTACTTATATATATTTATCATTCGTCAACAAGAGGAAAAGATTGATCATCAGTTTTAGTAATCTAGAGTGGGTTTTAACCCTTTCCTGGCAGGATATACAGCATGACGGCCGCAGTTACAGGATTTCACCACATGAGGGCGCCTCTATACAAAGTGAGGGGGCTTCTCAGCGCTGGCAGCATGAAACACTAATCAGAATATTCACTTTATACACGTGAGCGTAGCTGCATTTGTGAGGATGTATGAATTTAGAGGAGGCTGTTGGCAAAGTATTTAACTTTTCTTTTTATTTGGTAGAAGGAGACGATGCATCGGTGTGACTGTAAGTTCAGGAAGAGTTTTGGTCTTTGGATTTGTGGTGCTGAAAAAGTGAATTCTCATTTCTCTGGAGTCCATCCCCAACATTTGTTTCCATAAAATGCAGATTATTATTAATCTGTTACACACAACAAGCATATCTTCTGGTTGCTGTTTGATAAAAGCAGAAAATAAAAAAACATTTTTGACAGGATTTTTCTGGATGAGCAAAATTTCAAGATGGATTGATTTTTTTGTTTTCTGTTAGGAAACTGGAAAAGAAAGTAATTGAAGGACAGATTAAATGTTTTTTTTTCCAATATTCTATGATCAGATGTTGTTATGATTGGCAAAGGAGCCCAAAATATGGACTGCAGTGCGTAACTTTTTTGAACTAAAAGCCACAAACTACATCCTGTGCGAAAATGTATGACCTATATAATTCATTTTTAACAAAATGTAGGCCTTTCATTATTTTGACACAAAATGGAGGTCCAGAATGAATTGTTAACAGTTTTATATGGTTAATTATACGTATTATTGTGACAAAATTTACACAGAAAATTAGTTCAGTTCAATTCAGTGTCAGTCCGTATAAAATAGCATTTGCACATGTGTTTGGCTATACTCTACATTTTATATTTTAATTACCTTCAGGGACCACTGACGGGTCGGTTCATTATTTTAGGCTGAAAGTTTATAAACTGCTCATTAAGTCTGATTACTTTCACCAAAACAAAATTTTGTAACTTAACCCAATCCTTTAGTGTTTGAACAATTCAGGCGTCACTTTCTTTATTTTGCTTGTTCACATGCACAGACTCCATCTGCAGAGTTGCTATCAAACAAAATAAATCTCAATATCTTGGATTTAAGATGCTGAGTGTCAAGGTTTATAAATATAAACAAATTTATTGGACCATCTGTCATAAAAAGAAAAAAACAAATATTTCAAAAACTTGCTTAAAATTAAGCATTTTATTGTCATTTATTGGGCAAATAACAAACAGGAATGAGGAATTTCTAACTGATTTCTCCTTTTTATACACAAATTTAAGCCACTCACTGTGCTTCTCCAAGAAGTCAGACATTAATCAAGCAAAAAACTATAATTTCACATCTTGATCAAGAAAAAATAATGTGCTTTACTATATTTTTTTCTGTTTGAAGAACAGCAGATTTTAAAAATCATTGACAATTATGCTTATTTATTAACATTAAAAATATCATTTCAGTTAAAAAGCTTCTACATACTGGTGTAGTAACCATTACAGAAACATAAAATATGATTTTTGTAATTATCAGTGCTGTTCATTGAGGTCAGCTGTGGCATAAACCTCACACTGGATTTTTTAGTACTGAATATTGTATTGCTGTCAGGCACAAACCTCCTATCTCCATTTTTTAAGATTTAATTTTTTCATAGAAAAGTGCTATTGGTCATGCTCCATGTCAGCGAGAGGGTTTTTATAAACTTTTAACCCAAAACACAGAACAAAAACCATATTTGTAATCAGGAATATATATTTATTTGCTCAGTAGTTGAGTTTTTTAATATCCTGAAAAGTAGCCATTTTGGAGACTAGAGATTTGCACCCCGAAGCATGTCTTTAAAGGTGATAAAAGTATAAGTTGTTTGATGTAGCCGCGTTTATTTTCCATCAGTTTAAGCTAATTACACATATTTATACAAATTTACATGCAGAAGGAGCAAATAGGGCTGAAGGTCTTGCCATAGGGTGGACTGACATGTGACTAAGGCAAAAAGCAGACACACACATCTGGCAACCAAAGCTAAAACAAAAGAACTTTCTTTATCTTTATCTGTCTAATATTTACTTTTGTTACCGTTTAACACAGAAATAAAAGTCAAATTATTTAAATTTTGCTCACTTGTTTTTGTCCCTGAAAAAAAGAAGCAGCTGAAACCATCAGTATATTTTCATTTTTTCTGAATCATAAATCCATCGACCAACACTGACCCTGTTAGCAGTGAAACACAAAGTATTCTTCTAGCTCATGTGAAGTGATGAAGTTTGGGTGAAGGATCCTGATCCCGCATCGGATTTTTCATACTGCAGATTGTGTCCCTCTTTTCTTTGAGCACATTTCCCTCTAATGACAGGAAAGGGTTAAATCAAACTTCTTTTCTTAATGACTCAGGAAAATAAACACTTTTGCAGATATTGTTTATCCCCAGATTTTTGTCTTTTGAGGAAGAAAAAAGATGAAGACTAACGAGTTTAGTCTGGATATTTCCTCCCCCCTCCTCCTCTTCATTGTGGTATTTTTATATACAAGGCGCATCCCACGTTTTTTGGTGTTTAAAGAGTTTTGAAGAGTCCTGTTAGATTTGTAATGCCTAGTTAAATGTTCCTATAACCATAGTCCTTTGTGATCCGCCCCTCTCTCTCTTCTCTCTCTCTCTTCTCTCCTTCTTCTATTTTTCTTTGTTCTAATTGAAGGCCAGGTTCTTTTTGGGGCATCCTGTACTCTGTAAGAGCAATAGCAGAAAAACTCCTACTTTAGTGTCCCAACAATAGCAGAAGAGGCAGCCAGCAGTATGTTTTTGTTTTTAGTGTGAGTATTTGTATTTGTTTCTTGTACAAGGTGAACATTTAGCATTCAGTGCAGTTCAAATAAAAGATACGATTCTGAGAAAACGCTGTCTCTACCAACACTTTTGTCCTCAAATGTTACATGACAAGGTTTTCACTCTCATCCCCTCTGCCAGGGAGGTTATGTTTTTATGCTTGTCTGTTTGTTTGTTAGCAAGATTATGCAAAACTTCCGCACGGATTTTGCTGAAATTTTCAGGAGATGTTGGGAATGGCTATACTTACACACATAAAAATAGGGGTGTCACTTTTGCAGCTTAAGGTACATAAATCATAAATGTACCCTGTAATGTACAGAAATGACCATTAAAGTGGATAAAGGTGGACCTTTGTTTAATTTGAGAGGTACAAAACATTGCTGGCAGCAAAAGTTATGTAAGTGTACCTTTAATAAGCATGGGGTACAGCCAAGCCATTGTGTGCTCACAAGACCATGATGCCAACAGAGGGGTTAAAGCCGCACCATGTAGGATTCCGGCTTTCAGCTCTCTAGTGGCCTCGATGGACGTGATCAGCATCGGTCGGACATCCCTCCTCGTCTTTCAGTTCATGCTAGCGAGTGAACGCCGGGCCAATTGCTGCTTCCGCCATAATAACAACTCTACATTTAGCTTTCTTCTTCTTCTTCTTTAATGGCAGGTAGCATCAAGCGTCAGAGGGGCGTTACCACCACCTACTATGCAGGAGTGTGAGCCAGAGGTCCCTGTTTCCATTAGGAAAAAAAGTGCATATTTACTTCAAACTACATTCTGTTCATTAAATCTCTTTGAAAAATTCAAAAACTGCTTTGTTTAGCTTTCGCCTCGAAGGGGAAGTGATGTATGCACTATGGAAAGCAGTCAAAGCAGTAAAAATGTGTAGTTTTTTAGTGTGTATAACAGGCTGAAAAACATCCTAGTGCAGATTGTTTGGTGATATTTGGCTTAAATATTTACTTGTAAGCCTTTTTCCCTCAGGACAGGCTTAGAAAAAACATACATGCTAACATATGACTTTTTTCCATTTCGGACTCCCAAAGAAATCATGCTCAAACATGACTTATTGGGTGTTAAACAGGGCGAAAAACATGGTAGTGCAGACGATTTGGTCATATTTGGCTTCAAAATGGACTTATAAGCCTGTTTCCCTCCGGTCAGGCTTTGAAAAAAAATGTCATGCTAACATATGACTTTTTTTTCCATTTCGAACTCCAAAAAAAAATATGCTCAAACCTGACTTTTTAGGTGTTTAACAGGCCAAAAAACATGCTAGAACAGATGATTTTGTCATATTTTGGCTTCAAAATGGACTTATAAGCCTGTTTCCCTCTGATCAGGATTTGAAAAAACACTAAAGCTAACCTATGACTTTTTTCCATTTCGGACTCCAAAAAAATGAGGTCAAACGTGACTTTTTGGGTGTTAAACAGGGCGAAAAACATGCTAGTGCAGATGATTTGGTCATATTTGGCTTAAAAAATGACTTATAGGCCTGTTCCCCTCCGGTCAGGCTTTGAACAAAACAACATGCTAGCATATGACTTTTTTCCATTTCGGACTCCAAAAAAAAATATGCTCAAACATGACTTTTTGGATGTAAAACGGGCTGAAAAACATGCTAGTGCAGACAGTTTGGTCATATTTGGCTTCAAAATGGACTTATAAGCCTATTTCTCTCAGCTCAGGATATGAAAAAACACTGAGGTTAACCTATGACTTTTTTCCATTTGGGGGTCCGAAAAAAAATATGCTCAAACAGGACTTTTTGGGTGTAAAACGGGCCGAAAAACATGCTAGTGCAGACGGTTTGGTCATATTTGGCTTAAAAATGGACTTATAAGCCTTTTTCTCTCAGCTCAGGATTTGAAAAAACACTAAGGCTAACCTATGACTTTTTTCCATTTCGGACTCCAAAAAAAATATGCTCAAACATGAATTTTTGGATGTAAAACAGGCTAAAAAACATGCTAGTGCAGACGGTTTGGTCATATTTGGCTTCAAAATGGACTTATAAGCCTGTTTCCCTCTGATCAGGATTTGAAAAAACACTAAGGCTAACCTATGACTTTTTTCCATTTCGGACTCCAAAAAAAATATGCTCAAACATGAATTTTTGGATGTAAAACAGGCTAAAAAACATGCTAGTGCAGACGGTTTGGTCATATTTGGCTTCAAAATTGACTTATAAGCCTGTTTCCCTCTGATCAGGATTTGAACAAACCCACAGGCTAACATATGACTTTTTTCCATTTCGGACTCCCAAAAAAATGAGGTCAAACGTGACTTTTTGGGTGTTAAACAGGGCGAAAAACATGCTAGTGCAGATGATTTGGTCATATTTGGCTTAAAAAATGACTTATAGGCCTGTTCCCCTCCGGTCAGGCTTTGAACAAAACAACATGCTAGCATATGACTTTTTTCCATTTTGGACTCCAAAAAAAAATATGCTCAAACATGACTTTTGGGTGTAAAACGGGCTGAAAAACATGCTAGTGCAGACAGTTTGGTCATATTTGGCTTCAAAATGGACTTATAAGCCTATTTCTCTCAGCTCAGGATATGAAAAAACACTGAGGCTAACCTATGACTTTTTTTCATTTCGGACTCCAAAAAAAATATGCCCAAACATGACTTTTTGGATGTAAAACAGGCTGAAAAACATGTTAGTGCAGAAGGTTTGGTCATATTTGGCTTCAAAATGGACTTATAAGCCCATTTCTTTCGGCTGACTTTTTTCCATTTCGGACTCCAGAAAAAATATGCTCAAACAGGGCTTTTTGGGTGTAAAACGGGCCGAAAAACATGCTAGTGCAGACGGTTTGGTCATATTTGGCTTCAAAATGGACTTATAAGCCTTTTTCTCTCAGCTCAGGATTTGAAAAAACACTAAGGCTAACCTATGACTTTTTTCCATTTCGGACTCCAAAAAAAATATGCTCAAACATGAATTTTTGGATGTAAAACAGGCCAAAAAACATGCTAGTGCAGACGGTTTGGTCAAATTTGGCTTCAAAATGGACTTATAAGCCTTTTTCTCTCAGCTCAGGATTTGAAAAACACTAAGGCTAACCTATGACTTTTTTCCATTTCGGACTCCAAATAAAAATATGCTCAAACATGACTTTTTGGATGTAAAACGGGCCAACAAACATGCTAGTGCAGACAGGTTGGTCATATTTGGCTTAAAAATGGACTTATAAGCCTTTTTCTCTCAGCTCAGGATTTGAAAAAACACTAAGGCTAACCTATGACTTTTTTTCCATTTCAGACTCCAAAAAAAAATATGCTCAAACATGACTTTTTGGATGTAAAACGGGCAAAAAAATATGCTGGTGCAGACAGTTTGGTCATATTTGGCTTCAAAATGGACTTATAAGCCTTTTTCTCTCAGCTCAGGATTTGAAAAAACACTAAGGCTAACCTATGACTTTTTTCCATTTCGGACATAAAAAAAATATGCTCAAACATGACTTTTTGGATGTAAAACAGGCTAAAAAACATGCTAGTGCAGACGGTTTGGTCATATTTGGCTTAAAACGGACTTATAAGCCTTTTTCTCTCAGCTCAGGATTTGAAAAAACACTAAGGCTAACCTATGACTTTTTTCCATTTCGGACTCCAAATAAAAATATGCTCAAACATGACTTTTTGGATGTAAAACGGGCCAACAAACATGCTGGTGCAGACGGTTTGGTCATATTTGATTTCAAAATGGACTTATAAGCCTTTTTCTCTCAGCTCAGGATTTGAAAAAACACTAAGGCTAACCTATGACTTTTTTCCATTTCGGACTCCAAAAAAAAAATATGCTCAAACATGACTTTTGGGGTGTAAAACGGGCTAAAAAACATGCTAGTGCAGACAGTTTGGTCATATTTGGCTTCAAAATGGACTTATAAGCCTTTTTCTCTCCGGTCAGGATTTGAAAAAACACTGAGGCTAACCTATGACTTTTTTTTCATTTCGGACTCCAAAAAAAATATGCTCAAACATGATTTTTGGATGTAAAACAGGCTGAAAAACATGTTAGTGCAGACCGTTTGGTCATATTTGGCTTCAAAATGGACTTATGAGCCCATTTCTTTCGGCTGACTTTTTTCCATTTCGGACTCCAAAAAAAATATGCTCAAACAGGACTTTTTGGGTGTAAAACGGGCCGAAAAACATGCTAGTGCAGACGGTTTGGTCATATTTGGCTTAAAAATGGACTTATAAGCCTTTTTCTCTAAGCTCAGGATTTGAAAAAACACTAAGGCTAACCTATGACTTTTTTCCATTTCGGACTCCAAATAAAAATATGCTCAAACATGACTTTTTGGATGTAAAACGGGCCAACAAACATGCTGGTGCAGACGGTTTGTTCATATTTGGCTTAAAAATGGACTTATAAGCCTTTTTCTCTCAGCTCAGGATTTGAAAAAACACTAAGGCTAACCTATGACTTTTTTCCATTTCGGACTCCAAAAAAAAATATGCTCAAACATGACTTTTAGGATGTAAAACGGGCTAAAAAACATGCTAGTGCAGACGGTTTGGTCATATTTGGCTTAAAAATGGACTTATAAGCCTTTTTCTCTCAGCTCAGGATTTGAAAAAACACTAAGGCTAACCTATGACTTTTTTCCATTTCGGACTCCAAAAAAAAATATGCTCAAACATGACTTTTGGGGTGTAAAACGGGCCAAAAAACATGCTAGTGCAGACGGTTTGGTCATATTTGGCTTAAAAATGGACTTATAAGCCTTTTCCTCTCAGCTCAGGATTTAAAAAAACACAAAGGCTAACCTATAACTATTTTCCATTTCAGACTCCAAAAAAAAATATGCTCAAACATGACATTTTGGATGTAAAACGGGCCAAAAAACATGCTGGTGCAGACGGTTTGGTCATATTTGGCTTCAAAATGGACTTATAAGCCTTTTTCTCTCAGCTCATGATTTGAAAAAACACTAAGGCTAACCTATGACTTTTTTCCATTTCGGACTCCAAATAAAAATATGCTCAAACATGACTTTTTGGATGTAAAACGGGCCAACAAACATGCTGGTGCAGACGGTTTGGTCATATTTGATTTCAAAATGGACTTATAAGCCTTTTTCTCTCAGCTCAGGATTTGAAAAAACACTAAGGCTAACCTATGACTTTTTTCCATTTCGGACTCCAAAAAAAAATATGCTCAAACATGACTTTTTGGCTGTAAAACGGGCCAACAAACATGCTAGTGCAGACGGTTTGGTCATATTTGGTTTCAAAATGGACTTATAAGCCTTTTTCTCTCAGCTCAGGATTTGAAAAAACACTAAGGCTAACCTATGACGTTTTTCCATTTCGGACTCCAAAAAAAAATATGCTCAAACATGACTTTTAGGATGTAAAACGGGCTAAAAAACATGCTAGTGCAGACGGTTTGGTCATATTTGGTTTCAAAATGGACTTATAAGCCTTTTTCTCTCAGCTCAGGATTTGAAAAAACACTAAGGCTAACCTATGACTTTTTTCCATTTCGGACTCCAAAAAAAAAATATGCTCAAACATGACTTTTGGGGTGTAAAACGGGCCAAAAAACATGCTAGTGCAGACAGTTTGGTCATATTTGGCTTCAAAATTGACTTATAAGCCTTTTTCTCTCAGCTCAGGATTTGAAAAAACACTAAGGCTAACCTATGACTTTTTTTCCATTTCGGACTTAAAAAAAAATACGCTCAAACATGACTTTTAGGATGTAAAATGGGCTAACAAACATGCTAGTGCAGACGGTTTGGTCATATTTGGCTTCAAAATGGACTTATAAGCCTTTTTCTCTCAGCTCAGGATTTGAAAAAACACTAAGGCAAACCTATGACTTTTTTCCATTTCGGACTCCAAATAAAAATATGCTCAAACATGACTTTTGGGGTGTAAAACGGGCCAAAAAACATGCTAGTGCAGACAGTTTGGTCATATTTGGCTTCAAAATGGACTTATAAGCCTTTTTCTCTCAGCTCAGTATTTGAAAGAACACTAAGGCTAACCTATAACTATTTTCCATTTCAGACTCCAAAAAAAAATATGCTCAAACATGACTTTTAGGATGTAAAACAGGCTAAAAAACATGCTAGTGCAGACGGTTTGGTCATATTTGGCTTCAAAATGGACTTATAAGCCTTTTTCTCTCAGCTCAGGATTTGAAAAAACACTAAGGCTAACCTATGACTTTTTTCCATTTTGGACTCCAAAAAAAAAATATGCTCAAACATGACTTTTTTGGTGTAAAACGGGCCAAAAAACATGCTAGTGCAGACGGTTTGGTCATATTTGGCTTCAAAATGGACTTATAAGACTTTTTCTCTCAGCTCAGGATTTGAAAAAACACTAAGGCTAACCTATGACTTTTTTCCATTTCGGACTCCAAAAAAAAGATGCTCAAACATGACTTTTTGGATGTAAACCGGGCCAAAAAACATGCTGGTGCAGACAGTTTGGTCATATTTGGCTTAAAAATTGACTTATAAGCCTTTTTCTCTCAGCTCAGGATTTGAAAAAACACTAAGGCTAACCTATGACTTTTTTCCATTTTGGACTCCAAAAAAAATATGCTCAAACATGACTTATTGGGTGTAAAACGGGCCGAAAAAGATGCTTGTGCAGACGGTTTGGTCATATTTTGCTTCAAAATGGACTTATAAGCCTTTTTCTCTCAGCTCAGGATTTGAAAAAACACTAAGGCTAACCTATGACTTTTTTCCATTTCGGACTCCAAATAAAAATATGCTCAAACGTGACTTCTTTGGATGTAAAACGGGCCAACAAACATGCTGGTGCAGACGGTTTGGTCATATTTGGTTTCAAAATGGACTTATAAGCCTTTTTCTCTCAGCTCAGGATTTGAAAAAACACTAAGGCTAACCTATGACTTTTTTCCATTTCGGACTCCAAAAAAAAAAATATGCTCAAACATGTCTTTTGGGGTGTAAAACAGGCCAAAAAACATGCTAGTGCAGACAGTTTGGTCATATTTGGCTTCAAAATGGACTTATAAGCCTTTTTCTCTCAGCTCAGGATTTGAAAAAACACTGAGGCTAACCTATGACTTTTTTTTCATTTGGGACTCCAAAAAAAATATGTTCGAACATGATTTTTGGATGTAAAACAGGCTGAAAAACATGTTAGTGCAGACCGTTTGGTCATATTTGGCTTCAAAATGGACTTATGAGCCCATTTCTTTCGGCTGACTTTTTTCCATTTCGGACTCCAAAAAAAAATATGCTCAAACATGACTTTTAGGATGTAAAACGGGCCAACAAACATGCTGGTGCAGACGGTTTGGTCATATTTGGTTTCAAAGTGGACTTATAAGCCTTTTTCTCTCAGCTCAGGATTTGAAAAAACACTAAGGCTAACCTATGACTTTTTTCCATTTCGGACTCCAAATAAAAATATGCTCAAACATGACTTTTTGGATGTAAAACGGGCCAACAAACATGCTGGTGCAGACGGTTTGGTCATATTTGGTTTCAAAAGCGACTTATAAGCCTTTTTCTCACCGGTCAGGATTTGAAAAAACACTAAGGCTAACCTATGACTTTTTTTCCATTTTGGACTCCAAAAAAAAATACGCTCAAACATGACTTTTAGGATGTAAAACGGGCCAACAAACATGCTGGTGCAGACGGTTTGGTCATATTTGGTTTGAAAGTGGACTTATAAGCCTTTTTCTCTCCGGTCAGGATTTGAAAAAACACTAAGGCTAACCTATGACTTTTTTCCATTTCGGACTCCAAAAAAAAATATGCTCAAACATGACTTTTTGGATGTACAACGGGCCAAATAACATGCTGGTGCAGACGGTTTGGTCATATTTGGCTTCAAAATGGACTTATAAGCCTTTTTCTCTCAGCTCAGGATTTGAAAAAACACTAAGGCTAACCTATGACTTTTTTCCATTTCGGACTCCAAATAAAAATATGCTCAAACATGACTTTTTGGATGTAAAACGGGCCAACAAACATGCTGGTGCAGACAGTTTGGTCATATTTGGTTTCAAAATGGACTTATAAGCCTTTTTCTCTCAGCTCAGGATTTGAAAAAACACTAAGGCTAACCTATGACTTTTTTCCATTTTGGACTCCAAAAAAAAATATGCTCAAACATGACTTTTGATGTGTAAAATGGGCTAAAAAACATGCTAGTGCAGACGGTTTGGTCATATTTGGCTTCAAAATGGACTTATAAGACTTTTTCTCTCAGCTCAGGATTTGAAAAAACACTAAGGCTAACCTATGACTTTTTTCCATTTCGGACTCCAAAAAAAAGATGCTCAAACATGACTTTTTGGATGTAAAACGGGCCAAAAAACATGCTGGTGCAGACAGTTTGGTCATATTTGGCTTAAAAATTGACTTATAAGCCTTTTTCTCTCAGCTCAGGATTTGAAAAAACACTAAGGCTAACCTATGACTTTTTTCCATTTCGGACTCCAAATAAAAATATGCTCAAACATGACTTTTTGGATGTAAAACGGGCCAACAAACATGCTGGTGCAGACGGTTTGGTCATATTTGGTTTCAAAATGGACTTATAAGCCTTTTTCTCTCAGCTCAGGATTTGAAAAAACACTAAGGCTAACCTATGACTTTTTTTCCATTTTGGACTCCAAAAAAAAATATGCTCAAACATGACTTTTGAGGTGTAAAATGGGCTAAAAAACATGCTAGTGCAGACGGTTTGGTCATATTTGGCTTCAAAATGGACTTATAAGCCTTTATCTCTCCGGTCAGGATTTGAAAAAACATTAAGGCTAACCTATGACTTTTTTTCCATTTTGGACTCCAAAAAAAAATACGCTCAAACATGGCTTTTAGGATGTAAAACGGGCCAACAAACATGCTGGTGCAGACGGTTTGGTCATATTTGGTTTGAAAGTGGACTTATAAGCCTTTTTCTCTCAGCTCAGGATTTGAAAAAACACTAAGGCTAACCTATGACTTTTTTCCATTTTGGACTCCAAAAAAAAATATGCTCAAACATGACTTTTAGGATGTAAAACGGGCCAAAAAACATGCTGGTGCAGACGGTTTGGTCATATTTGGTTTCAAAGTGGACTTATAAGCCTTTTTCTCACCGGTCAGGATTTGAAAAAACACTAAGGCTAACCTATGACTTTTTTTCCATTTTGGACTCCAAAAAAAAATACGCTCAAACATGACTTTTAGGATGTAAAACGGGCCAACAAACATGCTGGTGCAGACGGTTTGGTCATATTTGGTTTCAAAATGGACTTATAAGCCTTTTTCTCTCAGCTCAGGATTTGAAAAAACACTAAGGCTAACCTATGACTTTTTTCCATTTTGGACTCCAAAAAAAAATATGCTCAAACATGACTTTTGATGTGTAAAATGGGCCAAAAAACATGCTAGTGCAGACGGTTTGGTCATATTTGACTAAAAAAAAATAACTTATAAGCCTTTTTCTCTCAGCTCAGGATTTGAAAAAACACTAAGGCTAACCTATGACTTTTTTTCCATTTCAGACTCCAAAAAAAAATATGCTCAAACATGACTTTTTGGATGTAAAACGGGCCAAAAAACATGCTGGTGCAGACGGTTTGGTCATATTTGGCTTCAAAATTGACTTATAAGCCTTTTTCTCTCAGCTCAGGATTTGAAAAAACACTAAGGCTAACCTATGACTTTTTTCCATTTCGGACTCCAAAAAAAAATTTACTCAAACATGACTTTTAGGGTGTAAAACGGGCCGAAAAACATGCTGGTGCAGACGGTTTGGTCATATTTGGCTTCAAAATGGACTTATAAGCCTTTTTCTCTCAGCTCAGGATTTGAAAAAACACTAAGGCTAACCTATGACTTTTTTTCCATTTCAGACTCCAAATAAAAATATGCTCAAACATGACTTTTGGGATGTAAAACGGGCCAACAAACATGCTGGTGCAGACGGTTTGGTCATATTTGGTTTCAAAGTGGACTTATAAGCCTTTTTCTCTCAGCTCAGGATTTGAAAAAACACTAAGGCTAACCTATGACTTTTTTCCATTTCGGATTCCAAATAAAAATATGCTCAAACATGACTTTTTGGATGTAAAACGGGCTAAAAAACATGCTAGTGCAGACGGTTTGGTCATATTTGGCTTCAAAGTGGACTTTTAAGCCTTTTTCTCTCCGGTCAGGCTTTGAAAAAACACTAAGGCTAGCCTATGACTTTTTTTCCATTTTGGACTCCAAAAAAAAATACGCTCAAACATGACTTTTAGGATGTAAAACGGGCCAAAATACATGCTGGTGCAGACGGTTTGGTCATATTTGGTTTCAAAGTGGACTTATAAGACTTTTTCTCTCAGCTCAGGATTTGAAAAAACACTAAGGCTAACCTATGACTTTTTTCCATTTTGGACTCCAAAAAAAAATATGCTCAAACATGACTTTTGAGGTGTAAAATGGGCTAAAAAACATGCTAGTGCAGACGGTTTGGTCATATTTGGCTTCAAAATGGACTTATAAGCCTTTTTCTCTCTGGTCAGGATTTGAAAAAACACTTAGGCTAACCTATGACTTTCTTTCCATTTTGGACTCCAAAAAAAAATATGCTCAAACATGACTTTTAGGATGTAAAACGGGCAAAAAAATATGCTACCGCAGACGGTTTGGTCATATTTGGTTTCAAAGTGGACTTATAAGCCTTTTTCTCTCAGCTCAGGATTTGAAAAAACACTAAGGCTAACCTATGACTTTTTTCCATTTCGGACTCCAAAAAAAAAATATGCTCAAACATGACTTTTTGGATGTACAACGGGCCAAATAACATGCTGGTGCAGACGGTTTGGTCATATTTGGCTTCAAAATGGACTTATAAGCCTTTTTCTCTCAGCTCAGGATTTGAAAAAACACTAAGGCTAACCTATGACTTTTTTCGATTTCGGACTCCAAAAAAAAATATGCTCAAACATGACTTTTAGGATGTAAAACAGGCCAAAAAACATGCTAGTGCAGACAGTTTTGTCGTATTTGGCTTCAAAATGGACTTATAAGCCTTTTTCTCTCAGCTCAGGATTTGAAAAAACACTAAGGCTAACCTATGACTTTTTTCCATTTCGGACTCCAAAAAAAATATGCTCAAACATGACTTTTTGGATGTAAAATGGGCCAAAAAACATGCTGGTGCAGACAGTTTGGTCGTATTTGGCTTCAAAATGGACTTATAAGCCTTTTTCTCTCAGCTCAGGATTTGAAAAAACACTAAGGCTAACCTATGACTTTTTTCCATTTCGGACTCCAAAAAAAATATGCTCAAACATGACTTTTTGGATGTAAATGGGCCAAAAAACATGCTGGTGCAGACAGTTTGGTCGTATTTGGCTTCAAAATGGACTTATAAGCCTTTTTCTCTCAGCTCAGGATTTGAAAAAACACTAAGGCTAACCTATGACTTTTTTCCATTTCGGACTCCAAAAAAAATATGCTCAAACATGACTTTTTGGATGTAAAATGGGCCAAAAAACATGCTGGTGCAGACAGTTTGGTCATATTTGGCTTAAAAATTGACTTATAAGCCTTTTTCTCTCAGCTCAGGATTTGAAAAAACACTAAGGCTAACCTATGACTTTTTTCCATTTTGGACTCCAAAAAAAAATATGCTCAAACATGACTTTTAGGATGTACAATGGGCCAAATAACATGCTGGTGCAGACGGTTTGGTCATATTTGGCTTCAAAATGGACTTATAAGCCTTTTTCTCTCAGCTCAGGATTTGAAAAAACACTAAGGCTAACCTATGACTTTTTTCCATTTCGGACTCCAAATAAAAATATGCTCAAACATGACTTTTTGGATGTAAAACGGGCCAACAAACATGCTGGTGCAGACGGTTTGGTCATATTTGGTTTCAAAATGGACTCATAAGCCTTTTTCTCTCAGCTCAGGATTTGAAAAAACACTAAGGCTAACCTATGACTTTTTTCCATTTTGGACTCCAAAAAAAAATATGCTCAAACATGACTTTTAGGGTGTAAAACGGGCCGAAAAACATGCTGGTGCAGACGGTTTGGTCATATTTGGCTTCAAAATGGACTTATAAGCCTTTTTCTCTCAGCTCAGGATTTGAAAAAACACTAAGGCTAACCTATGACTTTTTTTCCATTTCAGACTCCAAAAAAAAATATGCTCAAACATGACTTTTTGGATGTAAAACGGGCCAAAAAACATGCTGGTGCAGACGGTTTGGTCATATTTGGCTTCAAAATGGACTTATAAGCCTTTTTCTCTCAGCTCAGGATTTGAAAAAACACTAAGGCTAACCTATGACTTTTTTCCATTTCGGACTCCAAAAAAAAATTTACTCAAACATGACTTTTAGGGTGTAAAACGGGCCGAAAAACATGCTGGTGCAGACGGTTTGGTCATATTTGGCTTCAAAATGGACTTATAAGCCTTTTTCTCTCAGCTCAGGATTTGAAAAAACACTAAGGCTAACCTATGACTTTTTTTCCATTTCAGACTCCAAAAAAAAATATGCTCAAACATGACTTTTGGGATGTAAAACGGGCCAACAAACATGCTGGTGCAGACGGTTTGGTCATATTTGGTTTCAAAGTGGACTTATAAGCCTTTTTCTCTCAGCTCAGGATTTGAAAAAACACTAAGGCTAACCTATGACTTTTTTCCATTTCGGATTCCAAATAAAAATATGCTCAAACATGACTTTTTGGATGTAAAACGGGCCAAAAAACATGCTAGTGCAGACGGTT